>VXAU01003156.1:756741-818171 GCA_013399695.1 Formicarius rufipectus | reverse complement strand
GGGGGAGATTTACATCCCATGGCAGCTGAAAATCGATGCCAGCACATCAGCAAAGAATCATCCTGGGAGGGGGAATGAGACCATTATCTCCGTGGAAGAAGGATGACACTGAAATGCTTGTGATCACTGGCCACGGCTGGCTGCTCTGCTCAGCTCCCCAGGAGTCATTGCACAGACAAGCAAGGCAATATGAAGATGCTGCCACCATCAGCTCCCCACACATCAGGGACACCACAGACATTGAGTAAAACCATGCAACAAAACCAAGCAGCAGCAGGAAATTCAGCATACAGCAGAGAGAGTCAAAACCTGTCCTGTTTTTCTTTAGAGCTCACAGGCATCGAGCAGTTTCCACAAAAGCTCCACAGCTGGTTGCACCAAAAGCATTACACAGCATATGCTGTGGCTTTGTGCCCCAGCTAACATCATCGTTTCCACAGCTGTGTGCAAAGACTTTAAAAATAAACAAATAAATAAATATTTTTAAAAATCACAGGATAAGGAAAAAGTTTCCAGGATTTCCCTGGAAATCTTCTGCCGAGGGGTGAGGCTGTTCCTGTACAGTAAAGCTACCTACAAAGCAGCTTGACAAAGAAAATATTCCCAGTTGTCCTTTGAGGAGACAATGAAAAGCAAGAGCCCAGCTGGCCTTGCCTGGCACATTTACTTACAGGAGGAACTCCTGAGCCTCTCTGCATCACGACAGAAGCTCCCTAAAAATAACCAAGTGAAAGCTGATAGAGCTATCCCAAAAATCTCTCTCGTGGACTTAGCCCTGAAGTGTGATACTCTGATACCAGCTTTGGCCTTAAGCCGAGTTTACCAGCACATACCAGCCATGGGAGATCAGGTTTCTTTCATCTTTATTGGCTGTTTTCTGCCCTGGCAGATACTCTGTCTGCAGATACTCCTTGTCTGCATCTCCAGTTGCTCCAACATCATAAATTACCATTGAAGCTTTTTGTACTCACTTTCCAAACGTGTAAGCTGATAAAATAACAACGGCTAGCATGACTTGACTTCGCAGCAAGGGAGCTGTGATATTGGGACTTACATTTCGGAACAGATTCTGTTTCTTAGGAAAAAAACAAACAAACCAAACCACAAGAATTAAAAAAACTAAAATCCCAGAAGTCACCTCCCTTCCCACCTTCCAATGGGCACCTAAGGAAAGAATAAATATTGCAGGTTTCCAACAGTAGAAACTGTTTTAATACAACAGTGTTCTCACTATCAAGGTAGAAAAGCCTGAAGTGTGACACATTTCTTGTTTTCCTTAAATATTTTCTGGAAATCCCAGTAATTATGTTGTTGCTTCTGACCATAAATACTCTCATAAATTAAAAAGAAAAAGAAACACAAAAAAACCAGTCATGATAGCTGCTCTTCCTTAGAGCTCAGCTTCAGAAAACTCATAGTGGCACATTACAATATTAATCAAGTTTTTTAATGTATTTTTTAAAATTCTACAATTCAAACTCTTGATATAAAGGAGCCGAGACAGTACAAAATTGTACCTGAATAAGAAGAAATCAAGGAAACTCTTCCAGAAAGGAAATTACTATCAAAATTGATGCTTCCTGCCATGTTAAAATTCCAATAAGCATTTATCTCAGCAAATCCTCAGCAGCCTCTGACATTTCTATTATTGGGGCTGACTGGGTTCATCCTGCCCTTATGAGAATAAATAGTGGAACATCCCAGGGGAAGGGAGCTGCTGCAATAACACACACATCACTCACCAATTTAATGCCCCTGTTCAGCAAGTGAGAAAGTTGGCTCTTCACAGATGTGATGCTGAAGGGAAGAGGGAGGAGAGGACAGAGTGAGCAGCTGGATCCCCCCTGGTATCCAGGGAGGTTGTGGTGGTGGTGCCTCACTGTCCCTGAGCCAGGCAGTGCAGCCCTTTCAGGCCTCTGGGACCATGGTTAAGGAGGGTACCCAAAGGCAAGACCCTGCTCCTGTCAGGAGTTCCTGCCCATCACCCAGCCCATCTCCAGGTAATCCATCAGCCAAGGATGCCTGGCTGGCATCAGCCTGGCCAGGAATGGCCCCAGTGAATCTGGGCTGGGTCATACCCACACTGTGTGTGGTCCAGAGCCACCTCTGCCTGCCATTGCTTGGGATTGCTCCAGGTTGCAGGGGAGGCTGGGTGAAAGTGGACAAGAACACAATGGGGATTCAAGGGAAGGCAAAAACCACAAGTGCAAAATAAAGCAAGTTAGTGTGGGGGTCCCAAGGAAAAGAAGGCCCCTAAGTGAAGTTCATGGCAGGCAAACTACTCTAGAAGAGCAATTCAGGGACATGCACTTATCTGGGGGCTGTCCTCACATGAAAGCATTTTCCTGCCACATTCAGCCCAGTGCCACCACACAGACAAATTCCCCACAGCCAAAGGAACCACCTGGCCAGAGGGGTGTGAGGGACCCCCAAAGCTCTCCCTCACTCCTCCCTTCTGGCAGCTCCAGGTCACACACGGGCTGGTCTCCTGCCAGTGCCAACAGCCACGGTGCAACACAGCATCTGTCACCACGTGAGGAGCACCAGAGCCAAACCCTGCGTGCCCTTCCTGGCTGAGAACCAAATTCCTTAGTTAAATGTTATTTCTGGGACTCCTTTCCTTGCAGATATACAGCCAAACTTAATTCTTTTGGGAAAACAAGAGAAACTGTGCTGTAGCCTTTCATCACACATTTGCTCTTTCAGAAACAGATATCCTAATTCTTTTAACCTTCCCTTTTATTTCTGTTTTGCTTTGTTGGTTTGTTTGGTTTTTAATTAAAACTCTTTCAGTTCCTAAAATTAGTATTCCATTTGTATGCAGAGCCCACAGCAGCACTACCAGTCAATTCAGAGGCAAAGAGCTTGAGGCTGCACAAGTGTTCTGATTTAGAAAGCCAGAAGAAAAGAAACCCAAACAAGCAGTATTGTAACTTCTTGGCTATTTGGAAATAATGTTTTAGAGTAACTTCAGATGTAGCCACTCTCCAAATAAGTGGCTCTGCATTACTGCAGTACTATACATCCTCACACCTCACCCACTGTCTGCTCACCCATCCTCACCCCTTTTATATGGGTAGTCCCAGAAACCCCGGGTGTAAAAGTGCAGAGAGAGGAGACGAAGCTCCTCTTCTGCTTGTGCCTGACTGGGGACCAACATTTCCTTCTCAGAGGGGCAGGAACACACACACGTGCCAGGCACACACACACAAACATGTACCAGGTACACACACACACGTGCACATGCCAGGCACACACACACGTGCCAGGCACACACACATGCCAGGCGCACACAAACACACACGTGTGCATGTGCCAGGCACGCACCTGCGGTCACTGTGAGCTCAAACAGCCATGGGGAGGTGGGCAGGGCGAGGGATCAGCAGAAAAGGGTTCCTGTGAACACCTTCGTTAAAAGGAAGAGAACAACTCCAGAGCCCCACAGCTGACTACAAGGGCGCAAAAGCCTCTGGGGCAGCATTGATGTACTCAAGGCTTCTCTCAGGTCTTTCATACCCAGGCTTTCTTGACCAGACCTCAAAATCCTCAAAATAAAGGAGGACTATTCTTCCCTCTCTGTGGCCCTTCTCTCATGTGACAGGATCGCACTGCATCACCTTAGGTCTCGGTCCAGTTCAGCCAGGTGTTGGTAAGATGAGCAAACCCGCCTGACTGCACTTACATGGCAGGAAGGAGGATGCAGTGAGTCCCATGGCACTGCTGCTGGAGGAGGGGAGGCCTGGGAGGATCTCACCAGTGTGCACAAACACCTGAGGGGAGGGGACACAGAAGACAGAGCCAGGCTCTGTTCAGCGGTGCCCAAGGGCAGGACAAGAGGCAAAGGGCACCAACCCAAACACAGGAGGTGCTGTCAGAACACTCTCGGTGTTCCTGCTTGAGGTGGGATTGGACAAGGTATCTCCAGAGCTTCCTTGCAACCTTAGCCATTCTAGGATTCTGTGAAATAATTAATATACATCACGGGTATCCTGGCAAAGGTGATGTACTTCAGATGAGCACTGATGGCACATTTACACAGAAAGGAAATCCAGCTCTCAAGGCATTGCTACAACAGGAGAAGCAGGGAAATTACTCTGCAGTCCAAAGTCAGCTTTGATCTCAGAAAAACCAACAACTACTCCATTTTTTCTAAACTTTAAAGCCAAGCACATTTTTTCAATTATTCCTATTGAGTAACAGGAAGGGAGAAAAGTTAAAGGGGTTACTTTTAAGGTATTTGTACCCTTCTTAAATTAAGAGCATAGTTAGGAAACAGCCCCAGTAAGCTTAGAGAGCTGCTCACTCTAGAAAGCCACGTCCAGCGGCAGAACGTGAGCTCCAGCTGTCCCCTCAGCTGGGCAAGCAGCCAGATTTGAGGATCAGCATCCAGGAATGATGAGCAGAGCTGTCACCAGCGAGAGCACCTTAATCTGCCGTCTCTCCACTCTGCTTCTTTGTTTCCAGTTTTGTAAGCCAGGTACAAAACTCTTACTTTGCTGGAGAGCTTTTTGACAAGGTTTATTTTTAATTTTCTGGCCGTGGGAGTAAACTTGGGATAGCCTGGCAGGCACTGCACTGTTCTTCAAAAAGCAGCAGTTCTGCCTGCAGCAGGATGGAGATTTCTTCTCTTGCTGTCCCTGCTCTGAGAGCAGGAATGGTTCATGATTCTCACCAAGATACACCAGTAAGGAGTTTCTCTCTGAAAACTTACATAGTACAGCTTTAACCTTCAGTGTTGAGGGCACATGTTCAAACATCTACTGTGCAACATTTTGTGAAAAATTAGTATTTTTCTCCTATAACAAGAGCTTAATAAATGAAAAATATGTTCTTTTAACACTCTGGCTTAAGTTCTGCATATCCCATAATAACCAAAACCTCCAGGCTCCCCATTATCTGTTTGAAGATGGTTGCAGAACTCAACAAGTCTGTACCCTTCTATTTTCACATTCATTTTTTCCCCCACTGATACCACAAAGCAATCTCTAATTCACAATCACATCCGTGTCAGGTTCCCAATCTTAAGCGAAGCACTTGGCACTTTAATCTTCAAGCAGATTACACATTTCCTGTTAGGACTTGAAATCTAACTCTGTGCATGTGTGTGGGTGCCTGCATGTTTCTTCAGATTTGCTTAAAAAAAATAATAAAAGGGAAGGATGAACAAAGGGTTGAGACTTCTCCATCGGGGGTCTGGAATTAGTTTTGCTGACAATGAAAAGATGAAATGGGAGGGGCTGGGCTGCTTTTCCTCCACTCCCTGTGTGGCACCATGGACACTTTCTGTACTAAGTCCCACTACACTAAAAGACTGTCCCTGTGCCCCTAAGTCCCTATTTCAGGGATGCTGGGAGCACCAAGCCGGGGCTCCTCAGGAGATGCCTCAGTGCTACAATTACACAAAGCAGGGCTGTATGTTAATATGCATATTTGGAAAATAAGGCTGGCTACCCAACATGGAAAAGCTAACCATAGAGGAATTTACAGAAGGAGGGAGAGAAAGTCCAAACTACTCGTTTTCGCCTGTGAAATACTCCACCATTGAGAGACTGATAAAATAAATTCAATTACAGTGGCCCCTCTCCTGGAATGAGCTGGCACTCAGGAGCTGCTTCAGAGCCTCCAGTGTCCTGCCCCAGGGGGAATGTAAAACACCATCTCCCCTGCCCGGGGCTGGGTGTAGGAAGGACCTCCAGATGGGAGTCTGACTCAGGTTACCAAAGGCTGGCACAGGCCCTGGTTGAGAAAACTGCAGGAGAGAGGAATGGTATTAGGAATATAATAAAGGTTTTGAATAGTGAAATTTGACATGTTGGTCATTGCTTTTAAAAATACCTTCCCCTTAAATCTGCACTGGCAGCATGTTAGCATGTTACTGATACCCACACACAAACCATAGGCAGTGTCAAATCAGAAGTCTCTGCTCTGCCTTAACTTGATCCAAAGGGACTGCTTCTGATGCCCAGAAGCCTCTGAGTCTCCAGGTTCAGCCATGCCCAAACTTCCCATCTGAGGCTCCCAGTAACACCCCCAGCTGGGCACTTCTGTGATGTGGGAGGCTGTCTGCTGGGAACTGGTGCAGGGTCAGTAAATCAGAGCACACACTGGGCCCAGATGAACAGCCATCATACTGCTAAACTTGTGGTCACCAGCAGTCTGGTTCTGATTCAAACCAGAGACTGGAGTGCCTGAACACAAGCTGCACTTTTATATCCAAGTGATGCAATGCACAACTTCTTCAATGTCATACCAGAATGGGGTGGATCTTAGCTAGGGAAGAAAGTCCCTTACATTGGTATTTTGAGTATATATACATATATATTTAGACACCCATATAAAAGAGCAGGATAAATCTCTCCCTTTCTTTCGATGCATTTTGCCAGGAACCAAGCACAGTTCCTGCAGTTTCAGCTGTGTTGTGGGCTTGCTGCTCCTCAGCATGACAGCAGGATTGTGCTGATGGCTGAAGAATATTCCCTCTCCAAGGGGTAGAGCAGAGAGCTGTCAAGGCAGGAAGGCTTTGACTAAAGCTGTGCCTGCCAGTGAGTCTGATGAGAAAAAGATGGTGGTACCTAAATGCCAGCAGTTACAGGATGTAGCACTCCCTCACAGACTCATTTTCAGAACCATAATAATCCAAGAGCGCTCTTCGCAGTTTGCTTTGCCTTCTATAAATAGGGGACAGAGGCCAGAGAGTGGTTTGCAGTCACACAGCACAACAAGAAACAGCTCTCAGTGAACAGCCCCTCTACTATTTATCAAAGGCAGAAACGCAGCAAGGGTGGCAGTTCACCTTCACTAGCTCATCCCTGCTCAGTGTGGCACCTTGTGCCATAATGCCACCTAATCAAAGCAGCCCCTTGCCAGCTTTCCAGCTCCAACATCACAACTCACCAAAGCAGTGCTGAAAGAGTGATGGATAAAATGCAGGCACGACCTCACGAGCTGCCTTCTTACAGCACATCCCAGATGGAAACTGGGCTGGCTCATAGGAGAGGCAAGAACAGCTCAGAGGGAGAGCAGGTCTTATAAGGAAGCAAATGAAAACAGCCAACAGTAGTAAATTTAGACTCAGCACTGCAGTGCTGAGATGTTAGAAACACAATAGTGTCCCCACAGCAATGCTAACAGACAGCTAGTTAGAGCTGGGGTGGAGCAGAGCTGAAAAGACAGCCCTGTCGTGCTCCAAATCAATATGGCCTGCAGGTCTCAGGATGGTGTTCCTGCCTCTGAAGCCTGTGAAATGTGTCATCACCTTGTCCATTTGCTCCCTGACCCCTCCATAAAGTCAGCCACTGTGAAGGCCAATTTGTGCAAGGCGAGGTGGGTCTCTACTGCTTTGAGTCTCCTCACCTGGAGATGACCCCAGCTGACCCCCCATGCCATTCCACAAGTGGAGGAGAGTGCTGGGAAGAGCAGAGTGGGGCTCACAAAAGTGACAGTCAATAGCCTGGAGGTTCTTTTCCTACACACACACGTCCTACAGACAGATGCTCTGTACTTGGGCTAAACAGCCAAACCTGATCCAAACCACTGGCTAAGCAAACACCTCCCACCCAGCAGAGGCTCCTAAAACTGGGAGAAGGGCACTTGGACAGGGAATGGGACATGAAGCTCAAGAGGGAAGTTTTAAAAGCAGCCTCTTATTATCAAAACCCTGGGAACCCAGGAAGCAAACACCCAATGTTCACTGGAGATCTGCTGTCCCACACGATTACCGAACTCGTCAGGCAGAGGTGCTGAGCGAGCTGGGTGCAGTCATTCCACCTCTCAGTCTGGGAGAGATTTATTCTGGCCCAGCAGAAAGAAACGAGACAGGACTGTGTGACCTGACTTGTAATAAGCTTCAGAAAAAAAGAAAGTCATGACCAGGACAGGAAACAACTTTGGCAGAGGCCTGGACAAGCCCAGCACATGAGACTGGCCCTTAGCCTCTTGCTCATATAATGCAAAAAAACCCATGGAAAAATAACAGCAGTGACCTTCAAGGACTAGAAATCAAGTTGAACTGGAGAAATTCTCAAAGTGAATATTCTTTGATAACAGGAAATATTATTGCCTCTGATCCCTAGCTCCACACCCACAGAAATAAAAACAAACCTTCGTTCCAGAGACTCTTCTAACACAATAGTGTTATTTGTTCGTTTGTTTTCAAACATTTATTTCCTAAGATAAGCCCATATCCAACTGATGAGTGAGGAACTGGGCAATGCATATTCAGATGTTTGGAGGTAACTGTGCACAAATCCATTCCAAAAGTATTGGTTCAGGAGTTCCAGAATCACGTAGCCCCAACATCCTTGATGTTGGGTTAAAAATAAACCTTATAAAGCATATGTGGCTAGGATCTTTACGTGCTGCCACATTACAAATATTAAGAAAGTAATTTTCCAAAGACCTGCACACCAGATTTAGACCAGCCTCTCTCACCTGACTAAGCTGGCAATAGCCAAAGCCTGGATTCTTTCTTTACTTTTGGTTTTGTTGTGTTTGAGTGAGAGAGACTGATCTTTGGAGAGAAGCAAACTCATGCAGCCTGTGACAGCGAATGCATATGAACAGCTGCTGAATGTCCACTAGCCTGAAGAGGGCTGATTTTGGACTTGGTATTTCAGATCTAATGAGAGAGGCTCTAATCCATACTGGAACCTCCCGAGCCCATATCTACATGCTCCATCACCAGGCATATTTACTGTCCACATTACTCAGTCACATCTGGTGCTCGATGTTCAGCACTGTCCCTCACTTGCCCCTTCCTAGAGCAGGTCCTTGATCCTGCAAAGGACAAACCCCACCTGCTCTACATCAATGCAGTGGTGTAAGTACCAAACAGCATGGCAGCTCAGCACACTGAGGGTTCTGAACTCTGTCCCACATTCACACAGTGCCAGGTGGGGTGCCAAGATGGAGCACTCAGTCGATTCCTTTACAAGAACTTTACTGCTTGAGCTTAGCCCTTCTCTGCACAGTTGTTCCTCTTTGCAGTGTGCTCCCAAAAGAAGCCACACAATGACACTTGCATTTAGGCAAAAGACTGTTTCCTACCACAGCTGGGTGGGGAACGAGGTGGAGTGTCTAAGTCAAGCAGATTTTGTGGTTGAAGGCCAGCCAGAAACCTGTGGATACTGAGGTCAGCCCTCTCTTTCAGCCTTTAATGCTAAGTACATTACATAGGCATAATAGTCCAGTATTTGCATAGGCACCCAGTGGCACTGGGCTTAGGGGATGGAGAGCAAATTACTACCATCTCCAGAGAACCCAGGAGGCTCTCCATGTTTATTTTAATTCCTTCCACTTTGCTGCAGTTCATAAGAGAGTAAACATTTATTAGCAGAGCGAGGGGAGGGGCCGAGGTGTGGAGTGGCATGGAGAGGAGAGAGGAATCAAGCAAACCCCAAAGACTAACAGTGTGGAAAAGCTTAGCAAGCATTGTGATATTTATAAAAGTGGGTAGGAGCACATTGACCAAGACTATTGCTGTAGACTCACCAGAGACATTCTGAGAACAACTGATGCCTCCTTAAAGGAAGCCAGGTATTAAAAACAATCTTATCCCCTGTATTTCTTATTATTTTTCAATAACCATATAACACTTCTGTGGTAAAATAGTAACATGAACTTATGTTGACCTTTGATATTTGAACTCAGACCAAAAGAGAAGAGGAAATACTGAGCCCACGAGCAGCAGAAGTGAATGGGGTTATTCATAACTCTGTGCTGGGGGGAGACTCACCAGAGGTGGCAGCTCCCAGAACCATGCACTTCCTCTGCATTCAATGTCATCGTTGGAGGACAGAGTGGCTGCTGCTTAGTGGACTACAAAACACACCATCATGGTCACCTTCTTCAGTACAACATCCACAATGCCTGCAGAGCATGCTGTGCCTGGGTTCCCCCAAAAGCCTGGTTGCAGGTTGGCATTAGGGAGCCACAGTCCACATTCCTTGGGTTTCACGGACCCCAGTTTGGACAGTGTTGACCCTGCCTTTGGTTGGGGAGCACACGCATGCCAGTATCACCACCAGTTAGTTCATTTAAAGGGCACTTGTGATGACAGCCAATAAAAAAGCATTCACTTCAAAGTTAAAGCACATGAGGTAATTCTGATCCTGCATTCCACCCTCATTTTCTAAAAAAGAAAAGAAATCACAGTGACATACGATTTGTCTGCTAACCTTAGGCAACCAACGACCAAACTAATTCTCTCCCTCCTGCAGGTACCTCATCTGAACATGCGAGAGAAATTCTTCAAAGGATTCTTTGGAGGACAACTTGTCTCACTGAAACTGGAGGTAAGCAGATCTCAAGAGAAGTCAGTCAAACTTGGTTTCACATCTGATCGCACTCAAATGTCCCAACAAGAGCCTTTGCTCCAAATGCATTTGAAGTTTTAAGGATGCTGCCAACTTTCTAGGTGCTTAACACAAAGAGTTAGCCAGGGGAGATGCCCCAAGAGAAACTTAACTGTAGAGGGAAATTAAAAAATATCTTCTGAATAGAGACCACAGAATGTGAACTGCCAAAACACGCTTAGTAGTTTCCTTCATAACCTTGTAAAACACTGAGGAAAGTCACAAGTGAGACAATTTCTCTTTTTAAGAGGAAAATTTATTCCATTGTAATTCAAAATGCAAGGCCCGTTAAATTTATAGACTTCACATTTTATTCAGTTATAAAATCCTTGCCCTTAGTTTTCAGATCTTGTCAGAGGCCTTAGCCTGAGCCTGCAGTCGTGCTGGCACTGCACTGCTGCTGACAGAGACACCACAGAGGATCAGCACCAGGACCTGCCTCCACCAAACCGCTCCACACAAGAAAATAATGGATGAAACCCATTTTTCAGCTTCCCCTTTAACAACCTACCCCACCAAAAAAGGTGGTTTTCTTTTCCAATAAATCATTTCTCACTCATTCCTACTAGTTGTGGTCCTGGCAGAGGGGATGGGGAATGTGCAGTGTGGGTTTAAAGGGCTGGTGGTCCCCCTCCTGTTTGCTGTCAGAGAAAAGCCAGGGCAGACTACAGCTCTGCAGCTGACTCAAGCTCATTTCAAACAGAAATTGGATTACCTGTGGGCAAAGCTTCCCTAGGGAGCATGGTTTGCAGGATGGACTGCTCTAGATATTTAGTTCAGTTACCTCAAACTCCATTCCTTTCCCCAGAGTCCATGGGAATTCAGCACTAAGGTCTGGTGCCTCGAGGCACCTCCCCGGTTTCCAGAACACTTGTATTATAGGTGCACCTTCCTGAGCTGCTGAGCAACATCAGGTGCCTTTAATGACAGTGCCAGAGCCAGGGCTGCTCAGACCCTACACATCTGTCTATCAGCATTATCACACTCTGCACTAAAACTGTGACAGCATTTAATCAAATATAAAGGTCAGGTGAAAAAACACACACATTGAAAGGAAACAGAGATGATCGTCAAAACTGCTGTTCTTAAAAGCCTAGAAAGTGGGGGTTCTGATCCTTAATTAAGTTCAAAGAACAATATTTAATGAAATCCATTCATCCCCACAGCAAGTGTTCCAACCTCAGGTAGGTGAACACTATTCTTTTTATGATGCTGCCACTCAAGCAGTCCTGTCAAAGCCATTCATTTAAGATTGTGACGCTGAAGAAGCCACGACACTCCGTCCTTCTCCAGACTAACACTGCTGCGTCTTTATACCCAACTTCCTAAGACACATCTTTCTTTTATTTTATTAAATTCTGGAATTATTTTGCTGCTTGTTGAAGGTGACACACGCTTAGGGTGGACAAATAAAGCTCATGCACCTCATTTGTGATCTGAGCAGTTCTTTGCACATAATTCAGTTTTCCAGTCAATCTAATTATAGTCTGAAGTTGCTGCAGCAAAGACTTTCAAGTACAAAGCAAAGAAAACCGAGTAGGAGCAAAAGCCATTCATTAATCCCGGCTGGTATTGGTGGGAGTGGCTTGTGCCCTCAGGCTATTCTCCCCACCTTAGCATTCAGTCTTTATCTTACCTATTATGTGAATCAGATGGTAAATATTTTACTTTCTCTAAACTACAGTAACCTTTATGGTGATCGCTGAAACAGTTTGTTTTGTGATATGAATTTCTTTCTCCCAATCTAAAACATTCCTGAGCAAGATCCCCAAACAGTATTAACTGACACCGTGGCAATGATTTATTGAGAGGATGGGAATAAGCAAAGAAAGCCTGCTCATGAGAGGAATTTATTCCTCCATAATACCTTTAATAAAAACAATAATCTAGTCATCCTTCTTTACTTTTCATCATCTCTTATTTGAAGAAACTACATCTGCCACATCAATTGCTGCTAGGATTTAATTTTTAAAACTTCAAGTCATTAAGATCACAGGTAATTTTAACCCAGCAGATGCAGAACTTCACCACTTCGGGGCACGATTTGTTACAAGGGCGGGGGGAAACCCAACCTCACCCCCAACCAAACCCTGCGGGTACGAATTCTGCCTTTTCCTTTTGATTTTGCAGGGCAGACAGTTTGTCTTCTAACATGCAGACAGCCCCTCGAGAGGGAAGGGGCAAACCCACCCGGGCTGGTGAGGTCCCCACAGGAGCAGCCCACCGGGGAGTGACTCCTGCCTGCCACACACCCAACCCTGTCTCTTTGAGCCCACAGCACTTTGAGGGTTTTCCATTCTCCACACTGGAGCCAGAGGCGACTCCAGTAAACACTTCACCATGGCACAGTTGTAATACGTGGCCATCTGCACTTGTGCACCCCACAAATCAGTTTATAAATCACAGCAGGGCTGGTGGAGCACTAATAAGTCTCCCCAAGTGCTGGTAGGGATTTTCTGAGGGCTGGGGAGTGCTGCCACAGGCTGACTGCTGGCAGTGGGGATGTGGTTCCTTTCATCAAGCTGCATTAGCCCATCAACAAAAGAGTATAAATCCCCTTTTCTCCCTTTTCCCTCCCAGAGAGGGGGGGACCTTTTCCTGATGGGCCACACAATGAAGGCACAGTGCTGTCTGCCTTTGGGGGGAAGCACGAGGGCAAGCTGACACGAGAGGTGAGGCAGAACAGGCACTACTTGAGCTCAGCTCTGCTCCACACATCCAGGCCATGAACAGGGCCAGGGGCATCCCATCCCTCCAGCAGGGCTGGGTGAGGGTCAGTGAGGACAGCCCATCACCCCTGCCACCCACAGTCACCACCACAGCCGTGAGCATGAGCGTGCTGTGTTCCACACACAGCCTGTAGCAGCTCTTTATGAAAGGTCAAACCCAAAATTAAGCTTGTGGGATTGTAGCATGATGTTCTGGGCAAAGTCATGACAGCAACAGCTACTGCACAAGTTTCTGTTCCCTTGAACTGCTGGAGCCAGCAGCCACCACAGGTTCACTGCCCCAGTGCGAGCTCTGAGCTGCACATGCCAGTGGGGGCAGCTGAGATTATCAAACAAGCCCGTGGTCCCCAGACTGCCAAAAGACCCACCAGGGCCTCCCACCCGTTGCAGTTCAGGGCCATGTGACAGCCCACCCGGCATTCAGAGCTAATGGCAGCACACGAGGGCTGTCACAGCTCGGCACACCAGTGCCAGGGAATCCCCTGAGCCCAGAGGCAGCTGGGCAAAGGTGCTGCCACAGCCAGTGCCCAGGCCCATTCCTGCTCCTGTGTGTCACAGGACTCCTCCACCCGTGTCCTGGTGATCACTGCTGCCTGCCCAGGCTGCACATCTGCTCCCAGCCACTGCCATCAGTCCTGCCCTTCCTGCAGGACCCCATGGAGGGCAACCTCTGGGACACACTCACTGTTGGGAACTGCACTGCTGGTTCCAGGGGTAGTGCCAGGAGGCACCTGCAGTCCCTGTGGCAAGAGGAAGGCACTGGCCCAGCACTGGGGTCAGCCAGAGCCAGGCTGCAGGAGAAGATGACAATTGAGACAGGTAGGTGGCCAGCATTCAAATCTTTATCCTGGCCTGCAGCCTGTTCTCCTTCCTCATTTACAGAGGCTGTCCTCCTCAGAGTACGACCCATTCCCCAAGACAGCACGTGCACCTCAGTAACCAGCAGCAGATTCAGACCCACTGCTCTCCCACCACTGTCCTGTGAGTGGCAGGTACCCAGGCTGGCAGCTAATTGAAAGCAAAGCACTTGAAAAAGGCCACCACTACCTGTCTGTTCAGCACCAATAATCCTTGATCCTCCCCTCTCAGCTTCCAGACCCTTACACACCCCCACAGCCCTGCACTTCCAACTGCTCCAAGCTGTCCCCGCACTCCTTAGCTTTGTATCTGTAAGGAAGTGGCCTCAGTTGTCTGTGCCCCACACATGCTCTGCCAAAATCCTGCTCAGAGCCACAGGAATTCTTCAGCTGAAGACACAAGCATGGACAGCTCTTGACCAAAGCACTTCTTTCAAAGGTGTCGTAACTGAGTGTAAAACACGAGAGGAGGCAGGGAAACCTGATCTGGCATTTGTTACCCGGTGAGCAGAGATCTGGCTAATGCTGTTCAAGAGAGTTTGTTTAAGGTCTCACATTTATTTATCATCCTGAGTTTGCAGGGGAGATCCTTTCCTCCGTGTTGTACTCCAACACGAGTCAGGCGGAGTTCACTTCTGGGAGCTGCAGGAGAGTAGGAGACTGACATCTGCTCTCCAAAAGGAAGGGATTCCCCCACCCTCTAACCAAATACAGATATGAAAGTGGATGGATGCTGATACTGCCTTCGGCACTGAAGCTGCAATATGCTGTGTGGGCAGATCACACTTCAGCAGCCTTCACAGGAAGATCACACAGAAATACAAGGAAGTCTGGATAAATGAAGGAAGAATGTCATGCCTAGGCACACTGTCTGAAAGTCCAATTCAATTTCTATATGGGCTTTTGCATGAAATTCTTGCTTACTTCACATGGCAGATGAAGACATTTAAAGCTGTGTCAGAGAGTTCTGAAAGACAGCTTTCATTAAATCTACATAGCTCCTGAATCCAGTTTTTTTTCCAAAAATTTCTCTCTCCTACCACCCATTATTCCCATCTAGTAGTCTTTCATTATTTGCTCACCAGGGCATAATACTGCTCTTTCTTTTTAAAATTATCCTCATTTGATTGCAGTGATCAAAACTAAAGGAATATAATGAGAACTTCTCTATTCAGCACATAGACATAATCAAGAAGAGTTGCCATTGGGGAATGTTTTTAGTCAGTTCTTCAGAAGGACACCAAACTGCTCTGTTTCAGATCCGATCTTGCAGAGAAATCACACAGGACTAACAGAGATGAGTACAAACAGCAAGGACCAGCTGCCTGCCATGCCACTGGTTCCTCTAAGGCAAGATGATGGTTGTGTGCCTGCAAAGCTCAATGCCCATGGTGACACATTTCTGCTTGAAGGGACGGCATCCCCATCACACTGACTTGTCACCTCTCAGGCACTACAGCATCAGCATCTGACACAGAATCATACAATTGTTAAGGTTGGAAAAGACCTCTAAGGTCATCAGCTTCAGCTGTTAACCCAGCACCACGGTGTTTACCACTAAACCTCATCCCTGAGTAGGGGAGGAGGCAAAGGGCACCTGAACCAAAGCCTGAATCCAACAGGTTGAACCCTGTCCTCCTGCTCATTCCTCAGCTGTCTTCCTGGAATGAGAATGAGTCCAATGGAGAGTACTAAGAGTATTTTAGAAAGGCTGATCCCAAGGAAAAAAGAAAACACCTCACAAAACAAAGTCCCTCATTTGAGACCCTGAAAACAACTAGAGCACTCATCCACAAGATTTGAAAAAATTACTGGAAAAACAACCCAAACAACCAAGATATTGCATGGTTTACAGATACCTTTTTTATGTGCCTTCTGGAGTTCACCGGTTTGGGTTGTCTCCTTTATCTCTTCCCCCTTAGCACGAGGAGGTTGTTTCCTATTGTGTGAAGCTGTTTTTTAAGAGGAGTCAAACTTCTCACAAAGCCCCACTCTTGGCAACCAAATCAGTCTTGTGATGAAACCTCATGGCCTATCAGTGTTGGGATCAGTGTTGGATAGCAGAGTGTATGCATTTCCCACTCAGATCCCAGCCCACGGGATCTGCTGGCCGTGACAAGGCCAGCAGCTGCACAGAGAAGCACATGTATAAATCTGGACTGCTTTGTGTGCCTTGTGCTCTGCCAGCCTCCAGCACTCCAACAGCACTGGTGGGACCATGGGGAATGGATACGCACTGTCCCCCAGGAGGTGCTGCACGTTCCTCTCATGGCTGGGATGGTTTTGTGTCACTGCTGGTCTCCCAGGCATGTAGATGATTCATTAGTCACTCTCCTCCCTCCTGCACTTCCATTCTTACAAGTGTTTCTGAATGCACTCCTAGGTTGTGCAGATGGGAATTTTTGCTTTAAAATGTGTAGCCACTACAGTTCCTACACTGGTGAGCTCTCCCAGACCCCTGGAGAGAACAAGAGGCTGTGGCTGGATAGTCCCACAGGTGGTGTCTGTTTAGCTGATGTACTGATGCATTCAAAGAGACACCTTAAGGACAGCAAGGCACAAGTCCAAGCTCCAGGGAGGGGATTTCTACCTAATAGCTGCAAGTCATTTGAGATTTTCAAAACATAGGCTAATCTGTGTAAAGACAGCGGGAGCTGAGTCTCAGCTATTTAATTATAAAACCTTCCCCTACAGAGTCTTGTCTGTGCTTCATTTCTGTAAAGTAAGTGAAGAGCATTTCTCCACCCCACAGCTCAGTTTTCAGTTAAATTCTGGGTCAGTAAGTGATGGGCTCAGACAAGTACTCTCGTAGATACAGATCTAGAGGGCACCCAGACCTCTCTAAACTGTCACCTTCGGGACCTTTCCATCATGACCCTGAGCTAGTACACAGACCAGAAGGAAAGTCACCGTGGTTGATTGAAATTCAGCATCTTCCTGGTGTGCTCCGTGAGTAAGCACCGAAGACACACTGGAACTAGGCTGCCTCTAGAGAAACCTTGCAGTGTGTTTACACAGCCCTACAGCCCAGGGAAGACACTCATGGCTTTGCATCATAACCAAGACGTAAACTGGCTCCCCACCTCCACACTGCTGCCCTACCCTGCTTGTTTCTCATCAAACTCCCTCTCCTTTCTTCGGCAACACCAAGGAAGTCCTTGACTAAGAGCCTTGCCCGAAGGCTCCCCAGCTTTCATGCCAGTACCCTGCAAGCCCGTGCTGCTCCCCCTGGCATCTCTCCATCCCTGGAGCCTCCCTCCTGGCTGCCCACTCTGCCTGCAGTGGGCAGGAGCCAGCTGAATCCCAGGGGCTGGCTGGGGGCGAGGTGGGGAAACCACCACGTGTTTCCTCGGTAGGTAACCGATGCACGAATGACTCCAGGGGTGCTCTGACAGGAGACGTGGCAGTGATGTTGTCTCTGTAACAAGGACTGCACTCAGCTGGTGCAAGAACAACCACAAAGAGCCAATAGCTCAGTGATCTTATTTAAATTAGCAAGCTGCAACCAAGCATATTGCAACAGCCAACAAGAGGTGGAGCGACCTGCACCCACTCAAGATCTCTCCCTCAACACAGACATCTGATTGCAAGCAGGTTCAAACACAAAGTAGAGACTTGCACAGTTCTCTGTAATCATCCATTCAAGCTGAGTATTAATGAAGCAGCAAATTTTATCAGGAAGAGATTATTTTCCCCTGATATAATCTATCCTGACACTCTGATGTAAGCAGCTGAAACATAACTTCAGACTCTGCAATCTCTACTACAAAAGGCTGAGGGAAAACATCATTCACTGGGCTGGGCAGAGTTTATGCCTGTTTCTGTTTGCAAAAGCTCTAACAGCTGAACTTTGAAAGCTGCCGGGCTGTTGTAAATCAGACACCATAAGCACACAGCTGAACTGAGGCTCACAGAGGACCACAACACAGCTCCTCTCCTCAAGGACTTTCAAGCAGCAGTCCTTGTCACGGCACTATTTACAAAACGAGGAAAGTACAACACTCCCAGATTAGATTAACAGAATAGGCATCTTCATAAATCCTTCTAAGGTACAAATTCACAGCTGGTTTCATGTCAGTGAATTGCAGTGAATCCTCAGAAAAACCTAAGTTCTACATATCATGCATGTTGCATAATGAAAGCATCTAATCAAATTTGCTGTGGGGTGGTGTAAAGTTTGGGAAGTGAATTTGAGAGTTGTGAAGAACCCACTGCTTGTCCTTGAAGTTAAGGAGTTGTGGACATTCAGCATGCCTTGGGATTAACCCTCAGGAATAACAATTCTCGAAATGTACAGCAAAGACTGACAGTGTTGAGGCACCTGGTCAAATTTTACTGGCTCAAATGGCAACATCTGTAGCTCATTAAAAATGAGCAATTAAAAAAAAAAAAAAAAGCTTAACTAGCAAAATATATCCAAACCTGTTTCATCCCAAAGGACTGGAGAAGACATTAAATGAGACATATGCTAGGTCATATTGCTTAACACGTGGTTGGAAGGTACTCAAAACCACAGTGACAGCAATATCCAAACCTGAGTAGCACAAAAGAGACAGCTGAACGTCTCCAGGGAGCAATAGAGCACAGCCTGTGCCCAATGTCAAAATAAATAAATAACATCTCAACTGACTACACATAGCATAGATTGAATAAAGGATCAATTCTGCTTTCAAACAATAAAACTAGGAAATCCCTTAATTCTGCACCCCGTGCCTTAGGCAGTGACATATTTATACAAGACACTGATTTTCTCACACATGCTGCCCTCTTAAATGCCAGGGTTTGACCTCTTGATCTTTTGAGCTACTTCAGGCTTTCTGAAAGCCATAACCAATGGTTACAGTCAGGGCAGTGGCTGTCACAGGGGATCTCAGCTCTAATGTCAGCTCCCAGGGTCTCACTGTCTGAGTTTTCTATCCTCAGACAGCAGGAGTTACACTGGCAGCTCCTGCTCTGGGACCTACAGACACCAGCAAGAAGCACACAGGCAGCTGGGTCCAAAGGAGTCACCAAACAGCAGCGGCTGAGCAGACTCCTGATACAATTTGCAAAGGAAAACCAACACGACTGGCCAATTTGGCTTTATGGAAACCTTGAGCCAAACCTCATTCCCTAGGACCTCACTTGCTGGGACTTGCAGCTCTTTGATGTTCATAAAGACAAAAAATGGAAGGTAATGACTGTTCTCACTGAGGTGAAATCTTCACAAGGGGTGATGTCAGCCTGGTCTGACTACACAAGTCCACGAGCAAGGAGGTGGAGGAATGATACTGCTGACAGGGGACACTGCTGGGCTACAAAGAGAAATCCAAACTCCTTCAGCAAACACATCACAGCAGCTTGCCTGAAAGCCAAGAAGTGAATAAAGAAAACACACTACACTGCACATAGGAGTTTGATTACTAAGTGACTGATTAGATATCCAGGCAAAACAATGCAAAAGGCTCTCATTTTTAAGGCATATGGGGCCACATCACTGTGTAGAACACACAGTCAAGTGCATCAGTCAGATGGCAAATCACAGTCCCAGCCTGATGAACAGCCCTGAGGTTAACCAGTGTCCAACAGAACTGATGCTCTTGTACAGGAACAGAAGAGGGGGAAAAAGTGAACAAAAATACCAAGACACACCAATGATGTCCACTTTGTTAAAGAAGACTTGCAAAATACTTTAAAGAATTCTGGTTGCTTAAAAGGGAAAAAAGTACAGCATAACATAAATCATAACACTGGCCCTAAGTGAAACATAACTAAATGCAGGAATACACCACAGGGAGAGGAACCATTATCAGACTGATGGAAAATGATGAACTTCACGGTCACAGGTCTTCCTTATAGTCTAAAACTGAAGTCATAAATTAAGCTAAGTACAGATTAAGAATGCTACTTACTCTAGTTTAAGAGAAAAGTGCTTGTGAACGAGACAAGGAGGAAAAGGGAGACCCACACTTACCACCTGTGCATCTGGGATGAAGGAGGAAATGGGGGAGTGTGGGCAAAAATCCCTTTGTGACATAAACCCCCATCATCTTTACTGCAACTAAAACTCAGAGACTTAGTGGAGTTATGCATTTTCCTTTGCAGATTTGTTTCATTGGTCTCCCATGAGGTTTATTACTGAGAGGAGTAAGATGGTGTGGATGTTTGGTTATAAAGGTTCTCCCAGTAGTAAATGGGTATTTCCGTGCTCTACAAGTGGCTTCAGAGTTCTTCTGCTATTTGCCCAAATCCACACCAGTCTCTCAAAAGCATCTGATACAACAACTGAAATATACTGCAGTACAAGACATGTCTGAATTCAGTGACTTTGGTGGTTCTGTGAGCTCAAGAGGCTTTGGTAGGGATTGCCATATGCTTCACTAATTTTGAATTTGATGATTTGTCATGGTCTCCTCACTCTCAAGCTTGTGTTGGTCTGCAAAGAAACTGCTTACTGTAGTAACTGTAGAAACAGAGGGTGTTGGAAGAGCTCCTGCTTTCTACCCAAGGAAAGGGCTAGGACACAGATTGTCTAAACTTATCAGCTGGTTTAAGAGGAGGCATTACCTCTCCTGTCAGCCCAGCCCTGCTTCAGGCTTTTGGATGGCATGCCCAGAGAGTGCACAGAAGGCTGCAAAGATCATAAAGCTGGGGGAAGAAATCCCACCAGACTTTAAATCCAAAATATGTGTCTCTGTGTCATGACAGAACAATGCAAGCAGAAACACCGCTACAGACAAGTGAGACAGAGAGAGGTTTGTTCCCTCAGGAAAGAGGCAGACTCCAAGGCTGCTGCTGCCACAGAGCCCCTTCCCTGCCTCCCACAGGCACTGATGTAGACCCTTAAGGTCGCTGGCAGAGGACACACAAATTTGTCTTCCATCAGGAGTGAACAGGAATAGCAGACTGGAGGCAGAGGCTACAGAAAGCATTTGTTAACAGCACTTTTTACAAATGGGAATGTTGCCTGTCCTGACACGCTGCGTGAGAGCTGAAATACAGCTCCCTGGGTGGGAGTGACCGAGGGCGTCACGAGTCCCAGGAAAACAGATCCAAGCACCAGGGCAGGTGCCTGCAGGGCTCTCTGCCCTCTGCTGCACATCCCAGCCCCACTCCCCCACACATCAGCAGAGAGGGCCTTCAAACCCCGTGGGCAGAGAGCGAGGCAGCAGCTATTTCTTCTTGAGATGAAAACGCCGACTAACGCTTTCCAAACTCCTCCATGCGAAACAGTGGACTGCTCCTGCTCTACAGCAGTGACTGACCACAGGTCAGCTCATACACGTTATGTGGGGGAAAAGGTTGTTCCACTCTCCAGTATCAGACTCTCAGTATTGATTTGTACTACAGAAATGTACAGAAAAGCTTTGCTGTACAAGGTATTTTCCATCGACACCCTAAGAGTCAATCTCTGCAGGCAGAAGCTGTTTTCGGGGCATTCCCCAAGAACAGGGAGATAAAATGAGCAATGACCATGTCTATTTTGCAGTTGGAAGCCCAGGCAGTCCCCTGCCAGCTCCTGAACAAGCAGCTGTTTTGTCACAGCACTGTGACAAGGGAGCTGCTGCATCCCAGTGAGCACCTCCACACTGCTCCAGGCAGGGACAGGAGCAAGTCCCACACTCCCAGGCACTGGCTGCACAACCAGTACAGTGGCACTGCACTGACCAGCAGCTGTGTGGTCCAGAGGATATTTGCAAGGTCAAAAAAATTGCTAAGTTTAAAAATCAAACCTCTGGAAGTGTTAGGTGTCCACAAGGAAAAAGAATACCAGGAGTGGGTATGGGAAGAGGAATGAGTGTCCCTTGCAGCAGCATCCTGCAACAAAAGGAGGCTAAGAAGGTGAGACCACCCTCCCAGGCACCCTGAGGAGCCCTGTGGCTGTGGGAGGCAACACCGGTAAGGAAAAGGAGAGCAGGAGTGACAGCTAGAAACCAGAATGGAGAGTGATAAGAGAAGCTCACAGCAGCTCCAGCAACTGCCTGAGGACATGCTGGGAAATTTAATGTATTAAAATAACACTTTTAAATAATGTTCTAGTTAATTGATGCTAAATTACAGCTGACTGCCTGTAGAAGCACTTACAACATCTGAACTAATACCAATTCAGTTTATCAGGATTAATATTATTCTAATACATGCCAAAGGAATTAATAAGTATTGGTACTTTAAAGCCTTTAAAGTCATGTTTTGAGATAGTTTATCTTTCTTATCCCCCTTCTCCTTCCTCTCAGCCCTCATGAAAGCTTGCTTGTGAAACCTATTAAAAATAGAGGTGTTTTCACAAATCTCATCCAGTTGAATGATGATGTCATTCTTACCATGCTACTTGCTATATCTGAAGACTGGAGAAACACTTCACTTCTTGCAACCACCAGAATGAGAGATGGGCCTGGTGCAAAAATAGTATCCCATTAAGAAAACATGCCCAAAAAGTAAAAGGAGTTATGATCACACCTCTCCACCTCTCATAAACAACACAAAAACCTGAAATATCACCTGTTGGCCAAGCTATGATTACAGTAGTAAAAACACACCGAAGTTTCACTCTTCTATTTACATACAAATAAGGTTCCATGCCTCCTTCCCACTCTGCTCTGGGGCACCTGGGAAGCAGAGGGTTGGACGAGAGAGCTGGCTGGGGAAGGACAGCAGCTCTGCCAGTGACAGTGCCCTGTGAACTCACAAAGCTCAGAGGCAGCAAAAATCAACTGCACAGCAGTTTGGATGGCCCAGCCAAAGGAACTGAGGAATTGCTTCCCACCACCCCCGACCAAAGTGCCTTCCAGAGCGGCCGATGCTTCAGCTCTGAAAGCCCCATGCTGGGCTGCAGGTGTGAACTCACAGGCTCTGTGCTGCCATCAGTCTCAAGTGTTGTTGTTCAAGCAGTGACACACAAGGAGTTGTATCTAAAACCTCATTAAAATTTAACAGGATTTGGCACCCTTAGCTTTCTGCTTCAGAAGTGAAGTCTCCGGCTCAGATGGTCAATGTTTTTATTTTTATGTATCACATTGCTTCTCTCACAGCACCACAAGCTAGCAGAGTAATTCAGCAGCTGAAAGCCAGCCTTTCATACCTTCCACCATTCACCACCTTCCACATTCTTTATTAATTGCCAAAGAGGGTTTCTTTTCTCCACCGTGTGCGTTTATTTTTGTGCCAGGGATAGCCTGTCCTCAGAGCCCACTTCTTCCTCCAGCAAGCTTTCCAATATCAAAACAACACTGGAGGAAGCTCAGGAGGAAGAGGACAAACCACTGATGAATGGGAAGCCTTGACCTGCGGGAGAATATTTGGTATTTCTTCAAATTACCTTGGTTAGGTAAGCTGTGCTGGCAGAAACATCCAGGATCTGACAGTATCAAACTAATTACAGCCATGACCAAGGGTCCTGTTGAGCCTGACTTGGGGTTAGAAACCAAAAGAATCATCTCCTCAGGGGTGCTGGGTTTGAGTAGGCAGAAGCTAATCAGAGCATGAACATGTGAAAAAATATTTGTTGGATATAAATCCTCCCAACAAACCAGAAGAAAATCCCACACCAGCTATGGAAAACAACATCCCCATGTCCAAACAAACTCCCTCCCAGCTTGGATGTGTTACAGTGAGGTGTCCCCAGTGCCAGCCTGTGATATGGCAAGTCCAGACACAACTGTCAGAAATGCTGGGACATGTTCTGCGATGTCAGGACTGACATTTCATAGCCTAATAGGAGTGAGATGATCATCTTTAAAACTAAGCCAGAAAAGAGGCAAACCAGCAGTTAACACTGCAGACCCAGTAAGGCCTGTAACTCTCAGGGAACGAGGACCATCAGCTAGGATCTTGTTTCATAACTGAGAGACAGCAGTGCAAATTTCAGCTGCACCACCAGCTAAAAAAGTCATCTGGGAAAGAATCCCAAGCCCATCTATAACTCTCCTTCCACTGATATGTTACGAAACATCATTTTACCAGGAACACCACTGTTTGCCCAGTAAACAAGATGCCTGCTACTGCAGTGTTGGAGACCAGAGGAAGATTTTAAAAGCAGGCAATAAATTAATTTACCAAATAGGTGAGGCATAAACACCAACATGATGGCATAAAGCAGTGTAAAATTTGGGGGGGGGGGGTTTACTGCAATGGGGAACTCCAACTCAGCAGTGGCCATCCTGCTTGCAAGTAATGTGCTGTTGTCAACCACAGCAACAGAGCCCCAACCAAACAACACTTCTTAACACCCACAGTCACTGCATTCCCTTTCCCCTCTGCCTCTTTCTGCAGATGGGCTGATGCATTTTAGCATCATGGAAAAGAGCGGCTAAAATCTCTTCATGAGAAACTAATCAACAAAAGTGGGCCTGAAGGATGCTGCAAATGAGGCTGACAGTGCAATGATCACCCAAAGCATTTGTGCTGCAGAGTGATGGGAGGCAGGAGACCCCTGAGTGCTGTGCTAACATTTAAGGCACTGCTGTAGATCCATGGCTTGGCTGATGCAGAGCTGAGTCACCCCAAAAGCAGCACTGTGACCTCCTGTGCCCAGAGCCACCTGCTCATGCTCTAGGCTGGTGCACCCTTCCAAGCAGGGCAAGACACCCGCCCTTCAAGGACAGCATGCAGATGTCAGGGAGGGGGATTTGGCCATCAGTCCCACTGAGCAACCCCAAGAGGTCAAGAGAAAAAATTAGCTATATTAAAAACAGTCATCCAGGTGAGAAGCCTTGAGCTTCAGCTCTTTGTGCAATGCTGTTGCAGTCACATATATATTTTTTATACCCTAAAACATTAATGAAGAACAAGAAGCACCAAAGCTTTCAATTTTTTTCCCCTCCCAGACCCTTTTGTTTTCTCCTTCCTGTGGATATTATTATTTAGCTGTTGAAAAGCCCTTCTGTGACATATATGCACAACCGAGTCCCGCCTCAGTCTGCGAGGGAGCAAAGAACATTAGCTGAGCAACGTAAAGCAGGATCCTAAAAGCCAGCTATTG
Organism: Formicarius rufipectus; assembly: GCA_013399695.1. Taxonomy (NCBI): domain Eukaryota; kingdom Metazoa; phylum Chordata; class Aves; order Passeriformes; family Formicariidae; genus Formicarius; species Formicarius rufipectus. Next base: position 793,276 of record VXAU01003156.1, on the reverse strand, counting down.
GTAGGATGAGACACTGCACCCTAAAAACCTGCAGCTGCTCTGCCAGTGGCAGATGTGCAGGCAGCAGGATGTACACAGAGGGACCCAGGTCTGCACGCTCCACCATCCCACTCCCCTGCAAAGTGCAACGGATGCATCTTTATGCCAGGAAAAGCTGGGGCAGCATCAAACACGAAGCTGATGGAAACACAGCACTGTGCCATGTTCGTTCACACATATTCAGGGTATTTCCCTGCCCTCTTGTTTCTCTGCAGACCCAAAGGCTGAGCTCTGGGGCTAAATGCAAGAAGTGATGTGCTACTTGGGGACATGGTTTGGTGGTGGGCTTGGCAGTGCTGGGTTAACAGTTGGACTGTCTTTTCCAACCTAAATGAGTCCATGATTCTAACAGAGAATCTTGAGCATTAGGCAGGCAGGAGCTAACTCCTGTGAGCTAAACACAGATCAAAGGAAGAAAAACAAATACTCTTTCTAGCAAAAGCCTAAATTGATAAAGGACTTTAAGGCGACAAAGTATTAGAAAGGCGTCCTTCCTTCCAAAATAAAGACAGAAACATAGCAGGGCCTGAGAGATGGGCTTGTCTCAAATATTTCCAATTTTTGTTGTTGCGAGGTGGCAGCAATGTCAGGAAGCTGCTGGGCTGCAGGTCCCCAAAGCTTTGCACAGGATACACTGTTCTTCTGAAGTCTGAAACATTTGGATGAAAAGTTTAAAAAACTCAAAGACACAGTGGAATTGATTTGTGATTAAAGGAAGGATTAAATGCTGAATCTGGGGCAATCAATAGCCCTGCTAATGCTTAGTGCAAGATTTCCTGCTCCAGTCAAACCCCCTTTTCTTTGCTTTGAGACCATTGTCCTTATCAGTGGAAAGATGATCCTTTGAAGAAAAGGCCTGTCTTTGTTTCCCCCCCACCCCCCATTCCTCAGCACTGCTGCACTACAGCCTAGTGCCTGCAATGCCACTGCTAGCCCAGGGACAGACCCCAAAGGATGCTTATTTCGCATCACCATCCCTACGCTTATCACTCAGCTCCCCTCTCCCCACAAAACCCCAAACCCATCCCAGACCCAAATGCTGCCCCCCAAACCCTTAAAAGCACCAAATATCTAAATTTGCTCTTAAAACCAGGGGGGGCTTCACTGGCCTGGGTTCAGCTTGCTTCTCTCCCCCAGACTGAGCTGAATCTATGCAGCATGTATACAGACAGTGATGTGGGTTGTGGCAACCCCCACTATTAATTTTAACTTATCAGAATCTATTATAACAGCAATTAGTCCCCATTAAGCAAAGGATCTGCATGCTTACACTTCCAAGCAACAGGTTTTATTTCTTCTCTTGCAATTAAGTATTTTTATTAGCCAGATGGATCATGAAATTACTATAAAAACTGGGACGTAAACTCTCTAAAAGCACCTTAAGTAATGAATACTGATTTATAAACATTCAGGATTAGAGAACAAATACTTAATTCTCCCCTAATCCCTTAGCCAGCACTGCTTTGTGTTCAACATACAGGAATATAGATTAACCAGCCTGAAGTTAATAGCATTTGAAGGACAGGGCTGATCCCTCATGCATGGCACCCAGAGCAATATGCTTCCACCACGGATACACTGTAACCTGTGGGATTAGGACAAATTCCAGAGACTGTCACTTTCCTGTTCCATTTCCAGCTTTCCCCACAAACTCATAGACACCGAGATTAAAGATATCAAACCTTTAAAGAGGATCAAACTGGTCAGTCACCTTATAAACCTATAAACCAGTGCACTACACTGGGATTAAGTGCCAAAGGTGCTCTCACCTATCTATTGTTTCTGTCGAGTTTTATGAGAAGTGATTTCTATTCCCAGTCCTGCCAACGACTCCGGACAAGTCACACATTAACATTTCTGTGTCCCTTGTCATTCTTACCCCCCTCCTCTGCTCAGTAGCTGAAGCCTGGGCTGCCCCCTTTGATACAGCAGAGCCACATGCAGCACCACTCACTTTGAACCAGGCCACCACGTGCTGTTGCAACACAAGCAATTAAAAATAATACAAGTCAACATCTGGTTCTATTCCACTCCATTTCAAGTGCACAGGTTCAGGTGTTAGAAGGAAATTAGGGCAATTTTCTGAAAAGTTCCTTGCTACAACTCACTGAGCCTTTAAAAAGTTTGTCTTTTCCTCTCCTAGTTGGTGGTGCCCTTCTGTTCCTGTCAGTGACACACCTTTAAAGACAAAATATTCTCTGGCCAAAGGAAGGCCTAATCAAAAAACCTGAAAAACTAGCACTGAAGTGAATAAAAGGTGCCACTGAGGAGAAAAGGAGTCTGTCCAAAACCTGATTTCAGGCAAAGCACCAGAACTGCCACCCTGCTGCATCAGCACACGAGCACAAACCCAGCTAAAGCAGCTTGGCAGAGCTGGCAGGAGGCACGGCGATCCAGTCTGCTCAGGCAGGATTTCACTCAGCTGCAACCAAACGGAAAGGGAGGAAAGCAAAAGATACACACAAATAACAAGCACGCTGCACGTTTACCTACCAGTGACTCCAATTCACCTGAGCACTGGATGGAGGGGAAAGCCTCAGAAAGGAAAAAAAAGCCTAAATGAAGTACTGTTGCCTTCCTCAGGGAGCAAACTCGGTTCCCAGGAGCAGCTGCGCACCTGCATCAGCAAGAGTTAGCACTTCATTTAGCACAATCATCAGTTCAAGAGTTTCAGGTGTTTTACAGCACGACCTTTGCCCACAGCACCAACTCCAAGGTCTCCTGCACACATTCTTTTCCCTTAAGAAGTCCACTTTGCCCTCAGGTGAGCTAATACACACCAGGACCGCTTGTCACAGCATCTTTCCCAAAATAATCAGACCTTGCACTTATGTAGCACTTCAGCTCTCAAAAAACACCTCGGTGTTTTATGAATTTAACAAGATAAAATACACATTCTCTTTCCAGGTCACTTCACCCAACACTGCTGTGTGGGCAGCTCAGGGATGAAATGCTGCTGCAGTTTAATGGTTCACTGTAAGTTTTACAGCAGCAAGGAAATACCATCCCGTGCCCCAGAAACTGCGTTTTGATGCTCGAAATTGGGAGTTAGCCACCTCTAAGGGAAGGAAAAAGAGAAACAACCCACAGCTCTCTTGGTTTGTGTCTGACACATGGGGTTTTTTTATTCATTGCTACCCAGCTCATGGATTGGAAGAGAAAGAGCAGTTGTTTGCTTTATCCTCCCTGCCAGATTTGAACTTGTTCTCTAATATTGTTGTGTGTTACTATCACAGCTGCATCCAGTCCACTAATGACCAGCAGTGACTACCCTGCAACAGAGGTGCCCTTTGAAAAGCCACCAGCTCTTCTCCATCCAGGCAGTTTTAACAATGCAGAAAGACAAGTATCAGAGCAAAATTCCGTGTTTGGCAATGTTTTCTCCCCCACTGATCTGCCATCAGTGGTAGCTGACACATCAGCTTCTGGACACATGCAGGAAGCTCCCATTTGCTCAGTGGAAGTTGGGTCATTGTTTTCAATGCAAAGCACGTTTCTTACTCCCCCAGTTCAACTCTCACTACTCCTTTTGCTGTCCCTTCAGATTATTTTAACATTATTCATAACATTGCATCCCCCGCTGCCTACTTCTGCTGCCTGGAACAGCTCTCTTATCTGTCAGCAACATCAATCCTCTGACTGCTTCCAAACTTCCTTCAAAAACCTCTCTCTTGTCATTTCTTAGCTCTCTTGGTTTTTTTCCTCCTCTATGATTTTGATGTGGTCATTCATCTTAATGGAACTTCCCCCCAGAAAGCTGGGTATGTGCCACCACTTACCTTTTTCACATGTTTTTTAGACATTTGATCCAATTATTAGAGTTACATATAAAATAAAGCTATTTTATTTATGAGCTCCAAGCACTAATTCCCAACATTTGTTCCAAGAATTCCAAGTAAAATACCCCTCTACTGCTTTGTGTAGCTGCCATCAATGCTAATGGATCTAACATACAACCAGTGAGGAGAGATTCCTCTTGGTTGAAAAGAAAGAGTTCACTTGGACATATATTTTATAGCAAGTCAGTCTGTTTTACTCCAAGTCTGCCCAGTGGCTCAAGCCACCCCAGAGCACTCAGCAAAAGGGGTCCCCTGTGGAGCCTCAGCAATGTGGGACTGGATGTCAAAGCTGGGCTTCTTTATCACAACGAGTAAGTTGCCTTCTGGAAGATGGAATAAGGGTCTTTAGAGGTCAGGCTGGAGGTAAATAACAAGAAAACTTTTCAAATGCCGCTACACAGAGCCTCTGGAGAAATACCTCAAGGAGCCCTCTCCACACCAAGGGGGTTTGGATTACTCTGTGTGGGTAGAGATGCAGCAATTTCAGGACTTCAAAAGCCAGTGTGCCTGTGAGTCCGAGTTTGTACTTAGATTTAAATTACTGTGCAAGCCACATTACACACAACACATGCAGGAACCTAATGAGAACAGATGTCTACGTTACTCCTCACTCTCACAGGTAAGAAAGTAAGTCCAAGAGAAGGCATTACACAATAAGCGTAGGGTGAAGTTACAGTACCATTAATTGCATAAATATTTACCCTGACAAATTTTAAGGTTCTTAAAGTAGGCTAACCTTCCATAAGTGCTGGAGACAAATCAGAACCTGAAGAGCAAGATCATTCAAACACAGGCTGGCCTGGGTAAAATACCTGAAGTTAGTCTTGGGAATACCTCTTTGTGCAGTACATGACATTTTGTAGGACCTGCATTAAGTCCCATGAGCTCCACATCAGCTTTCCAAAGTCACACTTGGACAGCCAAGACCATCCTGCAGTTTCACCTTCTCTGGTAAGGCAGAAATTCCACATGTAAAAGCATATTTTGGCCACCCACCTCTGGAATTATTGCAAAAGGAAATGAGCTAATACTTTGTCAGTATTTTAAGTATTCCCCATACCATCATTAGGTCAAACTCTAAAAATTTCCAAAGCTCAACAGATATACATCACTTACTAGTCCTCTTCAACTCCCAGTTCCCTGGAGAAGCCTGGGAATGCAACTCATCATTCAGCCATTTGCTTTCACATTCATCCTGGCTATGTGATGTGAAGGCCTTACAGACCCGAAATTCACCCTGTAACTGTGGCCCATAAAGCTTCCTGAATGGTGAGGGGAACCCCCATGCACAGTCAGGGCTTGCCACACTCAGGTGAGTGACTTTGTTGCAGATGGCCATGAAGATGATGATGACCAGAGAAGGCAAAGCAGGATGCATCAGCACGTGTCCCTCTCAGCATCCCCAGTCATGTCTTTGCTGCACACGTTCATACTGGTCATGAACTTGAGTGATATTTGCTGCAAAGCACCTTGTTATGTTCTAATGAAGGATGCCAGGAAAAATAAATTATAGAGAAGTAATAGTGCCCTCCAAAATGAAAATCTGGAAAGTGTCCAGAGAGATCTATGCAAATTGTATACTTTCCCCACAGGATTTCTGCAATAGTTTTCTATTAACCATCAATCACTAGTTTTAAATCTAGTCTGCCCTCATTAGAAACCAGAAACAGAAACCACTGGAGTTGTCCTCTACACTAAATACATTATACCCTTATGCTGCAATTTACCTTCCTTTAAATAATGCTATTTCTCCCTATGCTTAATATAAAGAATACTGCAAAGACAGCAATACAGTTATTTATTTGCCAGGGAATGGAAAGGTTAAAGGTGAACACTATATAAACCATTATTATTTATAGACCACAATGGTGTGCCTTCTGCAGTGGAAATGCAAGATACTGTCTCTTCCCTAGAGAGATTTCATTGTCACTGAAGCAGAAACAATACTGAACAGTCACAAACAGTGCATTCAGTGGAGGACACATTTTGAGCTGCCTGTATTTCTACATGGTTATGTACAGTGATTATGTCTAGACTTATAACCTCTCATACTTTGTATCTGTGTCTGTGCACAGTGTTTTCAAGTTCAGTGCCTCGTGGAAGAAGTGCATTATGCAATTCAGGACTGGCAATGTGCATTTAATTTGGCATTGTTTTTCAGGTGAAAGAGGCACTAGCAAAGTCTAACACCCAATTTAAGACCTGTTTCCAAATCCCTGCTTACAAAACCAAGGGATGCATGCAGAAAAGTCCAAGAGCATTAGGAGGCTGCAGGATTAATGTCTTAAAAATCTGGACACCCAAGCCAGATTCTAACAGCTACAGACCAGCCAGGCCAGCAGCATCTGTGAACAGGCACTTCAGCTGCTTCAGTCCTGAACGTGTACACACTGAGCAGAAACAGCTGATTTAATAACTAATGCTTTAAGACCAGAGTTTTCTCAGGTGTGTTTGGAACTTAGGTAGCAAAATCCCACTCAGAAACTAGGAGGACACCACTGTGGAATCATGAGCTATTCCTGCAGGTTCACAGGAAGGTCTTCAAGCACACCAGTGAACAGCTGTACCAAACAGTTGTAAGAGAAGGATCTTTACAGCCTAAACTTCTCTTCTGTTTTTTCCTTCAGACGATTTATCACATTATAAAAATGCGAAGTGAGCAATCTCCAGTTTTGTTGTGTAGTCCTGTTGAGATACAGGTTTTTTACCAAGTTTATAATTTTTTTTTCCTGTGATTTAGGATGTGTTCAAGCCTAAGATTAAAACCCAATGTAGTTGGTGTTAATACAGCTCCACTAGCAATGAAAGGCACTAAAAGAGATGAACCTCGTGAGTAATCACCCCAAAATGGTCCAGGACATGGGACACAGTTACAAGAAGTACAGTCTGGATCTGAGGTCCTTGCTTACAGTGACTTAACTACCTCCTCTGAAAGCAAAGGCAATTCTGCAAACGCAAAAAGGTAAAAATAGCATCCCCCTCTGAGTATCATTGCTGAGGTACTGGACTGCTGCCACTTGTTTCAGCAGCTGAAAGAGAAAGGCAGGTTCACTGTCCTTTTCTCTTTTGTTGGTACAGAACATTCACATCCAAAATTACAAGAACACTTCTGGAAAATCTCCAAACTTGAGATGCTTAAAGAAAAAATAATGGGCAAATCTTGCACAACATTCCTGAATATGGGGATTCTAAAAGTAGTGTAGGATTGCCAGGCTCTGCTGTCCCAAAGATAAATGGGAACAGCATGAGGAACAAAACAGCATCAGCCTGGCAAAGCTCCCTGTGCATCACTGTATATGGTACATGTGAAGGATGGCCCAAAGCTCATCCACTTCACTTAAATATCACAAGAAATCCTGTAGTTTTCCTAAGCACACAACTCTTGGTGGCCTGGTGGGACATCCTCTTCTTCCTCACAGCCCTCCCCGCTGGCTGTCCACATGGCTTTGCATGTGTGTGTGTGTGCAGCCCCTTCCCCCAGACTGGGGGTGGATGAACCGCCACCCAGAAAAGTTTGGTTTGTTATTATTATTACTGGCCTAAGATGCAGGAGCTCCAGCACAAGCCCAAATCCCACTGCAGCCCTGCCAAAGGCTCCCAGCCCCAAGGACACTGCTGCAGCCAAGCCCTGCTGGGTTACGTGATTTGGAGACCTGGGCACAGCTTCAAAGGCTGCAGCAGCACTGAGTCATGACAGCAGCTACTCAGGGCTCGCTGTAATGTTTGGAGGAAGTGATCACAAGTATTTATACAGCCAATATACAGAAACTGCCGCCTCCTCCACGCTGGGCTAAAGCTGCAGCTGCTACTTGACATGAGTAGGCAAAATATAACAAGACTGAAAGGCTGAACAGAAGTGGAGGGAAAGGCCAGAGAACATGACCTGGCTCCCATGCGTGCCAGGACCATCCACAGGTACAGTGAAGGTGGTGGGATTTAAAACAGCAAGAAGAAGAAAATCCTGCACTGAATTCTCTACTCAAATCTTCAGCTCTGGGCTGACTTCTGCAGTCAGAAGACTTTGATGAGAATTCTGACAAATCAGTTTGTACATTGCCCAATACATATAAAACCAGATCTTTAAACACAAAGAGACTGAAAATAAACACAGTAGGCTTCATGAGCTCCCTCTGTGCTACTGAATTTGAGATGAGGGCAACCCCACCAAAGCACATGGGACTCCCAAGGTAATAGAGCTCACAGTGATACAAGACAGTGTAAAGAACAGCTGGGTAAAGCAAGTCTCCCAAGGCCTGACCCCTCAATTCATCTCCAACAAGTATTTTTTGTTTCTATCCTCAGTATCCTTATCGTGCCATTCACTTGCCTTTGTTTAACTGAGCACGTTTGAAGTTTGACTCTCCCCAGCTATCACATGTTCATCTTTTCCCAAGTATAAGGATGTAAATCAGCACCAAACAAAAACAAGCAAAACACCAACCAACCAAATAAACAAAAACTGCTGTGCAAACACAAACGTTGATGCCGTTGAAGGCTATGCAGAACCAGCCCTTTACTTCCCTTCTCCTTTCTGTCATTCAGAGTCCCAGCTATTAGTTAAACTCCACAAAGGCCTCCCCTCCACACCATGCCATCTCCTCGTGGCTGTGGATTTCAGCTGGAAAGCAGACAGACAAAAAGGCCACACCAAACAAACCCACTAGCAGCACCAATGTTCTGCTGCTGCCTCTTGCAGGGAGCTTTCAGCTATCCAAAGTTTAAATTAACTTTCTGGGAGGGCACAAAAGCCAGACCTCAGGTAATTACATACTCATCTCTCCCCTGGGCTCGGTATTTATTTATTTTAGGACGTCTAACAGCTCTCTTGGGCTTGCTCTACAGCTCTGGAAAAAATGATTACTTAGTCCCTGAACCTACAAACAGTATTCTGAGTAAATTTTACACCCGGAGCTATACAGGGTGATTAAAAAAGGCAGAGTTTATCAAACTTTCTGAAAGCTTGATTTGCTTCGTGGCTCACCTGTCTTCATAAAACCTGCTGAAGGCTGAAACACCGGGTGAAATTTCACAATCAGCACTCGAGTAGGAAAGAGAAAGTGTATACAGCCACTAAACTTTATTGATTTTGATTTTTATCTTGCTTTCTTTCATAATAATGGGTAAGCATTATTTGTTTGGGTTTTTTGTTTTGTTTTTTTTTGTTGTTTTGGTTTGGTTTTTGGTGTTTGGGTTTTTTTGTTTGTTTTTTTTTAAACAAACCACCTTGTGAGATTATTAATAAAAATTCACCACCCACTATACTCTGAATCTTTTTTCAGCTCCCAAAGGAGACACAATCCAGTCTGAAATGGAGACAATCCTTCTGGCTTTAAAATCCATGAGCTCTTATGTCAGTGCTTCTATTGACACACACAAGTCGCTCCCCTGCAACACCCAACAGTTTGTCTCCTCTGGGCTTTAGGGTTTTGCCCATTACCAGAAGGACCTTCTACCCCATGCATTTTATACAGTTATTACCATGAGAGGTCCATGTGTAAAAGCAGATGTTTTCCCACCAAGATGCTGCCCTGGAGGTCCATTTGAAAAACATTGCAGTGAATATATGAATGCATGGAAACATGGAGTTTTGTGTTTGTTTGTTTTAAAAAAAATGGTATTTCATAACATGCTGGTTCAACAGCTGGAACCAGCTCAGTGACTGGGATACTCCAAAGGGGATATCCCATTAAGATACATAACAAATTGAGTATTTGTGTTGATACAAGATCTGCTTTTCTCACGCTCTAGGAAAATGTGGTGTATTATCTCTTTGTCTGGAGTTTGAGGGTAACTGCAGTGAGGATTATGTGAGGCTGACAAGGACCTTTGTGGCCCTTCCTTCTCTACAGGCTGCACATGCAGTTTTTACCACTGTTCCCAACCACAGATGGAAAGCAGCAAAGCCCTGGGCAAAGCCACCTTTCCTGAAGGAGCAGAGACACATAACTTGTCTTTCATTCAGGCAGGAGGCCCCTGGGAAGCTGGCAGCCAGGCTTCACACTAGTTTGAATGTGTGCCCCACACTGTACAGCATCAGTGGGAAATACAACCCTTCACCTGCAGCCCCCCCTTCCAACCCATTGTCCTGACTCCCCTCTGGTCCTCACACCCACCATGCAAAGACACCAGAGACACAACACAGATTCAGATGACATTGCTAGCAAAAAAAAAAATAAAATTGTTCTGTCAATCTATTCATGCTCTGCACTAGGGACTAAGAAAACCCCAGATTTCATTCTAAACCAAGAAGGAGCCAATTCTCACACAACGTGAATTAGCACCCCCATAACTGTACAAGGTCTGTTATTTACATTGTGGTGTGTTAGTTTGTAGCTCAGGTTTTATCCTTTCATGCTCTTTATAGAACCGCTGAACGTTTTGGTCCCGCTGGCCCAGTCAGCCTTTCCTGGATCTCCAGCTTGGGAACAGCTGGATTCAGTCAGCAAACCTTTCCTCTCTGGTGTAGGGTGACACAGCCAGCAAGAACCATGCTGCTGGCCTTAGCAAAACAAGACTAAAAGCAAGCCTAAAGCTGCACTGGAGAAGGAAAGGAAGAGGTGAGAGGAATCACATTTTTGTCTGTAAAACAAATAGAGTCTCATATTATTCTTAGCCTGCACTGAATCAGTCATTTATCTCTGACCATCCTGTGTCACTTGTTCTTGAGAGTATAGTAAAGAGTGAAACCATATTAATGAAAATCAAAGGGAAATGTAATTCTGAATACAGAGTTCTCAAAGCAACTTCCAGCAAATCATTCTGCTTTACAGCAACTTGATTTCCCCAACCACTGAACAGGAGAGCAAATGCTCTGCTGTTCCTTTATTTGAGTGGTCATTCTGAATTCTCATAGGATGTGCTTTGCAGATGGAAAAGTTGATGAGGAGATATATAGATATATATATATGCATATATAAAACATTCATATGCCCCTACGTGCAGAGGTTCCAATATGACAAAGAAGCAATGGCAATGATAGAGTGGAAAATCTCATTTTACTCATTATGGTAGCTTTGAAATATAACAACATGAGTTCCTTCCTTCCACAGGTGCAATTGCATCCCATGCCATGCCTAGGTAAGTGGGGTGGGATCTTATTTCCCCAGATATGAATGGTTCATGCTTCTTGCTGGTCACCAGCAACACACTTTTGTCTATTTTAGGACCCGGAGGAATAGGAGGAAATAAATACCTTATCAAGGCAGAAGACAGTAGATATTTTTATGACCTGTGGGAACAGAGGCCCTATTAAGTCTGCAAAACACTGCATAAATGTCTCCAGATAAAATTGTTAGCTCTGGATGGAGCCCATCTCCTAAATGCTTAATTGTGAAATTACTTCCCAGAAGAGTTTCTTCGTGTCTTGCTCAACTATTAAAGACAGGCAGGCCAGATCCATGCAAAACCCCCAGCAAGGAAATACTCTGCCCACCCAACTGCATTACAAGGACAGATTCTGAAAGTTACACATGTGGTGACTGCTGAGGGCCAGAAAGTGAAAACAGCATCACTGAGGGGCAAGTCTTCCCCAGGCTTCCCAGGGCTGTCTGAAGGGCCAAGCCACCAGCTGTGCCAGGCAGGAGAGCAAGGCAGGGGGATGCTTCTCACTCAAGGCCATATGGACACATCCAAGTGGCCAAACAACACTCAGGGCACAACCAGCTCTGCCCTCGGAGCCCGGTACATCCCTATGGGAATATTTTAAGCAGGTCAGAAAAGTGAACTGCTAATAGAAGTCAACAATTTCAGACTTCAAAATGAAAAGAGCAGTTCTTCAGTGTTGCTTTAAAATGCAGACATAAACCAGATGATAACTATTTAAAATACGTCATAAAAGCACCGAAACTAAGCATCTCCTAGAGCAGAGCCCTGACAAATAGCCCAGCCACCTATGTGCATTTATGGTTGTGGCTGTCCAGGGATCACTTAGAACTGAATTAGCAGTAGAAGTCATTAGACAAGGAATAATTCCAAGAAACTGGAGTCTCAGTAGCAGAAAGAATGAAGAAATCGCAATTGTGGGCAATGGGGCAAAATGACAGCCTACCAGACAAACCATTTCCTCAATGAAAGAAATGTGAATTGCAAAACGTCAGGCACTCACAGCATGTGGCAGAAGGGCCCTGAGGAGACACTCGTTATTTCCCTCTCTGGGCTGAAAAAGGCCATTTAATGCTTTCCATTTAAGTGAGAAGGCACATGATGATGTCCCTCAAAAACCATGAACACAGACTCTCCCGAGCCTGAGGATTCCATCTGCCAGGTGTAATGGCAGTGCCCTGGCCCCATCAGGCAGCCAGCACCCACCCCACAGCACCCATCCCACAGAAACAGCCGAGCTCTTCTGCAGCACATTTGTCTCTTAGAGGGAATGAAATTCAGGAGACTTGAAACTGGAAAAGAGTGCACATATTTCCTGCACCTTATTTGGCAAAATGGGATCTGAGGGTTGAGATGGGCAGATCCCTTCATCTCATTAACCTGTGACAGGATGAGAGAACTTGTGCAGGAAATCACATGCAATGTTTCTCCATCCCGATGTAGTATAGAAAAGGTGCTTGAAACTCCCCTAATACTCTACATGTTCTTCATTTCACAGGCCTAAAGCTAAAGTCCATGAAGGCTGTTAAACCCAGAGATACACACCCATAGATACCAGGAAGAGCATCCTGGGGCAAATGGTCATAATATTCTCAGCCTGGTCATTCTCTCTTCCTGAAACATGCACATTTGGTCTCTGTCAGAGACAGGGACTGCTGAGCCACACAGATGTTTGCTCTGATGGGTTACCCCTTCTCCTCAGCTCTCCTGTCCTCACTGAAGTCTGGCTCCATAAGTGCACCATGAATGTACACAAAGCCCAGCTTCAACCCAGCTTCAGCCTGCTGTGCCTGCAGCAGGGCAGGTGTGTGCCACAGAACCAAGAGTACAGGGAGGAGATGACCATCAGCACCAGTGTGGCTCTCCCAAGACAAGAGAACCTCCTGTCGATTGCTCCATCCCATCCAGGAGAGGAGCAGCTGTGCAGATGCCAAGTGCTGCAAACCACAAAGGCCTGATCCAATGGTGGCCTGGACTGGCAGACATATGTGCCAAACCAGGACAACTATTTTTTCCCCTCTGTCACTGAACAGGGCAGAGGAAACACACCCTGGATACACACACGTACCCAAACCACCCACAGTTTGCTCTGGTGAGACCTCAGTCCTAATAACAACCAGGTCTCTGCTGCCAGAAGCCTGTGGTCCGTGTTCCTCAGCCTCCCACAGCACAGACCCAAACTCACAGGCTGCCTCTTCTCCACGAAACAGGACACCATCCCTGGCAGGGTGGTTTGTTAAGGGCAGTTTTCATTTGGTCACCCAGATTTCACACTCCTTCCTTTTCCACAGCCTCCTACCTGGAGGAGGCTGGGAGGAGAACGGATTGAGAGCAGTCCTGAGGAGAGGGATTTGGGGGTGTCAGAGGATGAGGAAGCAAGACCAGTAGTGGGCTGCACATTAGGTCCAAGTGAATGGACACTGGTGTCTGTTGGACTGGGATTGCAAAAGCACTTTTCCCCAGCCCAGTGGTCTAGCTTTAAGGGAAGCTTAAAAGAAGCCTGAAAATCCGACCCTTAAAATCCTTTGTGTGCCAGCTGCTGCTTGGCCAACTGAGAAGCCCTGAGGCTTCAGCCCTGTTGCTTTCCCCCATGTGTTCTGAACACTGAAGCTCCTGCCTGGCCTGAGCCTTGCTGGCTGACAGAGGATGCACCAGCAACACGAAGACTGAGGTCATGCTCAGCTCAGGGAAGTTGCAAACCCCTGACTGCATGTCTCTGCTGTAGAGATTTCTGGCTTCAGAGCCACTAGTGCATATCCTTTCCTCAAGACTAAGTTCGATAAACCTCAGGACCCTAACCCTTCTGTGTGACAAGTCAGATTTTCACCTTGTCAATCCTGATGAAAGGTCTTTACAGACTGTCCATGGGCAGCCCTCACAGGGCTTTATCAAATGCTGCCGAAAGGAGAGGAACCCACACAGATGATGACTGGCTTGGGAAGTGCTGTAACCTGGGATCTGGACGTGCAGGAAGCAGCTCCAATTTGTCGTGACTTGTTTCTTTGCAAGAGGCTGATGTTTACATAAACAAAGTGAAAGCAGAGGCTACAGTGGGGACAGACAAGCCCTGAGAGCTTCAACAGAGGTTAGGACCTGGGACAGGGTGCACCTCAGCAGCACTTTTCTAAAGGTATTGTTGTTAACTCCGAGGTTGGACAAGGTAGAAAGCTCTGCTTTATGAAATATAGATAAGGCTCTGATGCAGCAAATGCCAGATATCCTGATGCTCAGATAAATGCAAGGGAGGAGGGAGGAAAACCACACAGACACACCTCATTCCCCAATCTGGTGTGAGCTTATAATCAAAAATTTTTTGAGGCCAAGGGCCACACTTCCCAAAGTACTCCCATAAGGTTCTAAACAAGTGGTTAGATCTTCAAAGAGCGCACTCTAATTCAGGCACATAATGAAGTGGGCAGATTAAAACAAAACAAAGCAAAACCTGTGTCCACCAGCAGCTGAGAGAGAAGCAAAGGCCACTGGGGAAGCATCAGAAAGGCCCTTCAGAGTCACCAGCCCCACCACTCCCAGTCCTGCAGCCTCACCCAGCAGTACTGCTGGAGAGCCCCACTCCTCCTGTGAGGTGCTGGGTGCAAGAGCTTTGCAAATTCTGGCCACAGGAACCAAGAGGGCAGAAGGGAGCACCAGGGGAAGCCATCAGAAAATGTTATGTGCCATCAGGGGATGACACAGGCTCAGAGATGGAGCCTTACAAAGCATCCCCCTCCTTCAGCAAAAAGGATAAAAGGTTCTGTGGGGTTTGGCAACTCAAATGCTTATGTTACTGCAAACAAACGCTCCGGCTGTTGCAGATGTCTGAAGGACTGTCAGGCAGCTGTGCAAAAGGAATATGAGGAAATTGCCCATAAGAAAACTGTCAATTCAGACCAAAAAGGCAGGAGCAAAAGAGCTTGGCAGATCTTCCGAGGGCACAGCTACAAACCCCACTTACTGCAAGTCTGGAGCTGGGAAACTCAATCTGATAGAGTTGAGAGACACTATTTTGGCCTGTCAGAGCCCTGAAGCAGCCAAGTTCAGTCCAGCTGTTGCTGTTCACAGCTACAGTGGCACCTCTGAGCAGCAAATTAGAGAAACATAGCTTTCCCAGCACATCAGGGACCTCTGTGCAACGTCAGAAGATTGTACACCACCAGCAAAAACTAAAGTCATATTTACTCAAAAATAATTACATATTGGAAAAAATATTATTTTTAAACTGAAATTATGACAGTGTTGAAAAAGGTGAAGGTAAGGCATTTTTAAATTATTTCAGCTACTTAGAAGAAGGTGACGGTGGATTCTGTTTTTCTTATCTCCCACCAGGGCGTTGCACAACCACGTCAGAGTTGGCTGCAGAAGTGAGAAAAATTATTAAGGAGACAACCAGGTTTTCTCCTAGCAGTTTTAAGGGCTGGTTTCCTTTTGCCAGTGCTGTGTTTGGCCCTCTTGTCCTCCACGCCAAGATATTTCTACCAGTTCTCATTACTGGTTTGACGCCTTCAGGACCTGGCAGACACGGCTACTTCCGACAGACAGAAGTCTGAAAACAGATGACTTATTTTACTAAGTTTCATAGATGCCAAGAATCATTTCATTCTCCTGCTCTCACCGACTCCCACAGCACTGAGGATCCACTGCAGATGGCCTGTCCTGACCCAGGTGTGATAACCTGTACCCACAAGTTTCCTGGGTGGATCCCAGCAAGGAGCTGGAGTGGGAGCAGGTGGCTGCACTGGGGCAGCCCCAGGGATGCTGTCTGGTGTGTGTGAGGAGGGGTTGCCAGCACACTGCACTCCAGGAAAAATCTGCCTCCAGGATGGCAGGTATTATTTGCAAAAAAACCCCAGTAGCAGCACCACTACTGCACAAGACAAGTGATAAATCCTCTCTCAGTTCATACCAGCATACACCTCTGCCCTGTGCGGTGGAGGAGATGGGCTGTTCTGAGAACCCTAAAGTTGCTGTCTCGTGGAGTACAACAAAAACTTCGGGGACCTCTTCTATACAGTTCCTTTTGTAACATGTACTGGGACCTCGGTGATGACTTTGGTCTGCCTGACAGGTCACTATTGGCCTGTGCAGCACGTCGAGGCCGGTGCTACCTGGGGACACATGGAGGTGGCTCATCAGACCTTAATGCAGTAGGCTGCACCAGGTATTAGAGGATGAGTCCTCATGACCCAGCTGACCTTTCCAACTCCATATTAACCTGTCAGACTGATATTTGTTCTTGATGAAGAAGGAATGAACTCAGGTAACTCAATTATTAACAAAGGATCAACTACATTAGCAGTTGAAGAAAGAAGATGAGGACAGGTATGCCTGCATGGATAGTTAATTTCTTGCTATATTAAACTCTGCCTTTTTTCCAGATGGATTTTACAAAGCAGGTTTTTTAGCTGCTACAATCGTGTTTCTTTACCAAGCAGCATCCTTTCTCATTTCCTCAAAACTAAAGCCTTCTCTACACACATGCCTGAACATAAGAGAAAGGCCCTGAGTATCTGTCACGTGAGAGGTTAGCTTAGATTGTTTCTAATAGTTTGTGGTACTCATAACTGGTTTTAAACTGACAGGAGAAAGTGATAAAAGAATAATATCTGTGTTTCTGAGCTCACATCAAAGAAGAGCTTTAAAGAATGAGTAAAAAGGCTGTCAAAAAAGGAAGACTTTACCCAGCAGCCTAACAAAACAAGCTTCAAAAAACCAAGAAATAGTGTCCCAAAACAAATGAACCAGATAGCGAAAATGTTAGTTGAAAAGTAAATATTTAACAGCGACCACACCTGCTAAGAGAAAGAGAAAAAAGCCTGAAAAAACCTGATCACAAGAGAGATGTTTTTGCTGTGGAAAGAAAGGATGGCCATAGGATTTGGAAGCACTTACAGTTCTTTTCTGCACTACTAACTACGTTAGAGTCATCAGCCTGAGCTCGGCTCTCCATTACACCGCACAGGGCCTTCAGATTCATTCCCTCCCTGACATGAATTTCTCCTACAAGGCTTCTTTAAACTTCCCTTTGTAGCCCCAGCTTTTTAACTGCCGTCACGAGTCTTCAAGGTCTAAGGCTGGGAGACAAAGCAGGGATCTCCTGATGCAAAGATTAATGCCACTCCACAAAGCAGTGCAGGCACACGAATTATCCACAGGTCCCTCCCTCTGACAGAGCCTGCTGCCCAGAGCACCCACCCTACCCCTGGAGTGGGGCTGCCCCCGGGGTAGGGGGCTGCAGCTGGGGTGTCTCCCTTGGGGCTGCTTCCCTCTGGATCTCACTGCACAGAGTGGTAGCAGCTCCCAGAGCTTCTCCTCCCCCGTGCTGAGCAATCCCAGAGCAGATGGTGCTCGGTGCTCACACCTGGAGCCGTGCTCAGCAATCTCAGAAATGCTTCCTGACACACACTTCCCCTAAATTGTCTTTGCCGTTTCCCAAACTGGAGCTCGGCCTCATGGATAAGCAGCTCCTCAGTCACTCGGCTCGAAGGGAGCCCATCATCCAATTCCAGTAAGCACTACTCAGTGTGAATGCTAAAAAAGGTTTTGGCAGCACCCACTGCAGGATCCCCTGGGTCCCCAAGTCACTCCAAGCAGCTCAATTTCCCTTCTAAAACTGCACTACTAACAACTATCTGCCACTGTCCCATTATTCCAGGCACCCCTCATGGAAAAGAAGGTACAATCACTTCCCCAAATCTTGAACTGTCTTTTGTATACAACTCCTCCTTAGGATTAGACTTATTAATAAAAGCCCTTCAATGGATTCATCCAGCCAGATGATCCCAGTGAAGAACAGCCATGCAAGTTCAAGGGCTTCACCAGTTTAAAACAAACAGAAGTGCTTCCTTACATAGTGGGAGATGAGCTTGTGGAGTTTGGTGCCATGGGAGTTTGGGGGTGGGGGGAGGGCAGACCTTATCCAGCAGGTTTGAAAAGAGATTATACAGATTAGTGGACAAAAGATAAGTGAAGGACTGGGCAGGGATGTATCCCTGATACACCCTCTGGAGAAGCTCTGAGTGTTTGGGAGTACCAAGTGAGAGGCTTGAGAAAGGTGGCAGTCACACACTCCCTTCCTAAACGTCATCTTCTGCTAGCACTGACACAGCCTGCAGGATCAGACAGCCCACGGGGCAACCCCATCAGATGTTTCTTTCAGGCCAGTGCATGGAACCCAAGCCCCTGACACACCATTCCCAGGCCTGGCTGTCACAGTGAGAACCAGCTGCCCCTCTGGAGGCCAACTGGACACCAGATACGGGTATATGAAGCCCTTGGCAGCCCAAGAGCTCTGCTTCTGCACCATCATCAGGCAAAATATAATCCAAAGCACTGGGTGTAGGACACTACAGAGAAAACCTAAGTTAGAGTAATCTTCCCCTTGCTTGAGTTCCTTGAGTGCACACTTTAAAGCCTTGCCTCGGTCGGTGGGTCAGCCCAGCAGTGAGCCCAGAGAATCTGGGTGTACAGAGAACAGCCACAAGAGTACATTCACACACAGTGGGGGGGAGGGAAACATCACCCAGTACATGCCAATTTTTATACCAACTTGCTGTGTTGCATGTGTGATTACTGCAGAAACCAACATGGGTAATTACAGCCATCTGCACCCATTACCACCACTTGTATGTGTATTCACAGTAACTGCACATTAGTTAGGCATGCCACTGCACAAACATATTAACCAGCTAATTAATTAAAAGACCAGACCTTCTCTGCTTAGGGGGAGCCCATCACCCACTACTCACAAGAACGTATTTTCTCCATCTGTTGGATCATTTGCCCCCTTCCACAAGGTCACCAGGGAAGATACAGCTGGCCTGCAGTCTCCACCTGGGGTGGTGAGCTTTCTGTTTAAGTGATTTCCTTTGTGTAGCAAGGCTTAAAGACCATGGTTGCTTCTGGAAACACGTCCATGGCACTTCCACAGAACCACACAGTGCTTTTGGATTACCTCAGGTGACCTCTGGATTAGACACCAAGCACCTTTCCACCACTCCCAGTGCTCATTCTCTAAGCACAGAGGAGGTTCATTGCAAGCAACTCAGTGTGAATGCTAAAAAAGGTTTTGGCAGCACCCACTGCAGGATTCCCCATGTCCCCAAGTCACTCCAAGCAGTTCAATTTCCCTTCTAAAACTGCACTACTAACAACTATCTGCCACTGTCCCATTATTCCAGGCACCCCTCATGGAAAAGAAGGTACAATCACTTCCCCAAATCTTGAACTGTCTTTTGTATACAACTCCTCCTTAGGATTAGACTTATTAATAAAAGCCCTTCAATGGATTCATCCAGCCAGATGATCCCAGTGAAGAACAGCCATGCAAGTTCAAGGGCTTCACCAGTTTAAAACAAACAGAAGTGCTTCCTTACATAGTGGGAGATGAGCTTGTGGAGTTTGGTGCCATGGGAGTTTGGGGGTGGGGGGAGGGCAGACCTTATCCAGCAGGTTTGAAAAGAGATTATACAGATTAGTGGACAAAAGATAAGTGAAGGACTGGGCAGGGATGTATCCCTGATACACCCTCTGGAGAAGCTCTGAGTGTTTGGGAGTACCAAGTGAGAGGCTTGAGAAAGGTGGCAGTCACACACTCCCTTCCTAAACGTCATCTTCTGCTAGCACTGACACAGCCTGCAGGATCAGACAGCCCACGGGGCAACCCCATCAGATGTTTCTTTCAGGCCAGTGCATGGAACCCAAGCCCCTGACACACCATTCCCAGGCCTGGCTGTCACAGTGAGAACCAGCTGCCCCTCTGGAGGCCAACTGGACACCAGATACGGGTATATGAAGCCCTTGGCAGCCCAAGAGCTCTGCTTCTGCACCATCATCAGGCAAAATATAATCCAAAGCACTGGGTGTAGGACACTACAGAGAAAACCTAAGTTAGAGTAATCTTCCCCTTGCTTGAGTTCCTTGAGTGCACACTTTAAAGCCTTGCCTCGGTCGGTGGGTCAGCCCAGCAGTGAGCCCAGAGAATCTGGGTGTACAGAGAACAGCCACAAGAGTACATTCACACACAGTGGGGGGGAGGGAAACATCACCCAGTACATGCCAATTTTTATACCAACTTGCTGTGTTGCATGTGTGATTACTGCAGAAACCAACATGGGTAATTACAGCCATCTGCACCCATTACCACCACTTGTATGTGTATTCACAGTAACTGCACATTAGTTAGGCATGCCACTGCACAAACATATTAACCAGCTAATTAATTAAAAGACCAGACCTTCTCTGCTTAGGGGGAGCCCATCACCCACTACTCACAAGAACGTATTTTCTCCATCTGTTGGATCATTTGCCCCCTTCCACAAGGTCACCAGGGAAGATACAGCTGGCCTGCAGTCTCCACCTGGGGTGGTGAGCTTTCTGTTTAAGTGATTTCCTTTGTGTAGCAAGGCTTAAAGACCATGGTTGCTTCTGGAAACACGTCCATGGCACTTCCACAGAACCACACAGTGCTTTTGGATTACCTCAGGTGACCTCTGGATTAGACACCAAGCACCTTTCCACCACTCCCAGTGCTCATTCTCTAAGCACAGAGGAGGTTCATTGCAAGCAACTCAGTGTGAATGCTAAAAAAGGTTTTGGCAGCACCCACTGCAGGATTCCCCATGTCCCCAAGTCACTCCAAGCAGTTCAATTTCCCTTCTAAAACTGCACTACTAACAACTATCTGCCACTGTCTCATTATTCCAGGCATCCCTCATGGAAAAGTAAGTGCAATCACTTCCCCAAATCTTGGGGCAAGCACTCTGGCAGCCCAAGTGCACATCTCATACAACACCTCTTGCCATGCTGGGCTCCTCTTCCAGCTCCTGTTCCTGCAGCACACTACTAATGCAACAGTAGATTATAAACATACAGAGGATGGCTGTGCCTCAGTGCTTCACTGGCATATGGTTCTGTCTCCAGTCAGGAGCTGTGGATTTAAATTTAGGCATGGAGCAGGAGGTTAGGTTTTGAAACTCCAAGACAAATCCTCCTGGAGGAAGGGGGCCAAGAAGACCAGATGCTTGTCCCTCTGGCACAGCCTTAAAGCAGGTGGGAGCAGGGAGTCAGTGCTGCCGGGCAAACTACACTGCTTGGGCAGCCCTGAAAGGTTGTGCACAACTTCTCAGCTCTATGAAGATCTGATGGAGCTACAGCCCTCTGTGCCAGCTGCTACTCCACCAGCCCCAACAGAGTGGCCAGGACCACCGCTGCACTCCAGATTTCAGGTAGAATAATACTGCTGCAGCTGCTGCCTTATAATGACTCCTTATGTTACAGCAAAGGGCAGCGATATCTGCCTCAGGTTGGATCAGCACTTCCATCAGCTCCTTATCCCTTTCAAAACAAGTGCTAGTGTGAGGGGGTAATAAGCTACAGGCCCAAGAGCTTTGGCCATTTTTTATTTGTGATGAAAAGAAGAACAAATAAGTTTCAAATCACTGTGAATTATGTGTGAAACAAGCCAAACCCCTTCTTCCTGCACATATGAAATGCAGTGCTGAAGAAGTTACTACAATCCAATAAAGTGTAAAATGCTTTCATCATTTGGCACTGTAAATGCTTACCCTAGTTACGGATGAGTTCAAGACAACTCTACAGTAGATTTTACTTTGGTTTTCCTGAAGCTAGAGAAAATTCTCTATATGCTTTATAAAAGAAAAAAAACAAATAATTTTTATTGCTCCAGATGCTGCCAGACTGGTTGCAGTTTACAGTGCTCTGTAAATGAGACCTGTGAAAATAACTGCATTTGGAGCTCCACAGCTGTTGACTGGGCAGTCTTATCACTTTATACTTGCCAGGAAGTCTTCCAACATCTCCTTCCCAATCCCCTCACTCTACAACCCCAGAGATGTTCTTAGCTCCTGCCTGCAGCTACTCTGAGCTGCTGCAAAAGATTCAGGGCAGGGCCGAGGGCTGAATCAACTGCCCACAACACACAGGCACTTGAATCATTTCCAGGTGATTCTGCTGCAGGACCACATCAGCATCACTGCATATGTGTGTGTCTGACACACACTCTCCTCACGCTCTTCTCCAAGCACAGACTATTCACTGCTGTGCAAAGCATCAGGCTTTGACTGGATCCATGATTTGGTCCAGTACCTCCTGAACTGAGGAAAAATGCCTTCAAAGAAACTGCACTCAAATGTGGTCTGCGCAATGCTGCTGTCTTCCTCCCATCCTGTCTCCCTGCCCTGTGCCCGTAGGAGGCACAGATCCAGAAAAAGCCTTTTGGGAGAGCCTGGAGCCTTTGGTGTTCCCTGCCTGCCCACCCTGCCAGCCCTACACAGGCAGAGTCCTCCTCTGGGCATTACCCCCTCCTTGTGCCACTTGATCACTAAGGCCTTGCTGAATCCAAAAGACCCACCCAAACAAAACCTGCCATCCTCAGTCTTCTCAATCAGAAGCAGCAAACATGCTGAGTTAAGTGCAAGGTAAGCAGTATTTTTATTTGGTTAATTAGAACTGCTCATCAAATGAAAACAAAGAAGTGATTTACTGCAGAACCGGTACAGGTAGTTGTTGCATAAGTACATTCCTGCATATTTGGCTACATTAGGAATATTTTTTAATTAACAGTTTCTCCTTGGCTAAAGCAAACCATAGAAAATCAGGGAAGAAGTTTCACACAAGGACACTGCCGAATCCCTCAACTGCCAGCTTTTTTTTTTTTCTGCAGGGAGGATTTTAAATTAAAAGCAGATTGCCTTCATTAGCTTCACCAGAAGTCATGTAACTGCCAAAGCTGACAGAAACACAACTGTGATTTGCAGATTTGGCAAGTGCCATTTTCTCTTTCTGCAAATGTGGGTAATCTCATTTGTATGAAGGGGCTTTGTGGGGGACATGGTGCAAAGAGCAACTCCTTCCCCAGAAGAGGAAAAATAGTTTTCTCCTTGTTTCTTTTGTAAGGAAGTGCATTGCATGAAATTTATGCTCAAAATGGTCCGACTGTAACAGTGCTATGAACTGTCTTCTCCTGATGACTGAGCAGAATAGAGTAGCAAGCCCAAAATAAACATTTCAGCAGTGATCTTTGACATATAGCCACAGACAAACTTTCTGTGACAGGTTGCCAAACCCTCAGAAGCCATTCAATCCCTACCCTCTTTACTTCATTCTAGCTGAGAAAATGCTGATGATACCCTAACAGGAAAGTTACATCTCTACCAAGGGCAGCTCTGTTTGTGGGCTTCATGCTCCAGAGCCACAGGCTTGGTGATAAGAGGAAAGTCTTGGTAGCATTTTCCCTCTCTGTCTGACTGCTGTGTGACCAGCTGTGAAGAGCTGCAGAACAGAGGGAGGCATGAGAGAAGCCAGACTGTCGGGCTGCAAGAGCAGGCAGCAAGGAATGAACAATCTGCACTTCTAGAAGTGCACAAAGTTCTAACAATGTTCACTTTTAGAGTGTCTCCACATGCCCTGCTCCCCTCCCTGGTGCATTAGTCTCTCCTAACTCCTGGTGTCCAGCTCTCCTCAGCCTCAGGAAGAAAATTTCAGATATATAACCAAAGTGTTAAACAATACACGCGTGTGTTTCAGTTTGTGTTCCAGGGCTGAACTGAGCTGTGAAGTGATGGGGGTGACCCTGAGCCCTGTGAGCCTCAGCTCCACCACAGAAGCTGCTGCTGGCACAACGTGGAGGGATGGCCAACGCCTGCCGTGTACAGTTCACAGAGTCTTCTGTGACAAAAAGATGATGAAAATTACAGGATGAAGAAATGAGAGAAATGGGTTATGTCCAAACAAACCCCACATGCTCAGCAGCATGGCTCTAGAGACCACAGCACCCCCGAGGGAATCAAGGATTTATTCCCCCAGCTGTAGCCAAAGTGGGAAGGTCTGAACACCCTCCTGAACTCTGCAGGAAGTTGTCCAACACAGCATTACCACAGTCACAAATGTAAAGTCTGTCTGCAGTAATTAGGATTGTACTACATCTGATTTATATAGACACTGTCTTATAATCAAGACAGAAATAGATGTCCACATAGTAGTTACCAGTTTCTTAACTGTCTAAAAATAAAGTAACAAATGTAATGCAGTGCTAGACATGGAACCACTGAAATGCTAACCTACATTCAAGCCTGCAAAGGTAACCACAGTATGCCTGCTGGTAATCTTCAATCCAACCTGGCATTAAACACTCTGTGACTCTGCAATTTTGGTTTGTAGCTTCAAAAGAACCAGAGAGGCCAGTTCTGCTCTGCAGTCCAACTCTGTTCCACCACACAGCGAACAGAGTTCATTATCCATTTAACTAAACACTAAGCAATGAGTTAACAATAATTAAACTGAAAGAGACATAGATTAAAGGAATTTATTATTCCCTGATCTGTCAAGAAAATTGCTTAGATACCTGCAATCAATGAATAACAATGAAACAAATAAAATCCCAACAAACCAGAAGAGCCAACAACAGGCTCGTAAAAATCGGTTCAGTAAGGCCCATGTATCTTCGTTAGGCTGAACAGCACAGCATTCTAACCAACCAAAACCCCCTGTCTTTAAGCACCATGAGATCAGAGGCAGAATCTGGCCCTAAATTATGCTGTAACTGTTTATTATTCATGTATCACAGGACTGATGAAGATTTATGGTCCCATTGTGCTAAGCACTGTATACTGAAATTCAGAGAAATGGCAAAACTCAGTACTCCAAAACTTTATAATTCAAAGACAAATGACAAAAACAAGATATTATAATTTAAAGACAGCAATGCACAGATGGGGATTGGAGATACAGACAGATTAAGCAACTTGCCCAAGGTCATGCCAGGCACATGTGCCAGAGCACAAAATTGAACTCGGATCTCTGGAGGACTAGCACAGGTTTTTACTCATGTAGGAGAACATTGCTGCTCCTCTTGGATTTCACTAGATGTCATATTTCATAAACTAATAAATAGGTTCAAAAAATGCAAATGTGACATAGCAGTACTGGAAGGATTTCCTTTCACCCCTCCCTCTGTGAAGGGCCTTCATTAAATGTATCATTTTACCTACACAAACATCTGTCTGTGTGTGGTACAATTACAGCATTGCACAGAATAATTTAAGGCAAAAGGTCTTCTGCAGCCATCTAGTCCCACCTCTCAACAAAGGAGGACAAACTGGAGTGGATGCCCCAAGGGCCCTGTCTGCTCAAATTCTGAATATCTTCAAGGATGGATATGAAAACCCCAACACCTCCCTGGGCTCCTGTGCCAGTGTTCAATCACTCAGGTTGAAAGTCTTTCTGTGGATGAAACAGGAACGTCCCCAGTTCCATTTGTGTCTGCCACCTCCCATCCTGCCCCCGTGCACCCAAGTCTGTTTGTTTTCTCTATTCCCACACAGTCAGTAGCTGCAGACAGCAATGGGAACTCATCAAGCCTTCTTTCTTCTATACTTTATTTACTGGACTAGCCCAGTTTTCACAGCTCCCCCTTGGGCACCAAACACTCCATCGCCCATCAGCCAGGAGAGTGGCCTGTACCAGACTCACTCCAGCATAGCTGTGCCATCCCTTTGGATGGATATCATGCTCCAGATGCAGTCTCACAGCCACCAAACAGAAGGCTATAAGGCACTTCACAGTTTGTTCTGTTTTAATAAAGCACAGAAATAAAGAATTTTCTTTAACCAGTTATTGTATTTTTATGTATTTTAACTACCCAAACTCTACAGCCTTCACTTTACAGGAACAGTGTTTTGGCACACCACTTGCTGCTGCAGGGGTCTCAGCACATGTGGGCACACTGGGCCCCAAGAGCAACCATTGCTCCCATGAAGAATACAGCAAAGGGACATTGCAGATGTCTTTCTCTCTAGCTGACAAAAAGGATAGCCAGATCAGCCTGAGTGATGTCACATGCTCAAAATACATCAGTGATAGCAGGATGACACAAGACACCACAGACACACACACATCAGCAGACACATTTAGGAATTTCAGTCCTAAAACCTGTCACACAGTGTATTGCTAACAGTGAGAAATACTTAATTTATGACTGTGACAGGAGATCTCTTCAGTGCAACACAAACAGTAGCAGCAGTATGACTAAATAAACCAAAACTCAAGCCCCCACACGGCTGATCCAGGATAACAGAAGTGATACTGCATTTAAACACAGTGGTTCTCTCTCCTGGTTTACAACTGAAATGTGTCCTGCCAGAAGGTGTTTGCTCTCTGTTTATTTTAACAACAAAGTCACAGCTTAAGCTGTGCTTATTTACATTTGCTGGCACCTGTGAAGACCAACCAATAATAATGTCCTTTTAATTAGTTCAGAAGAAGAGTTATCAACATTTGGTTTAGGTTTCCCCTGATCATACCGTCCTGTGAAGCAGCACCATCAGCCCACTCAGCCATCCTGATATGGAAGGCATCTGCTCGTCATGGAGACACTTGGGGCTTTAGTGATCCCACAACTAAACAGTGCAGGACACATAGATATGGCAAAGCAAGCTGTCCTCCACACTGCTGTCCAGATAGGACAAACCAGTCACATGTGAGAAGCAAGCATGGCTCCATATGCAACTGCTCACCTTCGTCCTGAGAGGTTGCTGCTTATGTGAACTGAAGCAGGGAAACCTCATGCCCCCAGGACAGCAGCACAAACAAGCTGTGTTGGAGCAGCCCTTCCACAACTGGGTCTGAGCCATCAGCAGTAGGAAGAAGCAGGTCCAAGACAGGCCATATCCCCTCTGCCAGCTGAAGCCAATAATGTTCCAGTCTACATCTCCCAGAGGTTGGCAAAATTCCTGTTCCAGAACTACCCCTCCCCGTACGGGCACACACACACACACACACACATATAAAAGTATATAAACCCCACGAGTTGTTTCCAGTTTCCTGGCCATAAACCACAGCACAGCAGCAGACAGATATTCAAAAAGGCACAGCTCTGTGCTCCCTCCCATTCAAACACAGAGTTGATCTGGATGCCGATGGCACTTTTATACCAACTCTGCACGGAGAGCAATGGAGCTGCAGCTCCATTTATGGTTACACTGACAGCCACCCCATTCCTTGGGCACTGCAGGAGCTGCATCAAAGCACAGGTATCATGTCACACCCAGGAGATGACTCGACCAGCTGCATGGCAGGTGTGTGTTTGGGAGCACAGGGCCCGTGGCCAGGTAACACTCTCACCCACCACAGGTCCCCAAGCACCTACAGAAGTTTGTATTTTGAGCACTGAACAGACCTGTCACGTAGAATCACTGAGGTTGGAAAGGACCCCTAAGATTATCCAGACCAACCATTAACCCAGCACTGCCAAGCCTACCACTTGCCAAAGGCAACTTGGAACACTTCTCTGACTTCCTCAAGCAATCCTCTGCACCAATCTCCCGACACACAAGCAGTTGGGGCATTGCTGCATCCCACCACCATCAGACAGGATGGGGCACATGCCCTGGGGAGCCTGGGACTTCTACCCACAGGTTCCCACTATTGTGCAGCCTTCCCTCAAACTCGCAGCAGATGAGTCCCTCAGCTATGCTTTGGCCTCAGAGTCTCTCTAATAAAAATACCAGCCTCCTCCTCCTCCCTCAAAGTGGAAGCCTCTCTGAGACCTCCCACAAATGAAAGGGGAGAAAGAGGTTCGGGGTTTTTTGGTTTGTTTTTTGGTGGGTTTTTTTGTTTTGTTTGGGTTTTGTTGGGTTTTTTTTTGTTTGTTTTTGTTTTTTGTTGGGTTTTTTTTAAGGACTTCTTTGGTATTCTGTCACAAAGCCAAACAGATGTTTGTAAAAATCCAAACTGGTTATACAACTGTTTTAAACTCAAGCAGCTGTGCACAGTGAGCAACTGCACTGAGGGACAAGACCGCTGCTCTCTTCCTTGCAGGGACTAGAGTTTAATAAACCAAACCTCCCATGAGTTATTCAAGCTCTCTCATTCCAATTTAGTGTTTATGGCAGAGGAAACGGCTGAAAAAAAGAAAAGTGGCTTTTCCAGTTTCATGGTGAAAATTTGCATCCAGATGGGGCCTAGGACCAGACCTCCCTCCTGCCAGACCCACAGTAATTACAGCACCTGATTTCCACCACGCAGCTTATCTGGGAAGACAGCAGGAACAGATAAGAGATGCTAATACAGCAGCCCTCACACACAAGTCCTGTTATGCTGTGCTTGGATCCCACTCCAGGATCAATTATACAACCAAATCACTGCAAATTTTAATGCAACAACATGAACTGAGAGCAGAAGAGACTGAAGTAGTGTCTTTTTATCTGTGTTTCTAAAACGCAAAATTAATTCTAATTTTTGACAGTGCTTTTATTATATTTTTACTTATGAACAAAAGTTACAACTCGAAGAATCTCTAGAATACTCGTATTTTAGAAATATGCCTGTCGGCTCCAGCTCAAAAGCAAGAGACTCGGGTAAAACTAGAGGAAATACTCCAACTAAATTATACAGTATAGTTTTACAGTCCTATAAAATACCAATTTTTTGCAAGCCAAAACTATTTGTCATAGAGTATTTGCATTTGAGTCATATAAAAGATTGACTGCCTATGTAAGTACTATCATGTTGGTCCCTGAAACCACAGCAAAACTTCTTTTGTGGTTGGCTTGGGTTATTTTTTTTATTTTTTTTTTTTTTTTAATATTTCAGAAGAATGCATGGCAATTGAAAAACTCGTTTTACTCCTGTTGCTAGCACAGGAATCTGGAACAGCTGGGTAATTCTGTGCTTCTGATTGATGCTGCACTACATGAAAAGGCATAAAACATCAAATTAGTTTTATAATCTCTGTACAGTCAACACAATTGTGATTAATGTATTACCTAAAACTCAGAGCAAGAGCGTTGTGAAAAACCCCCACAGCACTCTGCTTACTCAAACTTCAAGACAGAAAAGTTTTACATATCTGAAGAATTCCAAGTGAAGTGGGAACACATTACTGGGCAGAAGTGACTGGCCAGGCTCAGAGTTCTGTCACGTTCAGACAAGCATTTTAAGTGTCTGCAGTCTAAAGCTTCATTATTTTTTGCAGAACAATCTGGCAACAGAGGAAACCTGATTCCCTGGGAATCAAATGTTACTTAAAGACAGGTTTCACCTGTCAGGGATAAAACATATTTGGAGCAATAAAGTGTCAGGGTACATAGACATCAGAGGAGAGGGTGATCTGTCCTTCACCATAATGGGGAAAAAAGGAAACTTTCTGCTTTCACCGAGTTTTGAATTTTAATTATTTTTTTTTTTGTAACTTTAAGGGGAAATATTTTAATGCAATGGCAGCTACAGCAACCTTATACAAACAAACAACAAACTACATGATGGAATACAAACTACAAAACATGATGGAATAATCTTCAGGCAACTGCTACAAGGATTCCTACACGCTTTAGGACCTTTCTTCCCTAGGTCGCTCCTCATCATGATGGGGTAGAATTTCCCTCACAGCCATCAGTGAGACACAGCCAATCCTCCAGTCACAGACAGCACAGCACAAATGTGAGTTTCCCCCAGAGAAATTTAAAGACGAAGAGACTCTTATGGACTTGGTCCAGGCCGACACCCAAGCAGATGGTGTGTCTACTCCACAAGCTGCTCTCTGGACCTCTCCTTCCCTCTCACAGCTGTGTCCGGGAGTCAGTATTTGGAGAAGCATTGAAAACATGGCCCAACACTGGCTGAACTCACACAGGTGGAAAGCAGGAGTGATTTAGCATCTTCAGAAAGGTTCAATGTACATGGCAAGTTCAGAAGGGACAGATTAAAGCTGAGGAAGGCACATGAAGGCGACTTTCCTGTCGCACAACCAGAAGTAGCACGTCCAGCTCCTTTCTGAATTAGCACCCAACTAAGGAGATGCTCTTGGGGAGAAAAAGCCAAGAAGATGACTCTCTGTGTCTGCAGGGCAGAAGATTGCAGGGGATCTGGGAGGGCGCCCTGACTGCACCCGAGGCAGCGGGAGCCAAGCACTGCTCCTGGCACGGCGCACAGAGCACACGGAGCCAGCCGCGCTTCCATCGGACACACCACCACAGGACAGGACACCTCGCCAAAGGCAGCTCTGCAGGGGCTTGCCCTATGCTTCTCCACGTGCACAAGCCATCCTGGAAGCCACCTGGGGGAACGGAAGTGATCCTGTTTGGAGCATGTCCTGTTACAGAAGTTCAGCGGAGCCAGCAGGGCCGGCTGTGTGCCACAGCAGCCTGCTGTTTGACACTCCCCCTCTATGAGGGTACCTGCCTGCTACACATACACAGAAGCACCCTACAGGGCAAAGACAGAAACCCAATATAGAGCAGTATGTGTTCAGCAGGGCCCCGGGCAGCAAACTGAAATTACAGCTGTTTTCCCCAAGGAAGCCTGTGGATTTCCACAGAACGGAGATGTCTATTTCCCTGAAAGTCTCAGTATTTCCAGCTGAAGGCTGGAAGCATATACACAATTTCCCCTTCTGCCAGTGACACCCATCAATCAGCCTCCCACCTACCCTGCTCCTCAATTCCACAGTCCCGCAAGACAAGGGGCAGGAACACACAAGCTGCTGCCAGGAGACCAGAAGTGCAGCACTGGCCCCAGTCACATAGTGCTGAGACTACTGCAGACAGCAGGGTCAGGATACTGCTCAGACCAACAGCTCTCTGAGGCTGGGGCCATCCTTTTATCCTGCCTTCTCCTGCTGTACTGTGCCTAATGCAATTTGATGCTGCAATAAAAATAGACAGTACTCAACTCCCATCCCCAGCCTGATGGGTAGTGGTGGGTAGGGCACAGAGCCTGTGCTCAGCTGCTGCTCAGGGGTAAGTGCTCCAGGGCCTCTGGTTTTAGATATTGTTGTTGTGACCTATGAGGTAAATAAAAGCTCTGGCTTTAAATACACATTTTTGGTAACCAGGTTAGCAGCTCCCTCCACGCCTCTGGCTAAGTCAAAGCACACTTAATTATTGAAACCACCCAGAGGGATATATCTATCCGGTCCCCTCGATGTGAGACAATTGCACTGAAAGCAATAGAACATTAAACCAACTGTTTCACAGTCACTGCCAAAACCCACACATCTCCTATCAAACCCATCCGGAGAACCCAGAGATTGACTGACATGTGTTCCTAAGCAAAACAGGGCACTCACTCACAGCAAAAGAAGAGACAAGGTGAGCTCTGCAGTTTCACACAGTGATGCTAATGGGTGTCTCCAGCTATACATCCATGCACATTTTTTTTTTGAGAAAGAAGTATCAGGCTTTTGCTTCACTGACAAAAGAAGCTGTTGAAATAGTTTTGTCAGACACAGCTGATAAGGATAATTATGTGGTGAGAGCTTAGTCATCCATATCAGAGTGACAGAAAGGCAAGTTCTCTTAAAAATAATGTCAACACCACAAACTCTCAAGAAGTCAGCACAAAGCCTCCCCGATCCCGGCCATGCTCCGGTGGGCGCCGGGACAAACCGCTAGAGGGAGCCCATTTTTCTCCATAAATCCCATTTCCATAATTGTTCTGTACGCATACACTGTGCAGTCACAAATCAACACAGCATCACAAAGTGTAAAGTATGCAAATTGCCGTGTGTATTTTAAGTCAAAAAGAGACAGAGACCCATGGTTCAGGCCTGGCCTCCTCTGACATTCACACCAAAACACTTGCCAGATGGAGGAAAAGGCACAATTCTCCCTGTGTTTTGCCTCATCAGAAATTGTGCTCTAAACCCAGCAGGCTCCAAAGACTGTTCTGATTTGTCCCTAACACAAACGGGTTGATAATGCATCTGGGAGTTCATGGAGCAGCTAACCCTGAGAAATCCCTCTGCCCTGAGAAACCACAAACCAAATGTAACACCCCCCTCAAAAAGCGCTGGATCAACAGTGTGTCCCTTTTCAGTGAAGGGTAAAGAACTTTCCTTGGGAGTGGAGGAGACCCAGATTTTATGTTTCATACCACAGATGCAGGTTTGCCCCACTTTGCAACTTCCAGCAGCTGAAAAGCCCTCCAAGATGGGATTCCATTACCCACTTCAGACTCCAAGAGCCTCACCAAGGCCCATCCTGTCACCAGACCTGTTCTCTACTTAGACAGCACTTCTGCAAATGGCTCCAACACATAACGCTTGACAATGTTTTCATTACAAAAGCAAATTATACAGCCTAAAAGGACTAAAAGATAAAAAAAATTGTTCTGATTCCTCTCAGCTAAAGAGCCAGGGAAGGATCCATGTGAGACATGTGACTGGATGGGCAGAAATATGGCCTGGCAAAGTCCAGCTGGTTTTTTTCTGTACCCTCCTCTTCTTTCGCTGCTCTGCACCCACTGCCCGTGTCAACAAGCTCATTTTAGCAGCCAGCCAAGTCTAGGAAGGATTAATCTCAGGAATAAACAAACTAAAGCAGAAGTTCAAGACAAACAGTGAGCAAGGGCCAAGCACATCCACATCAAATCACAACACTCAAGTCTTCGGTCCATGGGAGAACTACCTCTGCTCGAGACACTGGGGAGCAGTCACGCCTCCAACATCAGTAATCCCAAAACACCCTTCATCAAGTCAGAAAAAGCTGGATATCCTCCCCAAAGCACAGTATTTCCTGGTGTAGGGTCACTCTCATCTATCACAAACCACACTGTGAGCCCAAGACAGCCAGCCCTCATCACAGGTACTAAGAAGCACACCGAGAGCAAGCACCTCTCTCCCTCAGTCACCAGAGGGAGGGACCTGCAATAGGGTGACGGTGCCTGGAGAGCAAGAACATCAGACAGCAGGAATGGAACTTCTACCTCCAGAAGACCTGAGAGAAAACAGAGTAACTGGAAGCTGTCAAACTGGTTTCCCACTTTTGCAGCAATCACAGAAAGGGGGTGTGGGTCATCCAGCCGGAGCGCAGGAACGTTCTTCAGCACACAGGAAAACTTTGCTGAAGATAGGACATCTTATGGAAGCAAGCTGTTGTAACTTTCCCAAACTCAAGGAGTAGGGAACTCTCCCCAACGCTAGAAACTGTCTTCTAGGCAGATCTTCACCCAAGACTCTGGGTCCATGACTGTCTGGCAGCATTGCTAATGCGAGCAGACGCTGCTTTCATGTTTGGGAGTTTTGCCATTGACTTCAAAGTGCTGAGATACAACACCTTGTGTATTCCCTAAACACACTTAATAACAGCACCTGACACGTTTAAAGTCTTAGACACATTAAAGGCATTGTACAATACTAGCAAAAAACCAGGAAACCTTGACTATGTGGTTCATGAGAAATCTAGCAAACCAAGTCTACCCCTGAATCAGATCCTTATCTATTAGCCAGCTAATAACTGTGTGACTGCTTCCCCATCTGATCTGTACAGCCACAAGCAGGGACTACCTTCTGGTGAGCTGTGGAGGCTATAGATTATTCCTAATCATCTTAAATCATAACAACGACTACAGATTAGAAGATGTAAAGTGTGCAGTAAGTGCACTATAACCAACACAAACACAGCCGTCTCAGCCTGAGTCAGAGCCTGCATCACGGGAGCTCACTGAAGTCCTTTTGCAGGCATGCTCTGGGGGTGCAGGCAGGGCATGGTTTGGCTCCTGGTGCCAGGCTGGTGTGACAGCAACACACACCAAGCAGTGCCTGGAGCCAGTTCAAGGCAGACAGGAGCAAGGTCAGCCGAGCATGGCAGCACCAAGGCAGTGGGGCTATGACATGAGTGTTCCCCTCTGTTTCAGGGCAAGCAATCGAAAGAAGGAACAGCAAAGTCCCTTTGAGGAGGCAGAAAGTGAAGGACTTTTGCCTCCAGAGAGCTCAGAAATAGGATAAAAACATGGTTCATGGGGTAGTTCACAAACCTCTCTGACAACATGGAGAGGGCTAGCATCAGGAAATCTTTGCACAGATTCAACTGGAGACAATGCTGAACTGATTTCATCAACATCTTTTAACTTACCCAAAAGTTGTTCTGTCACAGAATCATTAAGGTTGAAAGACCCCTTCAACATCATCTAGTCCAACTATCAACCCACCACAACCAAAAACCCCTCTTATCCATACCCCCAAGTCCAGATGCTTCTTGAACACTTCCAGAGATGGGGATTCCACCATCTCCCTGAACAACTTACTCCAATGCCGACTACTCTTTCAGTCCAATTCTTTTTCTAGTATCTAATCTGAAACTCCCCTGGTGCAACCTAAGGCCATGTCCTTTCATCCTTTCACTTGAGACACATCAGAAGAGACCTGCCCCCATCTCACCTGTGTCCATGTGTTTGCACTCACAGGTGTCAGTCAGGTGTAACCTGACAAGGCTCCATGCAGAAGACAACCCCCACGGTCAGCCAGCTGAACTAATGCCACTGAAACCAGCCTGAAGCAATGACTATCTGGACAAAACATGGAATTATAAACTATATAATCCCGTACTTAGTACACATAGAGATGCCCCAAGAGGATCTTGAGACTTGTTTTTGGAGACAGCAAAACTGGCACCAACCTTTGCACTAACCTGCACAACTGCTAAAAAGGGCAGACAACACACCACACCACTTTCTCAGGACATTCCTGAGGTTAGGAGCTACATACACTCATGTTTTAACTGCACGGGGTAAGTACTACAGCAACAGAAAAGTGCAGCCCTGACTACGTATCAGTCAGGAGGAACACACGGTAATTACCAGTGAAAATCATTCAGTCCATTAGCTGTTTTAAATACCCAGCTAACAGTATCACCAGTAGGTTCATATGTGGAACCTTCTTCCCCACAAGCACTTCTTCATATTACTTTCCACGTGGAATTCCTCAAGTTTTTACAGCATTTAGCTCTAGAGTTTTGCTATTTACAGTAACAGCCAGAGATGATACCTACAATTTTTAACTACTGTTGCTTGAGACTGCCAGCATATTTGCTCATAACAGCAGGAAACAAAACTCCTGGATCCTAGAGAACCATGTCCTGTCACTTTTTGAACCTCAACAATGCACAGACACAAGATGTTTTACTCTCTGCTAACCTGCGATATGCGATACTTGCAAGGATATGTGATATTTGTAACCACAACTCCTGCGAGCCTCAGTGACTGCCCCTGTAGTACTATCCCTGTGCACAACACTGCAGCCACCTCCACGAGTGTTTGTAAACATTTTGTCTTCCAAGAACTTTCCACTTTAAACACAACTGCTAATGTATTCAGATTTATAATAATTAGATGCAAATTTATAAAAAGCCACTCTCCTGCTCAACTCAATTACTATTCTATTAATAGTGATGTTCAAATGATGTTGAAACTCCCCACCGTTTAAACTTCGAGGACTGCTTGTTTTACTTTGGAATTTACTCTCGGTTGCAACTTGACAAAGAAGGTATTAATTTGTTCACGTTTAGGAGACATGTATATGGTTCAGCCTCTTCTATTCATAGGTCAGATAAATTGGTTTATCTGAAAAACTACCCAATGAAATATTCAACATAAGGCATTCTGTAGCTTAGATGTGCACTACAAACTGCTGTTTTACTGGGGTGTCCCTGTAGGTTGGCTCTGGCACGTACGCCTGCATGTTTTATGCTTTGTCTGAAGGAGGAAGCTCCCACAAGTGAGGAGAAAGCTCTCGGATATGGGTCACAAGTTGGTGTATCAAAACTTAGCTGAGAATTTAAAAAAAAACAAACTACAATACATCAGCATATTTGCACCAAGCATTCAGGAAAAAGAAAAAAAAAAAAAAGATTAAAAAAAAATTAGAAAAACCCCCACAAACCCACCACCCAAAAAGAATCGCCCCCCAAACCAACATAAACCAGACCCTGAATATTCTTTGCTATTTCAGTGGTTTCTACAAAGATGAAGAAATCAACATTTGTCCAAAGCCAGAAGCAGACACATGGATATGTGTTCCATGGGTTTCCTCTGCACTTCACGTTTGACACAGTCATTTTAATCCTGCTTCGTTTTTATCAAGTGACAAATACCATTTATACGTTTGTTGCCTTACTAGAAGATGACTAAAAGAAATCAGTTCCTCTCTCATAACCTTGTGGCATTTTCCAGCTCCGACACCAAAACCCTGGAACCGTTTCGATTGTACTCAAAACAGAAGCAACGAGACAATGAGAAAAAGAAGAGAACGACCGAACACTCGGTACGACCACCCCCTCTCGCAGCTCCGTTCGCATCGCCACCGCCGGGCAGAGACCCCTTCCAGCCCGGGGGTGCTGCAAGGGGCGAGGGGCGCCCGACCCTGGGGGAGACCTCTCGGGTCCGACTTCTCGCCGCCCACGACCCGAGCCAAACTCCAGCGGCGGGCGGAGCGCTCCCCCGCCCCGCGGCGCCCCGAGCCGTGCGGGGATGCCTGCGGGCTACCCCGGCCGGGGGCACCGCACATCGGCCGCCCACCCGAGCCCCCCTCAGCGGGACTCACCGGAGATCTCGGCCTGGGGCACGCCGCTGAGGCTAAAGCCCTTGGCCCCATACAGCTGCCGGACCTCGGCGCAGCTCCTCGCCTTGCTGCCGCTGTCACCGCGAGCCGGGGCGGAGGCGACACACAGCAGCCAAAATCCCCACGGGAAGACACGCATCCTTCTCCGCTGGCCCCGCCACCTGCCGTGCGAAGGGCAAAGCCAAGGTCCCGCGGCGGGGAGGCGGCCGGG
>VXAU01003156.1:311553-756623 GCA_013399695.1 Formicarius rufipectus | reverse complement strand
GGCCGGGCCGGGCTGTGCCGGGCCGGGCTGTGCCGGCACCGCTCCACCTGCGCGCAGGGCGGGCGGCTCCGAGGCAGGCAGGGCTTCCCCCGCCGGACGTGGCATCACACGGCCCCGCGCCAATCCCGCGCGGGGCGCAGCCCCCGCCCCGCCCCGCAGCCCCCGCGGCACCCGCGGGGTCGCGCCCAGGAGCATCTCCTACCCCCAGACCCTGCCCGGGCAGCTCTCCGGTCAGCCCCGGGGTGCGGGCAGCGCGCCGTCCTGCGGGAAGGACGCGTCAGAGCCCGCTTTGTGTGCGGCGTGGTGCGGGTGCTCAGCCGCTGAGCGCCCCGCGTTCCCCCGGCGCGCTGGAAAAACAGCCCTGGAGAAGGTTTAAATTATACCACTCAGCCATAGCGGCGAGTAGAAGACATCTCAAATGTCTTAGAGTCCTAGCAACGTCCTGGGGAGGCGAAAAGTGTCCCTTTAAGAGCAGATGAGGGAAGAGAGGCGATTTTCAGCGACAGATTCTCAGCTTTGGAGTTTAGTTCCTACAGCAGCCTGCCAGCTCCTGAAAGTGGTGCTCTACAGCTCTACCAGGCATGTTTTAAACTGCTTCCCACAGAACTGAGGCATCTGTGAGCACCTGTGTGTCAAGGCAATGCCCGTGTGCCTCCCCCAGATAAGCTTGCAGGCTTTTGGCCAGCATCTAAAAGGTTTCACAACAGAGGATGCAAAGATCGCTCCTGAGTCTTCTGAGAGCAGCTGTTTCTGTAGAAAAGGAGAGGGAATCTGCCCGTGCCTCAGCTGGAGCACTTGAATGAGCTTACACACCTTACAAGACAGCAGAACCCCCCCACAAAAACACCACCACTGTGCTCCAAAAAAAACCTCAGCACAGTTTATCAGAGATTGTACTTTTTGGACTAGTCACTCAGACATGTAAAAATATGTGGGAAACAGGCATTGTTCATCTCACTGCTTCAGAACTGCTTGTTCTCCTGAGGAATGAGTAAGGGAGAAGTAAGTGACAGCGACGTAGGAGCCCCAGGGAGCAGAAGGATGGCAGGAGGGAAGAGAAAAGTTGTTGCTTTCCTATGAAATTGCTAATGATTTCCTATTAAATCTTCCTAATTAGATTCATCTATGAGATACGACAAAGCAGATTAAGAGGATCTTACCACAAAGACAGGCAGAATTTTGCAATGAAGATTATGACTGAGGTGACACATCATTACCACCGAAAGTTAAAAGCTGTGAGTCAGATACACCCCAATACACTCCAAATCTCAATTCTTTCAGAGATGATGTTGAGCCTTTTGGCCTCTTGCTGCATCTCTCAGTGATGCACAGTTTAGAAACCCAAAGCTTAGAGTCGCAAAAACTTGGTACACCTCAGTTTGGAGTTTGCTTTGTGAGCTTTATGAAATATGAAAACAAGTCTTGATCCTGAAAATATGTGGGGGAAAAAAAATCTTTCATGGATGATGTGAGGTTTGACCTACCCTGTTTTTAAATGGGAACTCTCTTGTAAATGCAAAAGTACTGCACACATAAGAGGTTACCAAGTACATTATGTAGCACAAGGTTATTTCAGCCCTTACTCTTGGGGATTTATTCTAATTTTATAGCCATAATCCTTTCCTCACCCCTGTTTGAAAACACCCCTTGAAGACCTATGTCAGAGGTCTCATCTCATTAATCCAACTACAATAACAACAGTGAACAAGAGGAATCTGTACATATATTGCCATGACTAGAGGAACACCAGGATCTTGGTTCGTCCTCTTGGAAAATTAAAGAGGGAAAATCAAATACTTAGGGATACATGATTAACTGTCTCACTTGGGTCTGTTGAGGGGAATGAACTCCAGGAATGCAAACTCCAAAGAGACAAAGTACTTGATAGAGAAGAAAGGCAGAGCCATAAACCTTTTATCTGGTCTGGCTGCTACAGAATGACTTGGAGTGCATGACACAGAGGACCAAAGCAGTACCTAATTTTGTCTTTTTCTTGTTGGAGCCTGGGGTTAGATACTTGCCACTGGTGTATATCGAGGGCTTGCTTTCAGCTCTGCCTGAAGTGACCCTGGGGAAGGTCTCTGTGAACTATGGCTGCACCCCAAGGTTGCAGCACAAAGACCCCTGCACTCATACAGCTGCTGAAGTGCACTGAAACACTAACTGCTGGCAGGAAAAGAACTGGGGCTGAAACCCTTGGGTTTTGGCCTTGGAACCACCCCCTGAGCTATAGATCATTTCACAGACCTGAGTATTTGCCTTCTTCATATACATCTCACTTCTCCCAGCTGGGTGACAACAGTGCCTGTGGCAGGGACTAAAGTCATGTCATTGCTGATAAAATCCTGAGAGACCGCAGCACGCACTCTGCCTGTTCACAGGCGCTCTGCTCTGCCCCCGGTGAGACACTAGGCTGCCAAATGCCAACACACATCACACTGCCAGCTCCCAGGCACTTCTCAGGAGCTACAACTGAAGGACAAACTCTGCTGCAAACCTCCCTGATGAGGGGATCGTCAGCAGATCACTTATCTCCTAAACAGGGATAAGAGTGCTTCTTACCTGACCACCTGCCTGTGAGATGCACACATACTACCATAATGAGAAGCTTATAAGTGGTCAAATTAAAAGTACTCCTGAGCTGATATAAGCTCTTCAACAGAGAAGCTTTCTGCAAGTCTATACAGAATCCGATCCTGAGCAAACAAATCATAAATGATGAGGCACATCTATTTTGCTGTTAAGTTTGTATGCACACACAGGATTTGACCCATGTCCATTTAAATCAAGTTGAAATAAACATCCTTAAAATGTCATGATGAAAATCTATTTTTGGCATCCCTTATAAATTTGATTGCTCCTATCTGAGGATCAGATCCAGTTTCTGAACATTCTCGGCTAAGAGAATGTGAACAAAGTACAGTCCAAAAGCAGGCAGAAAGAGCTGGAACTGGGTAAGAAAAAAGCACAGTAAAACACAAAGATGAGTAGACAAAATGCAGAAGAGGGGAAACGCACACAGCCAGCCAAGCAAGATAGCCAGAGGAAGACAGAAAATCCATCCTGCTCTGGAGATCACCTCTTGACAGTCCAGACAAAAAGCACTGCCCACTGAAAAGCTGATCCAAGCATTATGAAGCAAGAATAATGAAGAAGAGCCAAATCATCTGGCACAAGTGGAGAAAGCTACCATTTAAAAACAGGAGGTGAACAGAGGCTTTCTACAACTTTCACAGGGATGTCTTGTTTTTCTATGACTTTGCAAAAGTTTTGTAATGCAGTGGACATATCTCTCTTTTTCCTCGTGATACAAGTCAAAAATTGTACAGGCAGCAAGGCAATTATGACCACCAGACCTCCAGCTGATTCCAAAACGGACCTATGCTGAGTTACAGCAACCTGGAGTTTCACAGCAAAACCAGAACAGGGAAAACCCCAAATAACCATATCAAATTGCATTGTATCTTTGATGACACATAATAGAACATTCCCACTTGAATTCAGTGGTGTTTCTACTTTTTTCTCTGTGCATCAAGTACAGAGTTCGCACAGAATGAGCAGTGGGGAGGGAAAGGAGATGGGTAAAGCCTAAGGGAGCTTTGCTTCCTCACTCTCATCAATGTTATGTAATGAAGCTCTTGGCCCCTTCCCCTTATCCAGTTTTACGATCATTTTGATTCTGTGGCAACATCAAAAAATCTGGCACCTTTAGATGAAAAAACTTCATCAAAGGAGTAGTATCTGAGTACCTTTTCTGCCCATTCCCTTTAACCTCTGCAATAGCTGTCTCCTACAGGATTCAAGAAAGCCCTTCCCCGGCTCCCTGCACCCCCAACACTTGCTAGTTTTCAGCATAAGCTGGACGTGTGTTTTGCTGAATCAAATCTAATTAAGTTATTCAGAGGATTTACTAGATTACACCTCACTGTCTCCAGCTATTTACTTCTTCCCTGGCTCTTCCTTCATTAGAAATCTGGCATCTCCTCCTCCCCTCTGTGCACGTTCCCCCCGAAGCTTTTCTGACATGCACAAGCAGCACGTGTCCGGTTGTTTTGATCACCAAGAATATCAGATCAGTTCCTCTGAATTTCTGGAACATCTTTGTACTACTGACACATCCGGTTTGATCTCAGTTGACTTCATAAGACACCATTTGCCTTCTCAGAATACTAAGACTTGTTGGGATTTGTCTGTCCAGATTGATTAATCAAGAATATTGTTTAATAAGTATACAGAGTTGAGGATCCTTTTGAGGTCTTGAGTGAGCCAGATTCAGGTCCCAGGACAAGGACAATCACAATTCTGGCTGCTGAGGAACATGGGAGGAGGGGCTGGACTGAAGACCAGTGTAGCAGTGTACACCAGGGCTGGGCCAACCTGCTGCTCGACCCTTGCGTGGGACAGACCAATTCCCTCTAAATGCAATGCTTCATTTTCCCATGTGTGGCTACTACTCTGCAGAGGAAGATTAGCAACAACTAAGTATTTTCAAGCAGACAATCTGGCTAATGCAGGTAATTGCCACTCTATGCATTGAATAACCCAATTTTACAGCACTAACTTAAAGGAATGTATTGCTTTAGTGACCTCCTACAAATGACTCCACCCTGCAGGTCTGTACTTGTATTATATCTGAGTCAGATACTTCCCAGTAGAAAGAAGTCTTAAAGGCCAAAAAAATAAATAAATGTTCTAAACTCATTAGAGAAACTGCTGCTAATTGGGTCTGCCCCAGGAAGTACATTTCACCCTTTCTGGACACTTTCAATTAAGCTTTTTGCACTTCCAGCTCTCCAAAACATTTGCAGCAATGAACAAAGAATACACTTGAATCTGGTTTATGTTTGATAAGCAGATCTTAGCTTGATAGTATGAAAGGACTCAAAATTGGCCCCAAAATTACTAAATTAGAAACGTGTCCTTTCAGCATGCTCCTACAGTGATGTATAGATAATTTCTCCCATTTCCTGCAAAAGTTGCAATTGGATGACTTCCTCATGTTTGCAGAGGTTACATCCTGAAGTTGACTGTCTTGGAAAGGGATTTTTCAAGTAAAAATCTCCCCTCCTTCTCACTGTCCTCTGTCCTGGGCATTGACCTAAGAAAGACACCCGCAGGAACTCACTGTGTTACCACGAGTGCCAGCTCAACAGTGTGTTCCTGAGCTTGCTCTGAGGCAAACAGAAGTGGGACAGCCATCCCAGATTTCTGCAGGAAGAAGAAGTTAAAGCCATGAAGAAAGAAATGCATGGAGTTGCAGCACAGGCATCTGGCAGCCCTAATGGAACTCCTCAGCTGGCACTTTATCCTCAGCTGTTGCTACATTAAACACTACAGACTAAAGCACTTAGATGAATTAATACAATTATCTTGCATTCTGCTCAAGTATTTATTTTTCCCCCTCACATTCAGTTAGGGACAACATAACTTGTTTTTCTAGAGACACTGACTGCGAAGAAACACTGACAGCACTGTACTTAAAAGCACCCAACACCTCCAGTTGAGAGCGGAGGCTCTCCCACTCCAGGCTATGTCTGTGCTGGAGGAAAATCCCCAGCACCAAGCGGGTGTCAGCCAGAGGGGCAGGTAAGCCAAGGGAAAAGCTAACTTGGAGTTTGGCAATGTGTCCTTCCCCTTCCTTTTTCTCTGCACTGTTAGTTAGGGTAATTACCAGGTGGCACACGTTTTCTGCTGTGTGCCAGCCTCTCTTCTGATGTAACTGCACATGAGCAGAGTTACAGCTGGAATGGATTTGGGCCAGCTTTTTCACTTTAAAATCTATGCACTTTGCAGCACAAAGACAGTGCATACATATGCTGTGCCTACATAACTTTAAGGGTGCTCCAAGTCTGAGCCCTCATAAGACAGTGTGATGCCAGTGTGGGTACAGCAGTTTATCCTGGCTTGAGGATTAGGCACCCTTAAAATCCAACATCCTCATGTAAAGTTACTGCCTCTCCAGATACTGTTTCTTTGGTCAGCACTGCATAAGCATTCCAGTGTTGGGCTTTTCAAGACACCAGACAACACAAACCCATCTCCTTAAGATTAAAAATAGAGCTCTTAATCTGATTTCAGTTCCTCGACCTGCTAGAAACCAGAGAGCATGAACACAGTGAGATGCAGAGACACTGAGTGTTCGAAATTATAGAGCTCACTGGGACACTTAGCTCTTTCTTACATGGCTTTTAGTTTGTTGGTTGGTTTGTTTTTACAGTGCTACTTTTGAGCATAGCCTTCAAAAGAAACTGTTTGCAATAACTATGTATTTTTACACCACATATATGATTTTGCCTTAGGGAGGACTTTTCTTCTGGGGTTAAAGGAGCAAAGCTTAGTTCCTTTGCCTCTATTGTAGCAGGTGCCAGGGGCATTGCTTTATAAAGCATTTTAAATAGAAGTTGGTGGACTGGGGGACCCTGGATCACACTTTCAAATCTTCCTTGCTGCCTTACAAAAGC
Source organism: Formicarius rufipectus (assembly GCA_013399695.1). Taxonomy (NCBI): domain Eukaryota; kingdom Metazoa; phylum Chordata; class Aves; order Passeriformes; family Formicariidae; genus Formicarius; species Formicarius rufipectus. The sequence goes on along the minus strand of VXAU01003156.1, from coordinate 750,162 downwards.
TAAGCAGTTAGGTGCAATGACTCACTCACACTGACATTTTTGGGAGAGAATGATGCCTTTTATAATAACATTGATATTCCTCCATTGATGTCTCAACACTGGCTAATTTAGAAAAGAAACATGTAGTGCAAGGTTGAAAGGTCACAGGCCAGCCAAAGAACTCATGAGATCATGGGACCATGAAAGAGGCTTCAGCTTTAAAATAAAATAACCTTTTTCCTTCCCTTTTTTTTTTTTTTTCCAAGGAACAGACACACTTTTCTGAAAGGCCAGGAATTTAATCTGAACTCTCCTTTCACATACTGTACAAATAAAAACTACACTGCAGAACTACTTGGGGAGGTTCAGTAGAGTTTATCTCCAGAGGTCACTTTAATCTATATTGAGTAGAGAAAGAGAGGGAGAAGGAAGGACAAACACTTACTTTTAGAAAGCTGCCAGCCCTCTTTAAGCTCTGACATTACCATTGTCAAGCCAATACCCTTCTTAGGTTATTCTCCCCACAATCTAGTGGGGACTCTGGAGCCTAGTGAGTGTGAAATTAAATTATGAAATATTGGATTATTTGTGGCTGTTGTGTTCTGCTCTATCCACACTGTTCTTTTCCTTTTCACAGTCTCCCAATTTTTCCCTGTCAGAGCTAAAGGAAAAGATAAACCAAGAAAAAAGCTTACAATATAATAAACTTGAATCCATAGTATTCTCTAAATTGATGTTTGCGCTCTCAACAGATTTTAACACAGTTTGAGACTAAAATCAGGGCCAGATTTTCTGGCTTTGAGTCCCTTCAATGACTGCTAACTCATAAAATATTCCTTTTTTTTTTTTTCCCCCCTAAAGAGAACTCTGTTAGTTCCTTCCCAGTATTGGATGTATACAAAACTAATTACAGCCCAATGGAAACTCTGTCAGTCTCCAGATGAAACACAGAATCCTTTCCTCTATAAAGGAGCCTGAAAATGGTAATGTTGGCTCTCAAAATGAGTCTGCAAGAACAGAAGAGGCCTAATGTTCTGTGTTCCCTCTTCCCTTCAGTGCAGCAGCAACTAACATATTATTTGTTGATGCAATATATATAATCCATATATCTTTAGTAGGAGAATTTGTTACTAAACTAATTAGGCACAGAGTGCTTTTATAACTACAGCTGCTCAAAATGAAAAAGACAAAGTGGTTTCCTAATGGAACATGCAATTGATAAAAGAAGAAATTATTCTTTCATATCTTCAAAATTTAAGGAAACAAAGACTAGCTCCTAACAGTGAAGCACTATATTTTATCCTTGCTGTCCTCCCAAATTTTCATTATAAAATGCTTAATCTCTGTGCTTTCTTAGCCCTTGTTTTTGCAACATTAACAGGGTTCATAAACCCTCAGGTAACCAAGTATAAGGCACCTCTAAAACTTACTGAGCAGTGAGAAGAATTGTCTTTCGGGACATACTCAAAAACACTGTTAGAAACTTAAGGCATTTGCTTAACCAAGTTAGGACCAGTAGTGGATCTCAGCATATCCACAGGCTTCCTGCCTAGAAGGCTGACCCAGTGCCACAGGAGAGAGCTGTTTGCAGTCTCTGACTGCCTGTCCTTCCTAACTCAAGCCTGGTGGAAACAGGAGACTCTCTCCTCACTCTCTTAACATGAGAAGCTCATGTACTACTTATCTGTAAGAAATCTGCATTCCACTATGCCATCCTGTTCTCATACATGCTACAGGCTCTGTTAGTGGCTCTGTGTCACCAGCATCTGTTACCAGCATCAGCCTGACAGCTCAAGTTCAATTACCAATGCTGGTCTCAGAATTTAGAGTTGTTCATTTAATAGCTGCTGTTGCTCACATGTCCTCAAGGCAGACAAAAGCTGCCCCATCAATGGCTGCCATTGATTTGAGGTGTCACAAGGCAAAAACACCATGCAGTGCGTCCACAATGGCCTTCTTGGGTATCAAAGCACAGCAATGTCTGTAAATCCTTAGAAATTATACTCTCCAACCTTCTTACATGGGCTTGGACAATTTCTTCCCTCCTCCCATTGCTTATTTTTCACAACTCACAAATGTCTGTTTCAAGAAAAATGAGCTGGCAAACAGCCTGCCCATAACTCAATTTTAAGGCAGAGAAATACAATTTTCCCCAAATCTTTCCTTCCTAATGTTTTGTGAAATGAACTGTTCAAAACTATCTATCGAGAAGGAGATGAAAATCTTTCCCTTCAGAAAGTAGCATAATGAATGTACTTTACACTCTTCAAGAGATGCAGCATAGCCTGCAAGAGAAAGTCCTCTTTTTCTCCATTTGTGGGATTTGATTAAGTGTTCTGTTCATGTGGATTTGAAAGTTTTAATGCTATACTTTTAACTGTTTCTTTTGTATATGAAAAGCAAAATTGGAGATAGCAAAAGGCAGAGAAAAACTGCAAAATTATTTTTGTTAATTCAATAGGGACAACTGCAATCTCTTTTCTCAAAGTTCCCTTAACATCAGTGGATACGTCACATAACCACTAATCCGAGATATCACTCTTAGCTGAAGAGGTTCTGAGGCACAGAGTGCTGGAAGTTCAGAGGGTCAGTGTTTATGGTCTTCCCTGTAGCCCAACCAGTGGCCATGGCCAGAGACAGCCCTGTTGTCTGACCCGTTCTCATGAACACCTGACAGACTCTCACTGGACTGATGTGCTTATCTGAAACCATTTAAAGTTACATTCCATGAACAACAGCATTAGGAACACGGGGGAGGCTCTGGGTGCACTTGGGTGCCTCAGCAGCAGCACACCAGTTTCCCAGGATCCAGTAGCTCAGCTCCAGGGCTCCTACATGCCTGGAGGGTGATGCTGAGGACAGACTCCTACCTTTTTGTCCTGTCCTGCAGCATGCCAGGAGCCTCCCATGAATGGCTAGGCAGTCTTTCCTCCCAGGACAGTCCAGAGGAGAAGTATCCTTGAGTCATGTGATCCTTGGGAATACATTTGGGGCAGTAATGGGTGCAAACAAACCTCTAAGGTACCTTAATGTCTTTGGTGAGGTACCCCTTCCCAATTTGATGTTTGTTTGTAGGACGTACATATAATGATGCCAACAAAGACCATGAGTTGTGGATATCCAGGGAAGTTTGTAGGAACACTTAATTAATCCATCACACTGAAACCAATAACACTGTACTCCGTCTTTCTCTTCTCCCATACTCCATGGATCTCCCTGCTTTCCCTGCCTGCTCCTTTTGTCCCACACTCAGCCAGAGGGGCTGCTTTTAGGATGCTTTGCCTCCTGTTTAGGCAGATTGCTTTGCCTTTCTAATGCTCCTCCTGATCCTGCCAGTCCAGGGAGCACGAGGGTCAGGAGGGGGATTGAACCCACACCTTCCTAAGAGCAATCACAAAAACTGAGGTGGATGAGCTTTCAACTCCCTTGTTTTGTATTCCTTCAGCAGTGACCCACAGCCATGAGGAGGTTTTGTCTGTGTGCAATAATCAAGAAAGTCAGGAACTCACCTCAGAACTTGCTATGCAGGACATCTTGTAGCTGTGGCTCTGACTCAAGGATTCATCAATTTATTTGATTGACAGGGTTGATAGAAGGTCTTAAGGGCTCTTCTGAGAATCAAAATCAAAAGAAAATAAATCCTTATGTGGGGGTGCCCTATATCTTTCTAAAGCTTCTCTTAGTTGGGAACTAAGCTCATCTACTTTTAATTTCATATAATGAGAAAGTATGGACTTACCTTAGTAAGAACATGGCAAATATTAATTAAGTACTAGCAAGTAAAAAGAATAGCAATAGCTACCAGGGAGAATAAGTCTGAGAGATGGGGGTTTAGACTGTATGAGGCTGAAAAAATAATAATAACCAGAAAGCATGGAAATTAAAAGTAGTGCTTGTTAATAAGAGAATATTGAAAGCAGTGGGATAATGAGAAATGTCCACTTTTCACCTGTGACAGTGAAGACAACACCTTCCTAGGACTAAGTCTCTGGTCTTTCTGTACATGGTGCTATTAGAACGGGGCACCAATAGCATCACTACTAGATCACTTAGTTAATTGAATTGTGCCTTAATGTACTGAGGGTTCTCCCTTTAACCATATAGTGGTTTTAGTATGACCTCATGAAGCTGAAATACCCATTTGTAAGAAACTCTCTCCTGGTAAAAGTTGAAATTGTATAATTATTGCTCCTACACTGGCAGAATTTCAGAGGGGACACCTGACTGGCTTGCTGTATCTGTGGCTTCCTTTTCAGCTGAGCTAAAGCAGTTAACAGCAACTGAGGATCTGCATCACACTTTGCTTTCAGGCAGAAACCTATTTTATTAGGAGGATAGAGACAAACTATAAATAAAACTGCATAAGGGCTTTACAAATCAGTGTTTTAAAAACTTAACTTTTCATCAATCTAACTGCTGCTCTGCTCTCTGTGATGCCACTTTATCTCAGCAGAGACACAGGCAGCCTGTATTCTTTTAACCTCAGCAGGCTGTCACTGGTCTTTGATATAGCAGCTGTCTCATAGCTACCACTATATTTCAATTAAACCAGGCTATATTTAGGGTGAAAACAGGGCTATTTTAAACTGCCATACCTGCCAACTTTTATTCACTCTCAGCAGTAGTTATTTTATTTGATGGACCTGGTTTTAAGCTGTGCCATCCATAAAATTAAAAAGATACCAGAAACTATGATGTATTTTACATTCACATCACCAAAAATCTCTCATTAAAAGAAGCACTTCTGCAGAGAAGAATACACTTTAAGATGAGAAATAACAAAATGCTCTCTACTCATAGCCAGGGGTTGCTAGCACAGCCTTGCCATGGTGAGCCAATACAAAGGATTCTCTGGTGCCAAGGAGAATTAAACTCAATCCATTTTTCACTGATCACAGGGGTTTCTTGCTGACACAATTAGTGCTTCCATGGAAAGACAGGCCTGTGGGACATCAGTGTAGCACTTGTGTGGTGGTCCTACATAACATGCTTGTGATTCTGTGATTTGGGTAAAATAGTCATATCTCCATGTTTTCACTTCAGATGGTCATTCCATTCCTCCTTCTCTATCACTATTGCATCATTAATTTTTCATCAGCAGAAAACCCCTATTAACAGGCAGACCTCAACCCCTGTTCCCCTCTTTTATGGTGGGACACTATTTCCAAAATACTGTAACGCTCAACCTGTGGTCAGTGTGATCCACTCACTCTTAAAATCCTGTTCCATGCGCACACACAGAGGTAAACTCATGCTCAGTGTCCCACACTGGGACACTGACCTGGCACCAGGAGCACCTCTCTTACAAAACTTGTGAAGAGCCCATATGTTTAGATAATGCAATTACCTGCATGAAAAGATGGTGCACGTTTTTGCATGAGCAAGAAAGAAAAATCTTATTTGAGTCATCTAAAATTTAATAGGCTACGAACATGGCTAAAGGAAAAGATAACTCTCTCATGCAAAAGCCTTCTCATAAACAGGCTGTAATTACACTTGCTGCTGTTTGGTTGAAGGGACAGGCTTTATTAAGTGCAGGAGCTGTTTTTCTGCAAGGAGGCTTAACCGGAGAGTGGATTAAAACAAGCATGATCACATCCTGACACGCATAAAATGCTGATTGTCTCACCCTGTATGCCAAGTGCTTACTCTTGCAAGGTAGTTGGAGCTGTCAACGCCAGGCGAACTCAGAAAGATGGAGAGGTGCTCAGCACATCTTAGCACCCCCTTGGCACAGGGGGCAGCCCTCAGACAGCTCCGTGTTTGCCAAGGAACCCTACCAGGGGAACGACAGCAATTACAGAGCAACTGTCTGTGTGAGCATCACTGGAACTCCAAACCAGCCTTTGGGATGCTGGCAAGACGAGGGGTTTGCAGAAGAGCCATGGCTCGAAGGCTGAGAAACCTGCCTGACACTGAGAGAACTAAATAAAGTGAGCCTCTGGCTCGTTGCATGCAAAATGCAACACAAAAACAAAGGGTCAAATGGAGACACTCAAAAATCAGGGTGCTGGAATGGTTACAGCTCTGAGCTCTGTGATAAGTTCTGCCTCGGCCTTCGGCTGAGCGTGTTCGGGTGAGTTCACCATCTGCTTCAGCTGGGGAGTAAAATGGGCAGGGCTTACACACTAGGGTGTTATTCAACATTCTGGTTTAACCTTGTCCTTCCCAGCAAGGCCCCCCAAACACTGACTTGCTTGCTGTACTTTCACCAAGCCCAGCTATGAAGGCAGAACAATTAATTTTTATTATTTATTTTTTTAAACGACAAGATGGTATCAGAGCACTTCAAAGCATTACAGAATTTATTTCCTCAACAAAGCTACACCTTTGCAAATGATCATCCATGCTGCCCTTTTTTTTTTTTTAACAATTAAAAACAAACAACAAACCCAAAAGATGTGCTTCCCTCTCCTTGTTCTTGCACATACTGGATCACTTTGTCTGAAATTTACTTTAAAAAAAAAAAAAAAAAGAGCTGTAAGCAGTATGACCTACCTTGGAAGGAAAAGAACCCTGACTGGAAAAATCAACCTAGTGGTTCCAGTTTGGCAAAATGGTAAGAAATTGTGAAGAAAAGAATCCTTCAGTGAGAAGCATGAGGCAAGCATTAAATATCCCCAAGGCTGTTAAAGAGCGAGTCTAGTGCTAAGTGCGTGTGTGGAGAGGGAATTCCTCAAAGCAAAGAAAGATCTTCATTACCTGAGAGATACAGGCGTAACAAAAACCTCTGAATGGCAGCAATTCAGACGAGATGAGATACTTCTTTTTTTAACCACCAGGGAAGTAGATACGAGAGCAGCCCATTCAAGAACGTGTTACAATTTCCATTTCTTGTAGTCTTAGAATCCCCAGCAGACACACATCTAAAAATACTTCGGTTCTAACAGATGCTGGCAGATCAGTGCCAGACTCCTCCAGTGCAGTGGCCAGAGCTGTGTAGGGTGGGCTACAGAATTCCTTCTGCCCCACAGCAAACACACTGAATAACCACAGCTGTCTTGTCAAGTGCATGAGATTTTTTTTTGTCCTGAAAACTAAGGTTATTTTTTTTTTGAGTAGGCAGACATCTTTTCACATTCCCCACCCTTTTAGTATGTACACCAAACTACTCCTTTTACTACAGTGGCTGATCCACACAGGACATGAGTGCACAGAGATTGCCTACTGAGCCTTTGGAACAGTTGTAGTATGAGCTTAGTACATGCTTAAACTGTGCACTCCGAACTCATTGGCTTCCAAAAATGTTGGCCATGTCTCCAGATTCACAGACAGACACACAGCAGTTACTCTGCAAACCTTCATGGCATCAACAGCTCCTGCTCTAGTAGTAACCTGAGCAGAACACCAAAAACTCACAATCTATTTTTCAGTTTGATTACTGTCATTTGTGCCTCTTCTGGCTTCCTTTTGCTGGAGTTTAGCCCCATCTCTGATCATTTACTTTTGTCTCACAATATTTGCAGATTCTTCACCTTTTGCAGTAATTCAGAACCATTGCTGATGTCTCAGAGCTTGTCCAGTCTTTAACTGCATGTCTAAAATATGTCTTTAATTCCTTGTTGTTTTTCCTCTCAAGCTACAAAGGCCTTCATACTTCTCCAACCACTCCTTCTCAACTTATTCCACCTCTGATTTCTGTGTGCTGGTTGCAAATTTCCCCCCTTGTTCCTTATTGGGAAGTTGACAAGGAGCACAGCAAAGCTGACACAGCAAGGCACAGAGATGCTGCAGAACAGCTGAAAATTGACAAGTGACAGTGGGACAAGTGGCAATGACCAGGCTTTGGCCCCGAGATCTGATTTTACATTCAACGTTCTTTGAGATGAAGTGGGAATAAACAGGTATTTTTGGTTTATTCCTTTTTTTTGATCTCTGTTACAGGAATGTAACTAGTTTAGACCCACTACTCAGTTTTGCTGGGATTATTTGATAGACCTTGGGCTTACTCTTATTTACTAAAGCCAGAGCAACAGATGCATGAGGGGTAGACTTTGAGAAAGGCCAGTGGGTCTGAGAAATGTGATGGTAATGAGGGACCAAGCAGAGAAAGCCTTTTGAAAGATCAGTTTTGCTGGCCCACTGGAGGTTCATTGTGCTGGGAGTGGTTTGGGGCTCTGCCCAAGCTCCCAGTGCCTGTCCCATGGCACACTGGGCTGGCAGAGGGACAGGGCTGGGAGGCTGACTGAGGCAGTTCCCTCCAGGCAGAGGAATCTGACCACAGAGACAGTTCAGGGCCCAGACTCTTTGTGCTCTACCTGCCTGGGGTCATCAGGACAAATACACAGAGGACCCATTTTTGCCACTGCATGTCAACAGTAGCCACCCCCTGCAAGCACTGTCTTTGTTATTCCCTACTCCAGCTCAACACCTAAGGCTTCCACAGCAGCCTGACCTTAAATCTCAATTCACTCCCAAATCCAAAGGGAAAGAGGGCTCTGTGAGGGCTCCAGGAGATGGGTCATGAAATTAACATTTTTGTCTCATTAGCTTTTGAAAGCAGCAGTTACAGCACAAGGGACTTGGCCTGGTGATGTACCTACACATGCACAGCACGCTTCTACTAAACCCATTAGACCACATCTGCCCAGAGTACATTTTTCTGGCCAGAACCCATAATATTAATCTCTACTGTGTCCTACATCCAAAATCTCATTTTACACTGACTGTACTGGGTGATGCTGCATGAATAACAGGATGTGTCATTCTCACTCCCTTTGCAGATGGAGCCATTCTGGGTTCCACTCCAGTGCTGCAGGACCCACAGGAGAGTTTAGGGTTGACACGGGGACCAAGGGGGCACCAGAAGCCCAAGAGTACTGGTATAGGCAAGGATGGATAGGGCCCTGAGTATCTCTGCCCCTGGCAGAAGAGTTAGAACTAGGTGATCTTTAACGTCCCTTCCAGCTCAAACTGATTCTGAGAACCTGTGTAGAAAGTACATGCAGAAGACCCTGTTCTGGGTAAATCTTGTGAAAAAAACCCAGCCAAGCTACCTTGTTCTGCTAATGTTGAAGTTTCTACACAATTACCAAATTTGATTAACACATCTAATAGGACAGACAGTACCTAGCAGCTGTCAGTAATTATTTAGCCTCTGGCTGGCTTGCTTATCCTGAAAAGATTAAAAGCAGCTGCAAATGTACTTCACAGTGGAGACAAGGAACTAAACAAGATTAGCCTTTATGAGAATGAACACCAATAAAATGACAAGGGAGAGCTCAACACTATTTCTTGAACAAAAAGAAGTCACTATTCTCTATAAACTTAATATTTCACAAATGCCAAGATCACTTGTCTTGGGAAGAACCGTGGGAACTAGGCAGCATCACAGAAACTGTATTCCCCAGTCACAGATACTGTCTGGTGCAATCCATGAGAGCTGGGCATGAGTGTGCACGCTCTGCTGGCAGATGAGAGATGCCATTCACAGGAGCTGTCTGTCCTTGACAGTTTCTTAAATTATGGGACAGACAACAGGAGTTATTCTCAGGAACCAATTTGCATTGGGTTGCATAGTGGGTATCTGTCATTAGTCCGATGGTGACATTTGGGGCTGTCTCATTTTACTACTGCTCTGATTGTTAGGAGCGAGATGGCTTTTAGCACAAACTTGCTCCAAACTCTGAGGAGTATTTGTGCCAAGGTTTTGGGCCAAGCAGTGAGAAATATCGCATTCCCTCTACAACCAAAAGCCTGAACAGAGTGATAGAAATGGGTGGAAAACAGGCAGCAGGGAATCTGAGTGACTACCAGACAGACAGCTCTGCCAGGCAGTACCTTACTGAAGGTTAAGCCTGGTTTTAAGTGACACACTACACATTTAAAACACCTCACTCTACTTAAACCTTATCCCAGAGTCCTACGAAGTCAATGGATAGCCTTTTGATTACACCTAGGAGACTGCAAACATCCCAGAGACAGGGTCTTTCCTCCTGTAAGTATTTGCACAGCCTGCAGGACCAGAACTATCTTTTTCGGGCACTGGGGACCATAATGAAACACAAACAACAGTTACCAGGAGGTTCAGAGCCTTATGCAAGTATAATATTTTGTATTAACTGAAAAGTGACATTGGAAAAAGCTGAATTAACCCACTGTTAGAGTTGTGTATTCCATACTGTGCTGTGCTTCAAGGAATTTGTGAGCTAAACACATTTCTTTGTTACCTACTCATGAAATTTTGACGTCAGAGCACAACAACATTAAATATCAACTGATTCCCCAGAGGGTTTGGGATTATTTCTTTCTAAATAGGCTAAAACCCCTATGGTTAAAAATTATAGCTGAAATTTTAGAACTCAGCAAGTAATTTCAAGTTACAGTGAATAATTGGAAGACTGGAGCTGGTAAAAGAATTGTCTTTCTGTGGCTTCTGGTCGTTGTCTTTTGTTGTTTGCCTCTTACTGATACAGTGAATGGTGGGTGACTGCTGGTATTCAAGTGGGTATAACACGTAACACCTTAGGCAGTGTAATTTAGCATTAATTAGCATCCACTTTAGATAAAGTTAATGGCCAAGATAGTTGTCCATTAACCAAATGAAACTTGAAATTAGACTCTAATTATCAAANTGGTTTAGGTTTTTTTTTTTTTTAGCCTTTTACATAGAGCAAAGTTAAATGTATTGATTTTCTTCTATGTTCAAATCTGAGAAGGAAATAAGTGCTTGCTGGGCTTAGCAAAATGATGCCATATTTGTGGAATACTAATTAAGAAGCCCCAGCCCAAAACAATTCTCTCCTCTCTGTTTAAATGGAAGGCTGGTGCATATCGAACTCTGTCATCAGCTATTATTCAAATTGAAATAGGTCAGGTCCCTGAGCACCTGTAAATTAGCCTGGAAATTCCCTCAATTAATGAAATCCTGTCTGCCTGAATTTATCCTGCCTTCCCCATAACACTTGGACAATCATAGCTGTAGCATGTAAAATTAATCTCATTCTGCTACTTTCTGTGGAAGGGCATTTTGTTTGTGCTCTGACCCCTGAGAGAGAGGTTAATTCTTGTTCATTCTCCTCCACAGTTTGCTCAGCAGACATCCAACCCGTGCAGTCCAGCAGACTCACTGGGGTTGAAAGTTACAGGGCCTGAAGAACTGGGCTGAATTTGCAGTTCCCCACAACACATGTCCTCAAAGCAAGATGCTTCCCCTGGCTTAAGGAGAAACAAGTGCAAAGCAGCACCTTATTTTTTTATTGCTTTTATATCGACACACTAAGTTTTATATTTCATTTACTTGAGTTTAATTATTCTTTTGCAAACATTCCTTCAGTTCCTTAAAGCTCCCAGCTGTTCTGTGCCCTCTTCCCTCTCTGATGTCTGCACACAGGGTTTGTGCTGGAGCCCCACACTGTGCTCCTGGGATGTATAGGCAATTCCACCCAATCTGATGTTTTCCTTTCCTGGAGTTTGCTCCAGATTTTTTGTAAGGTTGAACTTTGCTGCTCTGGGTATGAGGAGTCAGGACACTCAGTATCACTGATAGCATTTGTAAACAACTCTTGCCCTGTCAGACACAGGTGCTCTGTTGAAACTGAGAATGAATGAAGCAAATGCTCTTGATTAAATAAAATGCTGCCAGCTTCAAAAACTAATGTAAGAGACACAGTGATTAAAAGCAAACAAAGGAAATGCAATGCAAGTAGCTAAAGTTCAGTGGTGAATTGAGTTAAACTTGTAACAGCAACTTCTCTGGTCCTGTTGTTAATTTGGTCATCTTCTACCACACGGACAGGAGCGCTCATTTGCACTTACTGCCAGTGTTCAAATCCCACAGATTGGGTAATACAGAGTGATATTTAAAATGACATACAGGGACAGGGAGGGATTCTGTGGAAATACTGGGCCAGGATCAGAAAAATCCACTGTACTCTCAGGCTGCACGGAGTGTTTCCCAGCAGGGCAGTGGAGTGCACAGCACTGCCTGCAGCCCCCCCTCCCCTGGGCTGAGGTGCCTTGGCCCAGGCTGGCTCTGCAGACCTCCAAGGGGACTGTGACCAAGGCTTTCTGTCTGCTGCTCCTTCTCCAGTCATGAACACCATGATGCCTCCCCTTCTCCCGACCTTATGCCTTCTGTTCCCAAGTTTTCACACTGCAGATACTGTCTCTGTCTTTATGCTGGCAGAGTGCCTCTTCCAACACACTCCTGAAATGGAATTTGTACCCTCAGGCCCTAATTCAATCATGTTCTGCCAAAATCTGGTGTTGAAGATAAACTGCTGCAGAAAATTCTCAAAGTGCTCAGTCTTCAAGGAAGACTCAGTTCTCCTCACAAGAAAGAAACTTGTCCTTTCCTTTCTCCTCTAAATATTTGAAATGTTATTTTATCTAAGTGAACCTAGATTAAAAATGAGTTTATATATAGATATGGATATGAATATATGTATATATAAATATAATGGCCCTAAGGGAGCCATCAGACATGAGTTAAGAACAAACCTGGAATGTTTTAAAATGTTTCTACTGGTCAGGACCCAGCTGAAACAGACAAAGTATACTCATGTGGTATGAAAGAAGTTAATTTTAAGTCACCTTCACTGACCAGAAATGCCTTTAAATCTCTTTAATGGGTATGTCAAATAAGAGATGAAGTTAAAAGAGCATGTCTAATTTACATCCATAATTATGTCAACCATATATGCAATTGAAGCCCTGAAAGCCTGCCCCCTAAAGAGGCAGAAGCAAGAAGAGGATGATGAAGGACTTGAGAGTAATAGGCAGTTTCAAACTGAGGTGAGCACAGAGCTCAGCCTTGTGGCCAGAGCCCAGTATTTTGAAAACAAAGCCTGGGTATGGCTTGTGTAAACCTGGGCTCTGACCTTGCAGGCTCCCTGGGCTCACACACAACGTTCCTGAACTCAGACCACACCCATGAGCTGGCCACGGACAGGCAGCTGGGCTGCTCACACTGCCCTTCACTGCAGAAGGGCTGCTCTCTGCCACTGCTGCAAGGAGAGCTGATCCCAGGCACTGCTATTTCTAGACAAGCTGTGCCAGAATAGCAAAAAAAAAAAAAAATCCAAGAGTTTAAGAAATGTAGAGCATTTTGCTTAGGAACTGTCACTCACTTGAGGCTCACCCTGCCCTGTTCAGCTGCTGTTCCCATCTGCACCCTCTGTTTGGTTTTCTGTTCCTGCTCTGAAACAGAATTGGTAAGCAGAAAAATTTAGTTACTGAATAAACCACTGCCAAAAATCTCTAAAGGATACACTGAAAAGCAATGAGGCTTCCGTGTGAAAGGCAAAGAGCAATTTCCAGTGCAGAGAAACTGTAGAGTTTCCCACTGGTATGGTCAGAGGGAAAGTCTTGCACAGCACCCCATGGAAGTTGTCCCATGGGGTCACACTTCCCACGCCCATTCTAAGGGTGCAGTGGATGTACTGGAAGAAAACCAGAGATGACTACAGAGATGAGAGCAACCCTGGTGCATAATGTGCAGTTCTGTAGGACTTAGAACATCATTCCTGCATGAGATGGAGCGCAACAAAGAGGTCCTGACTTAGTGAAAGCTCAAGGCAGAGAAGAAATACATGGTGAAGTTCTTCAGTGGCTCCAGAGCCTTGGTTTAGCTGCACTGCCCTCGGGCTGCGTGGGCATGGCTGGGCTCATCCTCCCTGCAGATCTCATTAAGGCTCCCACAGTGCCCAAGCATGAGCAGCCCCACACCCAGCACTGGCTCCCCTGTCCTTGGCAGCACCTGACCCCTCGGTGGGCAGGACAGACCTCAGCAGCACAGCCTGTTAGGCCAGGCCTTTGTCCCACAGGCAGCAGGTGCTGCTGCTCTGCAGAAATTTAATTGAGCTGTGCTGGTTTTAAGAACAGCCTCTCAGTGACTGATGGGGTGGAGCTCCCCCTCCTGCCATACCCGGCACTGAGAAATCGGCAGCAGGTGCCAATTGTGGGTACCTCAAGGGCACATCATCACCATTAAACAAGGTCTAAAGAACACACTTTGTGTAGAAACTGTCCTGAAAGGGCAGTATTTCTTATGGCTGAGACTCTTGCTTCACATTGTGTTTTCACTTATTTTAATGTGACGCCTGAAATTGGCTTATTAGGAGCATTCACCTTATCAGTTAAATGGATTTTTGAGTAGCTCTTCATCATCTCCCTTCAATATTGTCAGGTTTTGAGGGAAGATGTTTATAAGCCATTATATAGAGATGTCTTTTATGTGTGCTAAAGAGCTCTTTCTCCAAGATCTTTACACTCACACTCCAACATATAATCAGCTTTTACAGTTATATTAAAGTCTTTAGAATAGGTGGTTGGTTTCTACAGTGGAAATCCCTGGTATATCCCTTAATTACACGATTGCTCAATACAAGAGCATAGAAATACATTTAATATAATACATACAACATTTTATCATGAAAGCTGCAATTACTTTCAATAGAACAACAGTTTCTAACCAGAAAAGCTGACCTGACTCTTCTTCTCCCAGCAAATGCTGAAACCAGCACTTGCACAATGCAATATAGAAGAGAATCTCTCCTCTGACAGGACAAATTATAAAAACTAATGCTTCTACTGTAAATAGCTTTAAATGCCATAGAACCCGGGTGTAAATTAGGGTACCATTAGACTATACTCATTTACACCAGGCCACTAACTAGCCTACAACCCTGTATAAATCCAGGATTGATTACTGGTGCTTTCTTAGTGAATGGTCTATTGTTAGTTCTCTCAGCAGGCGCTCTTATTTCTGGGTGGATTGCCTCACATGAACCTGATACACAGAGACTTGTGGCATATCCCTTGCCCTCCCTGCACAGGAAAACAGAAGTTTTAATTGTCTCTTCTTCTTAGATCTCAAAATACACTTCTATCGTGTTTGTGGAAAATGGAGGGAGAATGGCAGCAGTTTAATAACCCCGGGTCTTTCCCTAATCTTTGCAATCAGATCTGTGGGACTTTGCTGCCATCACACAGTCAATCACTTCACATAGGGGAGAAACCAGCACAGCTTCAGTGTCCTGATCAAGTTCAGTACAGGAATCAGCTGAGCCTGGACACGCTACATCCATCTTTCTGCTCGGTGCTTTATTTTGATAACTACTGTGTTTGTGTCCTTTCAGATAATATTTGTTTAACACTACCAAAATCAATCTAATTTGAGAGTCAAATTTAGCACGTCTCAATCTATACCTAAACTCCATATGTTGTGCACATTCTGGCATGTGCTAACACAGCTGAGTGCCGTGAGGCACATTAACGAATCTCATCTGCAATTTGCTACTTGTTTGAAAAGAACTTTGTTGTAGAAGTTTTGCAGCCAACTCACTGCATGCGTGAAGTCAGCAGAACAACTCATTTCCTACTCTAATAAGACTCCAGTCTCTGGTTGGGACGGTTGGTTGCCAGAAGAAATGGCTTTCTTAAGAATGGAAGCACACAATTGCCTTTCTTAGCTGCTCTATTATTCATTGTCAATCTAATGACCTTGCCATTTGTTTTTTCAGCATTGATTGAGTTTTCTTTTGCACTGGAAGGGCCACATCACCTTTTCTTCTCCCCCCTCTCATATAATTGTTTCTTTAATTATGTAACTATTCATTTTCACAACTTCTTAACTCACATTTCCACCTTTCTCTTATTTCTCCCCCATATCTGTGTATTGCCCAGCTCCTCAGACAGCACATGCTGATCTAATTCCAGAAACTCTGACAAGCCCACTCCAAAGTGTCTCCAAGTTCACCATACGTTCCCCAAAATTATCAGGTCCTCACCTTCTGGAAGTCAAGTCCATTAAAGCCCTGCATCTTAGAACATGAACAAATAAATTATCCAAAGCTGCTGTGTGTGCATTAATGGTAGTTTGGAAGGTTTGTGAGATAACCAACTTGGGCTTGTCAGGAAGACATGCATCTTCCAACAGTCCAAATCATATTTTTCATGAACTTGTAGAAGACCTTATTTACTCCAGATATTTTCTTTTCCCCACAGCCATATTACTTGGTCTAATAAAAAGATTCAGGTCTCCCTGCCAAGATTTTTCATAATTAGTAACTGTGAGTGAGGTAACTGATGTTATCCTTGGACATTCTGGTGAGACTTGGGACATTAAGCCACAAATTAGGTCACCTGTCCTCAGCAGACTCTCCATTTCCTTTTTGTATTTTTACTTCACTTCTACAAAGACCCTCAGTACAGAGAAAAAAAATAAATCTCATACAGAGAACTTTTTAAATTCAGGTTAAAAAAGGGGGAGAGGGTAAAGGAATATTTGAGCATCCTATGCATCTGTGTTTTCTGGGTACCTATCAGTGAGAGAATTCTCTGATCTGTGTCAATTTTTCTGGGACATCAGTTTAATTTCTCTATTTGATTCCACTGCATTTTCAACTATTGTTCTTTCTCTTCTTTTGGGGTTTAAGTGAAGTGGTATTTTTCTACAGCTTACAAATATTTAACATTTCTCAAATATCTGTCTCTAAGTGAAAGTAGAATTTAAAGCAGTCAGTTTGCTACAGTAGACAATTTGTTTCCTTTTATAGCTTTCCTGGCTGTTCAAGGGTAATACAATCAGGATAGGAGAAGTGCTGTAGTCTTGATATCCACTGATAATTTTTCTGTTAATTTTCTGACAGTCTTCTGTCACTGCGTTTATCTGCACATGAAAACAGTGGGGAAAAAATCCCAAACCAATGATGAAATTTTGAATTCAATCCTGGCACAAAGGGCACAAGTCCCTTGGACATCAGTGTGTACTGCACCCAGTAATACCATGATACGATCCCAGACTACATTTTCACCTTGAACACCCTTGAAGAGCTCCAGGAACATGTCAAGGCACTCGATCTTGTCATTAAGTCCTTCATACTGAGCCTTCATTCCTGTCATGCTTCAGCCTCATTGGGACAGTAAAGGATTGTTTCTTCTGCCTAACTCAAAATATCAGCTCTGTTCATAGCTTTTAATTTTAAGTAAGATGCGTCTTGCTAAATACGTCTTCCTTTGACTTGCTGTCTCTGTGGAGGAAATGAAGCCAAGTTGGCTGGAATGGATCAACTGAATACCATGAATATGCACTCACCTCTTCCCCTCACACAGAACAGCAGCAGCGTTTGCTACTGAGACACAAAGGCAAATGGCATTTCACAAATAACGTTTTTCATGACCCACACGAACTGCATGCCTTAAGTGTGCTGAACTTTCTCACAGACTTCCCACTGGTACCTCCAATGCCAAGTTGGTGTTATACTAGGTTTGAGAGATAACGAAAGAAGTGACAACTAACTCAGCTTAAAAATCTGCATTAGAAAGGCAACCATTTCCCTAACACTGCTAAACAACATCTGAGACAGCACTCCCTTTAACAGAACCACATCTCAGAAATACACAGGTTTGCCTCAGTAAAGGTGACAGCAACCTTTACTCAGCCCTTATCTGAAAGGCTAAAGGAATATTCCTGAGACCAAGAAATTAGGCAGGGTCAAAGTCCTTTAAAACAATGCAGATTGCAGAACTTCATTCTTACTGACACATTCTGTTCTAACACCAGTTGAGATCCTGTAACTCTGAATGCAACGCTGTAAAAATCACCCAGAAGTACAGAGAAACACACATAAAAAAAAAGCCTTCTCCAAAAGAAGTTTGACTCTAGTGCTTCAGTGTATCTCACAAATACTGACACAAGATACTTTGGCTCACTATCATTAAGAATGAATTAGAATAAACTGTGAATCCCAAGGCTCCAGTTAATAGAAGCATAAAGAGGAAACTGGAAGGTAGCAGTGAGACAGTGGGTTGAACAGCTGCCATCCACAAGGCTATAAATAGATTTTCAAAGACAAACATTTTATTACATACAAACAATGCATTTCCCCACTTTTGGCTAGTAAGAGTATCTCATTTTCAAGAAACACAGAGAACAGCCACTTCACAAGTTTGTCTCTAGAGCAGATTCAGGCACTGCATTTTTATTCAAATTCCATATGCTTCTCCTGCCTGTTTGTCTTTGCTGCAGAACAACTGATGCTGATGCGAGGTTCTAACTTCACCTTGGACATGTGTACCACAAAACTGTATTTGTATGAGCCTTTAAAAATATATCCTAAATATCTTCTGTTATGTAGAATCTGAGCATGTGCAGGGGTAGGTCAGGTAGAGCAGATCCTGTGCTCACTGTCCCCACTGGCTTGGGCAAAAGCAGAGCCAGCACTGCAGGAGGGACCTGAGAAGGGCCATTAAGCAGCACTCAACATTCATCTGGGTTCAGACTAGCAGGACAACTGTGGGACACTTCACTGGGCTTTGCAAAACCGCTTGGCCTTCACCAAACTTCTTTCCAGTGAGGTCAACAGCAGTTCTGCCATCACTCCCAGTAAGAGCATAATTAGACCAGTGCTAAAGTGTTTTCAAATGTCCACACACAACCAGTAATACAGATGCAAAATGCAAACTGCTTGTCCAGACACCAACAAGGACAACTGCAGATTACATGAGCTCAGATTTGGGAACCTCACTCATTGAAGCATCAGAGAGATGGACACCATATGGTGTGCAAAGTTTGTCTTAAAGCCTGGAACAGCCAACCTGTTGGAGTGGATTTACAGCATTTCCTCACTAAACCAGCCTGAGATCCAACTACTCTTCACATCATGCCTTGAACTGGAGTTATTCCTGCCAGCCTAAGTAGGTTAGTACGAAAGTAAAACACCAAGAGAAAAAAGTAGAGAGAAAAAGACTACAGTTTCTGGTCAACCCTGCTCACTGTGTCTGATTTCCACCATTGCAGGGCTTCTAAGAACCTGGTTTGCTGGTATTTTACTGGAAGATATTTTCAAAAATGCAATCTTCAGGATGGAAGGTGCCTTGTGAGGAAAACTTGAAGGAGGTACAGGAGACAAATACAGGAAGCAGATGAAAAATGAAATAGCAGGTGGGAGAGAAGAAACAAAGACACACTATTAAAAAAGTAACTGAAAGGGAAAACAGCACAGACACACAGCATAATGCAAGGATATGAAGCAGAAAGAAGCTGGTCTCTTCAGCAATCTTTTTGTTAGGGCTGGTTTGCAAACAAACATGTTGATTTAGTGAGCGTTGGAGGAGTTTTTGTTTGTTCATTTTTACCTTTCAGAAATCCACAGCTTTCAACCTTACAGTCTGAGCTAAATTCAAAGGCTTCAGAACACAGGCAATAAAAAAGTGACATAAAGCAAAGGAAGGAATATTGTGTTGTAAGGTTAAATACACCATGCAGGTAGACATAATTACCCAAGTTTCAATATACCACCAATCTCAGAGCTGCAATATTAAAAGAAAAACAAAATGAGCGAACATCACTGAAAAAAATCCCTGCAGTTAACACTTCTGTGCCAAACAAAGCCAGAAACCAAAGGCTGAGATGCTTTTGTTTGGAAGTGATGCCGTAAGCAGGGTGTAAGGGCAGCCACACCTGCCTTCCCCTGTGCTGCACTGAGGCAAATGACTGTTGAGAAATCTACACCATACATCAACTCACAGCAAAGCCACAGTTCAGGCAATAACCCTCTAGGTTTCCATTACAAAATGGACTATTAGGATTAATGTTTTTGGAGATCATTTTGTTTGAATGCAATTTTGCTTCAGCATGAGCTCATGTTGTTCCAGTGGTGGGAAGGAGTACTATTCTGAATGCCCTTGGAATCAAGATCTCCATATATTATATCCAGTTTTGGATCAGACTCCAGGGTTTTTTTTTTTTTTTTTTGTTTTTTTTTGTTTTTTTTTTTTTTTTTTTTTTTTTTTTTTTTTTTTTTTTTTTTTTTTTTTTTTTTTTTTTTTTTTTTTTTTTTTTTTTTTTGTGGTTTTTTGTTTTGTTTGTTTTGTTTTTAATTCCTTCATAGCAAGTCACAGCATGGGTGGGTGGAGAGACTGCTTCATCTGGTTGCTTAATAGAGAATCTACATTCAGGTACACAAAAAGAGCTATAAGCAGCTCTACCCTGAGTCTCTGGGGAAATCACTTTTCATTTTGGGTATGCTGATGGATCATAGGGCAACAGGCATGGCACACATGATGAGCTATTAGTGAGTTTGTCCCATAAGTTATCTACACTTGAGATAGAGAGGAAAAAAAAAGTTTCATTTGCCTTAAAGGCAGAAATGTTCCACTGGAGTGGAATGATTGACTGACCTTGGAGCACTAAGGCTGATCATTTGGCTCCAGCGTAAATGAAAAATTCATCATTACTGATGATTTTCAACTGGCCTAGAAAAACCAAATATTAATATGGTTTAATACAGCACAATTGAAAATCCAGAATGCAATAAAACTTTCATATCATGCTAGCACAGGGATTTCTTTGTGCTATTCATTCAAAGAGCAGGATATTCTCCCTCTCTATTTCAAGTTGTTCCTTCTGGAGCTGAAACAATATGGTATTACACTGAGCACCTTTCACTACCCTTTCAATATATGGACCCCTGGGTATTTTCAGTCTTACATAGATGATAAAACTTTTGCCTGTCTCTTCCTACAAGTTTGAGCACAGAGTCCTTGTGTTATTTCCCCAAGAAATGCTTGGATACCTGCTGTACAGCAGTCTGTGATGTACTTCAGCACCAGCAAACTCTGCTCCAGAGGGAAAGCTGAGACAGAAAAAGGCATTCTTTGCTGAGACAGGTGATGGTGACCTTTAGAGGCTTTGGGCTGATAAACAGCCCAAGTCTGATGTACAGAGAGACCCTCAAAGGTCACAAGCCGAATACAAGATGTTTTTCCTAACCTGAAATGGGGATGTCACTTGTAAAAAAGTATAGTCTACCTTAGAGTAGTGTAAAATATGAACTAGCCACGAGGGATTCACATTTTCTAATTAAATGCCGATTAAAATCAATTAAGAAGCTATAGCAGTCCTGCACTAATGAGGGAAGTCATATTACCTCTGCATTAAGTACTGTATCACCCACTAATTCCATTTAATCACAGTGAAAATTTTTTGTAATACAAGGACCCAGACTAATATTGTAGCAGGTTTGAACAAAGAATTACGCAGGTGCAGTGCTTCGTAGCCACATTTTCCTGCATACTACACTCTAAATGCAATCTTGTAACAACTATAAGAGGTACCATCTCCATTTTAAAATTCTTTCATGTCTGAATAGTGTTTTTGAACTCTACAGAATACCAGTAGTAAATTTTACCTATCTTGTTAAAATGCTGATAGAATTATATAGTATTGTGATACAAATTTATAAAATATTGCTACTATGTCTTCAGGTTCCAGTAATGAACATGAAAAAGCACAAAGATAAAGGTTATATATAACCTAGAAAAAGAACAGAAATAACCATAGGCATCAAAATGTTGGGCAAGGAGACAAAAGGACCCAAACACCTGCATTGTCATATGATGTCTTAAATTTCCAAACACAAGAATTATGAATGGGCAAGAAAACAAAGCTGGATCTTTCCATTAAAGAGAAAATAATCTTGTGGCCTGCCTGGGTAGCACAGATTGATCTTCAAACAAGAGCAGTAAAGACAGTCCTTCCAGAATTCTCCATGACACAATAAGCCTGGACTAGGTTCAAAGAGCTATCTAGCAAGTGAGGTTGCAGAAGTTAAAGAAAATCTTCCTCAGTATTAACTTTGGTAATGTTCAATGTAATTTCTTTTCTTTGTCACTTAGTTCCTTTACCCCAAATGTATGTTCCTGTAGCAAGCAATTAAGTTGATTCTCTGGCAACCTATGATAGCACAGCACCACCCTGCTCCTTCAGGGAAAGGCAGGTTTGTTACCCAACAGGGCACTGCCAGATTCCTGGAGGAGTGTCACCTCACTGGAAATGGGGCTGGGAGGTTTCAGAATGTCTGGAGAAGCCTGTCCTGCAGCTGCACACGTTTGCTTGTAGGTGTTTAACACACACTGCTCATTAGTGAGGAATCGTAGAATGGACTGGGTTTGAAGACAGAGTCTTCACCAGTAGGAAGAGTAAGGAGAAGACCTGAAACATAGAGCTCAGGCTTCCAGCTTCCCCTGCTGGCTGCATTCTGGCTGTGGCTGGCTCACATTTGACTCACTTGTACAAAACCCACTTGGCTCGTTGAAGCAGCCACACTTGGTGTGGTATGCCTGCCCTTTCTCAGGCAATGGGGTCTGCAAGTAATGCAGAGCTTTGTGTACAGGGCACTTAGAAAGGAGGCACTTACTAGTGTGTCTGCCAGAAATAAATCACAAGCTTCTCACTCTTACTGGCCACTAAACATGAACATGTCCTAAAATGAGGTATAGTGATTATAATGTTAGCCTGAATGGTGCTGACAACTTATTCATAGTTACTAATAATGATAATTTTTAAGGTGATTTCCATATTTCCCCAAGCTTTTTTTGTGCAGCCCCTCTGTGAGATGTCTCTGCTCTGTCGTTACACAGGGAACTGGAACAGAAAAATATCCATGACTTTGGAAACATTATTAAAACTAGAGAGGGAAAGGGAACAAATGTTGTCTTTGAGACTGGCCCTGCTTGCCACACTGACACTTGACAGAGAACAGGTACAATGTCTGCACTGCCACAAAGTGTTCAAGAACTTGGCACCTGCCATATGGGATCAAACCAGATGGACCTGCAGCCCATCTCTCAAGGGTGCCCAGCAAAAGCCATAGATGCAGAGACACCAGAAACTGCACAGGAAGGCTGGAGAAAGTAAGTGCCTATATTGATCACTATTTTAGAATGTAAAGTCATCAGGGCAAAGCCAATGTTCCTGGCAGGTGAAGAAATACTACACTTTATCCTCAATTTAAGTGGATGTTGGTGACACAGAGAGCAACTCATCCAATGATTTGTGGTGACTCAGGGAGCTGAATGTGGGACAAGTCCACTTGACTGGAGATGAGCATTGTGTGACTCTGGATGCCTTACTTTCAGAACACTCAGTCCCTACTGAACATTGCTAAAATCTTTACCGCAGGGACCCTCCAGAAGGTCAGGCCCTGCTGGGGACCCTGAGCCAGCCCTAAGGGCTGCAGTCCCACATACCCTGGAAACCCAGGCATGGTCACTGTAGCAATTCACAGGCTTTAGGGCATGAGAAAAATCAGAGAACGAAAGAACCATTAATAAACCAGGTGACAATCTGCAAAATATCTTTAAAATGAAACACAGTGCTTATCTAAATCTCATCTTTGAGAAACTTACAGCCTCTCCAAAAGTCTTGACCAGAATCACCAAGCTCACAGCCTAGGCAATTCAAATACTTTCTGCTCAATGAAAGGAAACTGAGTTCTCCTCATTTTGGGATGAGCCTTTATGCCTGGATGAAGATGAAAATCCAAAGAGGGATCGGTAGTACAACAGGCTACTGACAGAAACAACACTTTGAACAGTGTGCCTTGTCAAAAAAATTTCCATGTTGGCTTTTTATTAAAAAGCTTGCTAAGCCTTTCTAGGACTGACAGAGAGAAGAAAATGTCTTGCAGCAGTCAAGGCTCACAGGGCAATTGTTGCAGTTTAGAGCTCATCATTTCCCCCTCCTTTCATTCCTCCTCGGCCTGCTGTGGCTGACATTATGCATAACCAGCTCACAGTCACTTCCTTATCACATTTGATTTCCCATGTTTCACCCTGCAGATTTCATCTTGCTAATGAAACCCAGGGTATTTGTCCTCAGGTATTCACTTGGTCCCAATTGCTAGAGAGCCTGAAGACCTGAACATCTTAATGGAGCCTTACAAATTCCACTGGCTGCTTCTGAACCACCCGAGATGAAAATAGACTTTAAGTCATTCAGGCTGGGTCACTGGTGTTGTGTATCAATTATGCAGATTCCCTCAAATGTATTCTGAAAGCATCTGTCACACATGAAAGGAAAGCTCTGAGAGCCTTTCCTAACAGAAATCTCTTTTGTTCCCTGACGACTTTGTACATAAAGGTGTGAAACAAGACAGTTCAAAGTGGCTTTCCTACAACATGGAGCAAGGAGGGCCTATTGCAGGGCTGTGGGGAAGAGTGCCTTTCATGGGTCCTGGGGATGGGATGGGAGAGGTGGGGGCTGGTTTCCCCCAGCCCACAACTCACCCTGGGGCAGTTCTCACTGAAGGAACAGCATAAAGGGAACTCTGTTCCCTCTCTGAGCACACAGGAACTTTCCGAGAGGAAATGCACACAAGCACAAGGCTATGAAAGTTTCAAAGACTGTATAATGAGAGTGATATGCTGATAATCAGCTTCATTCCCATTTCAAACACCAAAGTCCCTTTGTGAGTCTGGCCCTATAGACTTAATCCTGCATATAGCTTAATTGGCTTAATTGTTGACCATGTCTGGTAAAGGGAGGGTGGGCAGGACAGTGTGCTCTGGGGAAACTGTCCACACCCAGCAGGCCAAAGAAAAGCTTATGGTGGATGGGGCTTGGAGGGCTCTAAATGGAAATGACTTTGTTTCAGGAACAAGAAGCCTGGGAAGAGGCTGCAGTAGTTTGTGTTCAGATAGGCAGAAGTAAATGGGACTGAATGAAGACGAACCTCTTAAAGCTTTTCAGGAGCAGAACAGTCCCATGCCCAGGGCAACTGAGGATTGCTTTTACTTCCTTGTCTCCAGACAAATGTTTAATTTCACTATTTATGACCAGGGAAGTAAACGTACAAGGATCTTGTGACTTTTTCCTGATCACTCAAAGAGCACAGCTCAAACTCCGCTGTATTTCCTTCATGTGCCACTTTTTTTTCTGCTTTCCCTGGGACAGGGCCCATGTGCTCGTTCATCCCTTGCAGCTTCAGAGCATCTCTCAGGACCAAGATCACACTGCTCTGCAAACTGCTTCCTGATACACAGGGAGAACGTGAGATCCTGCTGTGGAGGGGACTCTCTGTAAGGCCCTGGGACCTGACCCACTGGTGGCCCTTTGCAGGGACACAGCCTGCATGTGCCTCTCTTCTCTGGCACCACAGCTGACCTTTAGTCACTCTACACTTCAGGTGCCTGAAGTCACATTTTCCACTACCCTGAAAAACCTGGCAAAAGAAACACTGGACTATCATCCTTTTTGTAAGAACAGCAAAATAGAAGTTGGCCTTGTCTAGGTAACTTCTGGGAAAGTACTTTCTGTTGCGTACAGAGAGCATGCAGCTTTACTTTATACTGCAAAAGTCAGGTGTATAATTAAACACATCTACCTAAAGATCCCTATAAACCTTTAAATAGGCAATTCAGAATGCCAGAACTGACATTGATTTGGGATATTTTTGTTTATCCTGGTATACATGGTTAAGTGAGGAAAAAGTTGGGTCTACCAAGCTGCCTCAGTTTGTAGAAGCCTCATTAAAAAACAAAATAAGCTATCCTTCTACAGTGAAGAAACCATTAAATTTAACTTCTATAAATATTTACTCATGTGAAAGAAATTCTTAATCCAAAGAGTTTGAGAAACAGTCTTGTTTTACTTGTCCTACTATAAAAAGAATCCAAGCCTGTCCAACCTGATCAAGCTGCCTTTCTAATATTGCAAACATGCGTATGGAATTGGTTTTTACATTTTCCCACGTTGTCCCAGGGGACAGCATCTTATTACATTATCCACCAAAGCCACAAGCATTTAAACAGACAAAGTTCATCCTGGCTGTTAGCTAGTTCCTCAGTCAGCCAAGGCAGTGAAACTAGAGTCAAAGTGAAGAGCCAGGACGAGAAATTTCAGAGAACAGAACCTTTCAAGAATGTACAGTCCAAGGTCTTCATTGCACAACAGAAATTACCAGCCTCACTGAGACATTTAAACAACCAGAAAAGGAGAAGCAATATCTCTAAAATGCTCTCCCTGTACCCAAGCAGTGCTGTCAGTGTGGTCTGTGCAGCAGACGATTGATGCTATCTTGGCTGGAGCTTGCCCTTCCTCCTGCCTAGCACAGTTCACATTGGAGGCAGGTCTCCACTCAAGCTCAGCTCTCAACCAGGGGCTCTGTGCTTCTTAGCACATGGACTGAAAAGTAAATCTCCTGCTTTGAATCCCCAATGTAATGTGAGGATAGACCAGCTTGAGAAACTCACCACACCCACAGGGCCTTCCAAGCACCTAGAGCTTTAATGCTTGAACCCAACCCGAAGGCAGAACACAAAGCAGTGTTGTGTAGGCTGCTGATTTCATGGCAGGAGAAGGGTTCTTGAGTGATCACATTCACACAGTTGCTGATGGGCCTGTGCTGTTTGGGCCACTGCTGAGCTGTGACACAGCCCTCTGAGCATAGCAGCACTGGTCCTGTGCAAAGCTCTCATTTCACCCCCTGTCTCTGTTAAGCTGAACAAAATCGCTGTCAAACAATCCACCTTTCCTCCCCCACTTATTTGACTTCCCTCTGATTTTGGTTCCTTAGACGACCCTCTTTGTTTAAAGTATCAAGTATTAGCATGCCTTCCTCCCCCAGCAGTGCTTTACAATCTGTTCCGCTGCTTCAGACAGGTGGTGTGTCTTGGTAGACCAGGCATCTCATCCTCTTCTCTGTCCTGACAGTCTTTGACCCTCTACACACTTTTCACGCTTCTAGTCAAATGGGCATCTGTTTTCCCCTCCTTCCTCCTTATGGGAAGGTTTAAGTGCTCACCAGACTCTGCTCTCTAGCAGTCATTCAGTAACTCAGCAAATGAGAATTTTTTAGAGCAATTTTGTTTGACAGTTCATACGGAAGCCTCCTTTCCTCTTGAACACACTCATTCAAACTTACTTTACACTTAGTTATTCCTGGAAAAGTAAACTTATGCAAATGTCTTTTCATTTAAGGCATAACTATATTAGTCTATTAAAAAATATCCTCATGTACTTTTCCATTACAAGACTGTGGTCCTGATTTGCAATAAGCACTACTTACAGCAAGCTTAACTGATGCTTCAACATAGGAGCCTGTTACCACTCAGTGTTTGCTAATATAGTTAGTGGCTAGTGTTTATATTTCTCACAGAAATAGTGCTTAATTCTTTCCCAGTGTTACCTGCCCTTAGCAGCTTTAGCTTATCAGAACAGCCAGCAATAAACATGCACAACTCTCAGAGACTGACTGGAGCAAGTCAGTATTTTTCAGTAGGGATAAAAAGGAGAAGCACAGACAGCTTTTTTGAAAAGTCAAAAATCTCTTTTTTTTCAGGATTTTTTTTTAAAAATAAACATTAATGAAAATATATCTGGCACAAATAATTTCTAGGACCTGGCAGCAGAAGCATTCAGTCATAAAGCCCCTTGCCCTGCTCTCAGGTTGCAATTTTGCTGCACCTTTCTGTTTCTGGTTGTATGAAAGATCCAGAGGGGTTGGGCTTTAGAGGTTTCATGAGACTGTAAGGCAGCTGAGCTTAGTTCACATGAACATGATGCAAATACTGTTTGCTCTTTTGCCCTGTCCCTCATACAGGAAGGGATATCAGTTTGCTATCTAAAGCCATCTAAGGCCTGAGAAAAAGGGTAATTTATTTCAATAGACAAAGTAATTTAAACCCCTTCAGTATTCAGAAGAAAACTAAAACTGAAGATAGAGAAGCTCCACGCAGCCATGGCTGAGTTTTCAGAAGGAAGTCTGGAGGAGCATATGCGCATGGAAAGTATGTAGGATTGCACCCATATTAACTTATAATATATGGACATTATCCCTCATACTCCTGCTTTCTGGATCATTGGTGTTGCTGTGAGGTCACCACTTCATTTAGCTTTTCCGCAAATATAGTGGAACATTTAAGATGTTTAAACAACTGTCTTTTCTAGACATCCTGTGAGGTAGTTTTGGCAGGGTGTATCCTTCTTAGGACATACCAGTACTGCAGAAAAATATACAAAAATATATTCTAATTTATTTTTTCAAATATTTTATACAGGCAAACACACCCACAGTGCAGATACCCACAAATTCTCCATACAAGATATGTATATGATTTTATAGACGTATGTCTATGTAAACTCTATGGAAAACACATACTTGGGTTCCTACAGGTAGGAACTGACATAAGTATGCAGATTATTAAATTGGTCTGTAGTCTAGTTGGTGTTTTATTTCATAAAAATTACATAGGATTAAGTTGGAGTACTTAATAAAGAGATACAACATAGCCTGCTGTATTCCCCCAAGAGGACACAGGTATTCAGAAGGCTGTAAAGACCTGTCAGTGTTAAAGCAGAACAGACACTTTTGATCTACAGAGTTTCTACAGCAGGGACAGAAAGAACAATTCTGTGACACAGGATTCCAAGGCTTACACCAATCCCAGTGTGCAAACCCTGGTCCTGATAAGGACCAGGAGGGTGAGGATGTATCAGTGCTGCAGGACAGTGCAAGTAGACCTGAGCCATTTGAAATAACCTCAGTGGGAAGCAGAGGCTGCCCTGATGCAGCAGCAGAAAGCTCAGTGCCAGCATGGATCCCTTGTCACCCAGGGGGCTGCTGTGTCTGAGGTCTTGCTCTGTACAACAGGTGCCTACAAATGAGCTACATTTCAACACCAAAGCACAGAGGGCACAGGATGGTGTTTACTGTTGGGCCCCTCAAACAAACTCAACACTGCATGTTTTTCCTCCTCACGGGAAAGCCAAGACTATTCCACCCAACATGTTGCGTGTTATAGCATATTAGTGCTGATACCTGATTCCCTACTCGTGGGTTCTGTTTCTGCATCCCAATCTCTGATTCTGGGTGCATATAATTTAAGTGGTTTTGGTTATCTAGACTTCAGCTAGGGTTGTTTTGGTTCCCACCCCCCCACCTTGCGGAGAAATACAGATGCAGCATGAAACTCATTCTGAAATTCCACGTGGGGAATCCAGAGAGTCCCAATCCTTTTGAAGAGGATTATCCATGTCCTCATTCCCCTCTGCAGGGACTATAACAGAAGCTACTGCCATCAGTCTGTGTCCATTGCTCTGCCAAATCCAACAAGCAAGTTCCCCGCTGACACAACTCCATTAAAACCCATGGATTTTCATCTTTGGAGATTATAGCCCTAAAACTCCTTTCAGGGATCTCCCAAGAGAAAGAGCGCAGATTGACTTTGAAAAAAAATTAAAGGTTCTGTCACCGATTGCCAATATTCGAAATTCAACAACTGTAAGCTCAGGGAAGAGAAACACCTGGAAAAAATTTACATATCCTACAGATAAAAATTATGCCTAAACAAAACAAGCATGTTTTTCTATGCTTAGTCCACAGTGGCAGTAACATCACATATGATGTATATGTAAACATTGCATTGTTTCTAAGGTTTCAGAGCCTGTGGCCTTCATTGAGTAGTTAAAGTATGTTAAACACATCAGTCTTAAACAAGCAAAATTAGTCACAACACATTAGGAAGCTTAATTTCCAAAGGTCAGGTTCCTGCATTTGAAGTAATTCACATTAGAAATTAATGTGAATTAACTGTCCTTGGGATCTCTGGGTACTTGTGCCCTAAGCCTACAGCCAGAGGCATTCAAAACCAGACCTCTTTCCATCCCAGCTTCCTCCTCCTGCTGTAGTTTCCAATGAAGTCACCACCCTCTGTAGCTCAGCCCAGTTGTCACCAAGTCCAATGAAGCTGTCACAGTTGCACCAAGGATTTATTTGGAACCTTATGTTGACTTTAACACAGGAACACGTGGAGCCAGACATGTATGAGAGGAAAGAGCTATTTAAAATAAACATCGACAGGAGAGCTCAGTGCTTTGCACACATCTCGAGCTGCAAACAGCTACATCTGCAGTTACAGTGGGCAGGCTGCACCAGGGTTAGCTGGAACCCGGCCCTGGGAATTTTCCCTGAATGCTGTCAACAGTATGCCTGGGCTGGATCTTATTTTAGCCATCCAGCTTCACCATCCTCTGCCTAAAGCCAGAAACGACGCACAGTGCTCTCCTTGCATCGTGGTTCCCCCCAAGATGAAGAGACAGAAACCCACCCCTGCGTCTGCCACTGATTCCAGGGCAATCCATCACTGGGGAAGGAGAACCAGAACCAGCATGTGGGGAGTTCTGTGCAGCACCCAGCACATTCACCTCACAGTGCAGTCACACCAGGTTCACAAGCATCTCCCTTTGCTGTGCTCCACCAAACACCCCACCCGGCTGTCCTCTCCTCTCCCCTTCCCTACTCCTGTTGGTCTGTTTGCTGTTGATGCAAGACAGATTTGGGTGTGATTTACTAAATGGATGCACTTCCCTTGCAAGGCAAGTGACAGAAAGACTTCTCTCTGAGGAAAACAGTGTTGCTGAGACACAGCAGACCATGCCGAGCCCCTTCAGTTCTCTCCTCTGCTTCCATATCCACACATGGAGAGGAGGAGGAAGAAGAGACCTTCCTGCTGGCTGAAAACTGTGGAACTCCAGAGAGCTTGCTCACACAAATAGATCAGACTTTGTTGAAAGATGAGGTAAAGAGATTTAGGGGGGTTCTGGCTGATTATTTGAAGCCTCAGCAGACTGATTAGTTACAAATAAAGCAGAAACAAAACCGGCACTTGTTTAAAAAAAAAAAAAATCAGAAAAAAAAAAGTTAATATACTTTATCTTGGTCCATGCTATGATGTTTGACAGTTTAAAAAAAGCAAGAAGAGATGGAAGAATAAATTTTTATGCAAAGATGTGAAATACTCTTTGCAATTACTTTAAAAAGTAGTTTTGACACCCTAAAAATGAGAAGCATTTGCTTTCCTAATGTTCCCTTCCTTTTCACTCACACAGAGAAAGAAAAGGAGTGAATGAAAAAAATAAAATCCACCTCATTTTTTCCAATACTTTGGATCACTTGGAGTACAGAACAATAGTGAAATTGGGCTGCTCCCTCTCAGGAAAGGTGACCCCCTGCAGCAGCCCATGACAGCAGCTGCAGGAGCCTCTGTGTGCGGTGGGTCTGAAACACACAGCCCTGCAGGAGACTGGGGTCAGCAGCAGACCTGCATCTCTGCCCACAGCAAGGGTATCTACAGGAGTCATTACAGCAGAAAGTGTGCCTGGGCTGTGCTCCCCAGCACTGTCATCAGCACTTCATGCTTTTTCATTACCTATTCAGGCACTGGCTGGGATGAGAACCTCAGTCTGTGCCTGATTTCTTGGTGGTATTTTCACTCCAAGCTGGAAATGCATTTTCTGCAGGCCAGCTCAGACATGTTTGCTAAAATTGCAAGCTGAGTTCTTAACACATTTAAAAAGGTCTTCAAATGGCTTTCTGTTTCTCCCTGGCTTTTACACAACCAGGTATCTCATCCAATTTGGTTCTTCCATAGGTCCCACGACCACCCATGGAAACCAAGTTCTGCCTCATTTTCACCTCTGTACATTTAAGAAAAAAATTCCACAGTATTTCTCCAATGAAAAAGCCCCTGCAACCACAACTGTTCTCTCTGGAATACTTGACTTTCACAGAACAGTGCCTTAATCAATAATCAAGAGAAGAGCTTTGAATGCATACAAATCATGCAGGCCCACTTCACCACAACTGGAGTTTATTTTTGAACAGCAAAACATTTTCCAACAGATTGTTATGTTAATGACACCGCCCCTGGCAAAACAAACTACCTTCACCCTGGGCTGCTTCCAGATGCTAAACAAAGCCCTAATAAACCCAGGCTGTCCTTTAAAGGTAACTGTCTCTAAACCTGTGGGAATGATGTAACATAGTGCTGTACATTCAGCATCACTGATATAGAAGATATTACCTCTGAACATGCAATTAAAGTTTTTCATTAAAGCCTAAGCAGAATGAGAGGTTAACAGCATTCATGAGGCTCTGCAGCTGGGTTTATTCAGCAGTTGCTGAAACTGTGCAGGACTTTTCACTTTTTCCAAGATAACCATCTCAGAATGTTTTCCTCTCACTCTGTAAGGTTTCTTCCATATTATTTATTTGTTTCACACCTATGCACCTGCCACAAAACAGTACAAAAATAAATTCTGGGAAAGTCTTGCTATTGGAAGAATATGGAAATCTCAAAAGAGTAATGTTTAGCTCTTGTCAGTTTGCCATATAAATGTTATAGCTGTAATTTCTTTGATGAAGCCAGAGAAAGATGCCAAGTCAGTTTACACCTTTGCAAACGCCATTTGCAAACAAACAAATTATCATTATTATTAAAATGAGCCACTGTGTTCTCTTCCAAAGACAGACATCTACTGGCAGAAATAAAGCAAAGAAACAAGAACAAATCCAGTGAATTCACCATCTAAGATGTTAATAACTCAGAACTCTATGCCTGGAATGATTCTGTAATTTAAAAGAAGCAAAATGGAAAAACCTCTATGTTCAGGGCAGCAGAGAAAAGCATTGCTACAAGAGCAAAACAAATCAAACACTGATCAATATCCCTGTGGTCACCCCTTAACAAAGGCCCGTGATGTGTTTTGAATGCACTTTGTATTGGAGCCATAATTTCCCATTGCCCTGATGGTTTATGGTAATGAAACACACATGAAATCACTTTTGGAAGAAGGACAGCCCTCCTCCTCCTCCTATTTTGCTTTCATACATCCTTTGTGGTGGTGCCTAAACTACAGATAGGGTTGTAAAACAGTGCTTACAGCTAGATCTGACTGAAGATGGTACAAAGCCATCTCAATGATAGATCTGAAGGACTTCAAACACGATTCAAACTGAGTCAGTTCTGTCACATTTTGGTGCCATTAGTGTCTGTTTCAAGCAGTTTCTGTCCTTCCCTCTCCATTCACACAGAGCTTGGAAGGCAAAGAGCAGGGTGGAGACTAATTTGAGTTACTTGACTACAGAAGAATATAATGCAAGAATACAAGGACCTGAATTTTAAGTTCTCCTGCAGGCTGTTTCATTTACAAGAACTATTGACAATGCAGTAAACCCCTGTGTTTGCTCATCCCATGGCCAGATGGGATTTCTCAGGGTAGTAAAATTGCCAAGCACTGATGCTGCTGCCTAATGGGTGTCCTTTTAGAGGCAACCACTATACACGAGCAGATCTTGGGGGAATTGGCTCCATCACACACCAGGGCACTGCTCAGTGCTGCTCCTGCTCATACACAACCTGACAGCACCTGTAAATACACAGACCAACTGACCCAGGCAGGGCTGTGCTGACACCCCCACCAGCAGGCACAGCAAAGACATCTCTGTGCAGCACAGGTATCTCTGTGACCCTGGCTCCGACAAACACCAGCCATGCAGGAGGTCCCACTTTACTCGATTCTCTAACTACCAAAAAAAAAATAAAAAATCCAGAACTGCTTCTGACATTTCTCAGGGACAGGAGGTTGGGCTACAAGAATGGTGCAAAACAAAACACTGACTGAGACACACTTAGTCCCTCTGATTGCCCACTGTTATAACAGGGGTAAAAGCCACCATCCCACGTCAGCTCCATGGCACAAGTAACAACAGAGCTCACTGCAGGTTGAGCCCCTGTTCCCTTAGCTCATGCTTTGGCCAGCCTGTCCCTGCAGGACACTAACTGAGAGCATCTGCATGTTTCAGGTGAGTACAGCTGCATGTGAGATCCTTCTCAAGGCATCTCTGCACAGATCAGCAAGACACTCAAGTGTGAATGCAACACATGCCATTGCCTGCAGCACAGGGTAATGAATGAAAAATTAATGAGAACCAAATCAGACTCAACTGTTTTAAAGAAAACCAAGTTTCTGTTGTCTTTGAAGCCTTTGAGCAGCAGCAGTCTCTCTCTCCCTCACCTTCAGTGAAGGACTCTGCAGCAGAAGCAACCCCACACACACAGCTGGGCTCCATCCCTTGGTGGCCTGACAGGGGTGGGTATGTGTTCTTATTTAAGGCCTGCACTTGACTCCCTAGGCCAGATAAACACTTGGAAAAGAGAAGGAAATTCTGTCCTGTCACCACACCCCATTTCCATGAAAAGCAAAGCTGCCAAGCAAAGCTCTCTCAGAAAAAGCTTTGCATAGAGAATACAAAAGAAAGAAAATCAGTAGGTTTTCCTGGTTGCAATGACTTGATACCACATTATATAGCACCATACTTATATTGATAACTTTAAAGAAAGAAAATAAAACCCATGTTTTCTTTTGGAAGCCATCCATATCTTCAGATGTGGCTTACAGTCTAGGGATTCCAACTGGAAACATTCTACCAAAGATGTAATTTTTCAGGACAGCCTCTCATTCTTTTTAGAGAGTCTGTATGAGATGTTTCAAATGCAGTTTCCAGAGATGTCCATGGAGCAGAGAGTTGTCACCAGTAAAGGTTTGAACTATAAGGGAAAGATCAGAAGCCATACCTATGTAACTGTGACTGTGCAGACAGCACAGAGAGAACAGAGGAGGGAAGAGTCCCATGCCCTATGCCAGGGTACAGCCCACCTCACCTCTGATTGTTCTCCTGCTCAAGAATCCCTCCCAAAGACCTGTCTCCACACAGTTTTTCTAGGCTTTACTGGAGGCATTTAATTTTGTAACTTCAGGACACAATTTCCAGTCTTGCCCATGGTCGGTCTAAGTGTCAGAACCGTGGCAGAGAGGACAGTGAGCACAAGCATGATATCTCTGTTGGAGACAGCTGGAAGCAACCCCAAAACACACCAGGCTTCAAGGTTAAAACTCAAACACAAAAACCATGTCCTCTCCTCCACAGGCACCACAGAAAATTCACAGGAGCCTTTCCACCATCTAATACAACTGGTACCCTTCCAGCTAGTGTGATTCCAGCTGCAGCAACAACCCATGGCACCATTTATCAACAAGCTAACACTGGCTTTGGCCAACTTGCAGATAGCATAAGATAACTGTGCTCACAGCTACCATGTTATTTTACAGAGGCTCTTCACAAGGCAAAGTTAGTAGGAAAAAAATAAAACAAGTTCTCAAGCACATAAGGGGTTTTTTTTCATGTCTGAACTAGATAAAAAAGGCAAATAGTTAAAAATGGGTAAGTTAAGGATAAACCTGAGCCCAGGTTAGCCATGGAAGGAAGGGATATGCATACATGACCACTTAGGTTGTTTTCTTTCTGAGCTCACATAAAAGCTGCCCTCAGTGCAAAGTTTTCATAGGGACAAGTGAAAATCATAACAAGCTCTCTGGAAGCAAAATTCCATGAACTCCAGGGTTATTACAACTCTCTCCTACTTTTTTTTTGTGATTATAGCACATAACATCACCTGCCAAACCTTCTGTTGTTCACAGTAGAAGGTCAAAGTGCTTTAATAAGAAAAGATACAGCAGATGTCCTTTGGATAAAACTACACTTTTTATCTGGCTACAGGCTTTATGAATACCACTCTAATTACTTCATAAAATCTAACTAAGTTTTAATCCCACTTTAATTCCAGAAATTTACTTTTAGCCATGTTTTAATTAGACATGTTAAAAAAAATCACCCCACTAATAAAAGGCCTTTTTCAGATTAGAAAAACAAACAAAAACCTACCTTCAGAGTACAGCACACACTTCACCACAAAAACTCTCATGATTCTGCTCTTATAAATCACATCTCTCTAAAGCAGATGAGGAGAGACTGTGGCAAAGGCTCCTCCTGAGTTCCTAGGAGCCTAGAACGACAGCCCCACACCATCCCTTGGCTGGTCCACAGCACTGCTCTCCCAGCAATAAATTTAAGCCAGAGTTTTCAGGTGTAACCAATTCTCCTCATTACCAGACAAACCCCTTTGCTACTCCAGGTGCACTCAATCATGCAGCAAGGAGAACAAACCCTCAGAAGGCAAATCCTCCTGCCCATCCTACCCAGCTGATTCCAATTGCATTAACAAGCCCAACTAACTGACTCTTTCAGGTCAATTCCCGATTTCCACGAGTTACCACATCCATATTCAGGTTCACATAGTTTTGGGGACTCATTTACCTATAAGGTATCATTTCTGCTTTATCACCCTGCAATGTCTGAAATTCATTTCCATCAATGACAGCAGCAGCCACCTTGGCTTTCCAGAGCTTTGACACATGGCAAATTAAAACCATGGGATAATGGCTGTTTCCCTGACTCCAACTACATGTCACCTAGAAAACAGACTACTGTGCTTATGCCTAGAAGAGGATTCAGATATTACCTTCCTACAGATTCATGTTTGCAGGCAGAGATTTTCAGAAAATGTACAAAAACTCCATTGGCAAAAGGTTTAACAGTGAAGATGCAGCTGTCAGCTCACAAAGGTACAGTTTTCAGAAGCAACACGGAGAGGAAGGTTCTCAGTCCCCTGGAATTGTAGTGGGTACACAGGCACTGGTAAACCATTCCCAAGGTAAAGGAGTGAAACATTCAGACCCAGAAATTTTCAAAAGTTCATACCAAGGAAACTTGCCTAGATAATGACATTCTAGTTGAAATCTGCTCTTTCAAGCTCTCCTTTTGTTTTCAGCAAGTCCTACCATGCAGTGGGGCAAATTATAGAGAGCATCAGCAAATAACAGAATGTAAGATGCTGAATGAAAAGGAAACATGGTTATTGCAGGGAATTCAGATTTAGCTCTGATCCATAGCACATTGGTGGCCTTATCTGACACCATTTCAGATGTTTCCCATCCAAGCCCTCCTCTTCCACTTGTGTTGGGCTACTGAACATGAATGTATGTTTGGTGTGCCAGGATAGCTCTGCAAAAAGCCCAGCTCTGTTTCGTTACCATACACTGCAGCTCGGAGGGAAGAGCATATGTTCCTTGGTCTGCATCAGAGCAGCTCCCTTCCCTTTAGAGATACATGTCTGGCAGGCAGTCTCTCTTTTCAGATGCACTTTTTCCAGAGTTGATAATTGCCAGTTATCCCAAAAGTACCTGATGGCACAGTTTAGTGCTGAATGCTCAGGTCATTCTCATTCAGGCAATGACTCAACTTAAGTGGATGAGATTTCTTGATATTCTGCATTTTTTTCTTAGAAATCTTTGCCTCACATAAGGAGTGATGGTTTGCTTGCTGCTGCCACTAAATAAATAGTAAACTGAGGGAGCTCTGAAGTTAACCATCCCAGAGAATTCAGAAGCTTCTCAATAATGGCAGGGTAAATGTTGTACGAATATCTATATCATGTCAAGTAATGGTCTGTGTATCTTGGACGTTTTTTAAAAAGCAGCCTGGAGTCAGTAAGTCAGACTGACACGTTACCGATTCTGGCCCTAATTGATGATCTGCCTGCAAAGAACAAAGCTGCTACTTTGGTTTCAGTTTTGAGACTGACCACAAATGTTCACATCCCAAGCCTGCTGGATTTTATTTGACTGCCCTTAGTAACAGAAATACCTCTGTTACAGCAGTGCCAAGAAGCCAGACTGAAACCATATTGTGTTCAAGACACTGCACAGAGACAAAATTACAAATAGCCAGGAAAAGGGGGAGAGATGAAGAGGATTAGCAATAGGTAAAAAAACCAGTAAAAGAGCACATGTCTGGTCAGCAGAGGCACTTAAAGCACTGACAGCTTTTTCCTAATGGGCTTGTCCTATGCCAGAGCCATTTGTGGAGTGACATTCCTCTGAGCCTTACCTTGCTTAACAAGCTGCTTTTCCCATTTTCCTGCCTCCTTGGGAACAACAGGCAGTTGAGGTTTCTATAGGACAGGGAGCAGCTTTTAACTACGACTGAGGAGAAAGGGACAAAGTCCATTTCCTTAGGAGGGGTGCCAAATGAAAGAGCTTGGAAAGCTGCACATGCCCTCCTTCTCCGTGTCTCCAAATGTCCTACATCCTCCCTTTTGCAGAGGACATGCCTTTCCAGTGGCACTCTGAAGATCCCTGAAATAACACGAGACAGGGAGACACTAATTGTTATGGAGAATGTGAGCAGAGATGTGGGTATTCTGTATTCGGGGAAATGGAAAAAGATCCCCACCACTAGGCAGCTTTTTAGATAAATCTGTGTAAGATAACTTTCTCTGAGTTCACATGGGGAAATTCTGGCTGCATAGCCCAAATCATTGGCCTTCACATTTCGGAGAGCTGGCAACAGGAACAGTCATACAATGTATGTGTGGCAATTTCAAAAGTCAAGCAGCGAACCAGAGCTCGTGGTTTTTGGGCTCATCATCCTCTCAGTGTGGGAGGGCTGAGGGAGGACTCTGCAGTGCTGGGTGTGGTACCAGCTCCCCTCTCAGAGCACCAATTGTATGGACACTCTCTGAGCTATGCACTTCACCCAGACTGCACATGAAGAGCCAAATCTGCCTGGGCACTGGGAGCAGCACAGCTGCACTGGCACAGCTTCCTGCCCAAACAGCACTGTGCCAGGGAGGAAGCTTGGGTACCTCTACTTGGCATAATACTGAATACATGCAGATCTGTAATTTCAGAGTTAGAGCATTAGAATAGACACAATATGCTCTCATTCTTTATGTAACACTTAAAAAATCAATTTAAGCAACAGAGCAAATTTGATAAAAGTTTGATGAAAGCATTTTTCCTGGGCCTGTACAACCCTCCACAACATTCAGTGTGGGTACTGCTGCATGGATTTGCTGCTTTGGACAATGTTTGGACCACACTGGGTAAATAGTCTATCCAGCAGTTTCCCACATGGCAGTCCTGCATCCACAGGGGACAAGGATCGGGGCAGCCAACAAGCCAACAAGATCTGAAGGAGACCAGCGGGATACTGCAGGATGATATTACCATGCCAGCCCACTCACCCAGCAGAATACATGTTAAATTCAGCAGCTGGCTTGTGGCCAACCTTCTATTTGTCCTCCAGCCTGAAGAGCCACCCGTGGGTTTGCAGCAACAAGTGCCGTGCTGGCTGTGGGGTGCCCTCTGCGTGGCACACAGCCCTTGCCTCGGCTGTGGCACCTGGAAAGCACAGACCTTGCAGTTCCTGGGAGCCTCTCCTGCCCTCCCACAGCAGAACAAGAGACTGGCCTCTGATTCTACCAGAGGGAGGATCAGGCCCCCTTGCAGAACAAGTGCCTACCAATTAGTGACACTTACTGATTCTAACTGTAGAGAATCGTTATGAAAAATGCAAAGCATTATGCAGCCACTATTAATCTTCTGCTTTTGTTGCATTTACTCATGGTTTATGGCCCTCTGAGGAGGATAAATGATCAAGGCATATACTCACATTGTTATTTGTCTATTTGTCTGTGCAACAATACACGTGCTCAGCACTAAGTAGAAGTTATTTTTCATGGGGAATGCAGCTTTAAGGCTTTTCAAGGTCAGAAGGCTTTCCAAGGAAAAAACCTGCAAATGACTCCGGCTCATTTGCTGCCAGCTCTTCCTTTTAAAGTTACAACCCACACAAGACCATAAGCAGGCTAAGTCTCCAGGAGGAATGGCCACAGAAGTGCTGGGGAAGTTTTGTCTTTTGCTAGGGCACAGTAGGGCACACGGGGGTGTGTGTGAGACACGTAAGGTCACTGTTGTCAAACAACAATTCCTGTTCCCAGGCATTTGACATTGGTGAAAAGGTGCTTCCTTCTGCATGTGTTATATTGAAATCTCCCCTCTCTCCACTGCTCTCCTCACAAGCTTATAGCTCAGTGTGAGCAACTGTATTTTGGCATAGTTTTGTTTATAGCAGGGACTTATTTCTGGAGGTTAAGTTCTAGCAAATTCGGGCTATCTTACGTCTGCAGTGGTGCTTAACTAGCCAGCAGACACTAACAAATAGCACTAAGAAATGTTCTTTGGCACTGCAGGGCTGTTTGCAAGAACGACCGTCTCCGTTATGAACACAGAGTACTTAAAACAATATTAGTCCAAACGGGGGAATGCAAAGCAATACAAATATTTTAGTAGCTGCTACAGAAACTACATTCTAGTTAAAATGATCAGATTTCCATGTTTACTTTGAAAACATACAGATGTAAGTTCAAACCTTCCCTGAGTTTTTAGTCTCAGTGTAGAAACCTGATCCTAGTGTAGGGATGGCTCTCTGCTATTTAGAAGATGATTAAGGTGAGAGCAGCGTTTTTCATCTAATAGTCACACGGCAAAACCCAGCATTTTTCCTTTCCTTGCTCAGAGAAACAGTGAGGCTGAACCTGGTCCAGAGCCAACTGTGTCAATGCAAGTCTTCCTGTCACTTCTGCCGTTTTTGGGCCTGGTCTATAAATACAAAATTTGGGTTCAGCACCATGTCACACCAAACAGGGAAGTAAAATGAGCTGCCAAAGTAGCTATCAGGTAAAGCCAAACATCTGCTGCCTGATTCCCCCAAACAAAGCTCCATTCAGGCAGAGGATAATATCAAATATTTATAAAACATATTCACAGAGGAACTTGGTTTCACACCTCACGATTATCTTTTGTTCTTGTATTTCTTCCTCTCTGTTTCAAGTCAACCAAAAATAGCAAGAGAAATCTGAGAAGACGACTTTTCCCAAGACACTTGTTAAATGTATTCCTTAAAACAGGTTTTGTTTCCAGAAAACTGCTCCAAGTGCTCACATTTGCATGTATCAGATCCCCTCAGTCATTGTCATTGGTAGATCAACAGTCATTAAGTTAAGCAGTCTAATTTCAGTAACTCAAGGTGTGCAAAGAGCAAAGCCAGTGAAGTATTTGACAGTGGATATTCAGACATCATGGAGGATGTTGAAAAATATTTTCAAACTATTTAATGAGATATGATTCAAAGGATCTTGCCAGGTGATAAATGGCCACTGTTTGAATAGCAGGTAGTTTGCAGAACACTATCAATTCTATGCTGTGAATATTGTATTGCTAACAATAAATTTTTGACAGATAATGATGCATTTATATATAAATCAATCAGACACTATGCTCTCAATTATCCATACTGTTAATTATTCAGTCTTTTTAATTGTTGCAAATGGTGCCTTTATCAAGGGTTTGGTTCACTTAATACTCCTTGAGCAAATTCATTTACCTTAGTTGAAGTGCAGAGATGTGAAGAGGGTAGACTTTGGCCTACAGTCCTCAGAAACAATGGATTTCTCTTAACCTAAAGTGTTGTCTCCTCCAGCTTCATTTACAGCAGATGCTGGCATTGATACCATGTCTTTTTGGAGACTCTATGGATATGTACAAGCTCCAAACTGTATTTTGTAATTACAAAAGTGTAGGGTAGAAGAGTTAGTAAACAGTTCCCTTTACTGTTTGAAAATTAGTGTGAAAGCCACATACCATTCTTTCATCTTTATTCTTTAACTCTAGAGATATATCCCATTAATTGTTCCTGTCCTTGGTCTTACTCTGGGTTGCTGACACTTTCTCCTGTTAACATTCCCAC
The DNA here is from genome assembly GCA_013399695.1 of Formicarius rufipectus. Taxonomy (NCBI): domain Eukaryota; kingdom Metazoa; phylum Chordata; class Aves; order Passeriformes; family Formicariidae; genus Formicarius; species Formicarius rufipectus. The sequence continues at coordinate 709,129 of VXAU01003156.1, read as the reverse complement.
AGTTACTGTTCTTCCTCCTGGGCACACATGGAGAAAGGCTCCTGCCTCTGTGCTCTGATGACATGTCATCTGTACTTTCACAGCTGACAATTCCCTGACCTTCCTACCTGCCACTCTGCATTGCACTACAAGTTCACTTGCTGTCCAGTACCATTTTTGGACTGCACATCTATTTTCCTCCAGGCTACTGAATCTCTGGATCTGGAGTTATTTTTCCTACTAGATGCCCTCCATGTTTTTTTTCCAGGCAGATTCTTATTAAGTAGCATTTAGATCATATTTCTAATATCCATCCTTTCTGCTCTATCTTTCCTTCATCTTGAGCAGCATCCATATCAAGTCCACACTTGCATCATGTCTGCTTTCACATGCCACCAAGTGGTCTTTCAGATTTACAGAAAGCATTAGGCAAGAATGGATCTCATTTGAACGTGGTAATTTCCACTACATACCATCTTCATCAACCCCCTGCTTTTATTTCTAATTGCTTCTTAACCTTCTGCAAGTTAGCAACCAAAAGAAACTTATAAATTCCAAAGCATTTCAAAATTAAATTGTATGTGTAAGACTTCACCACAAACCACATTAATACCAATCCAAGTCTACTGAATTCACAACAACCCAGTTTTCAGGTCAGGGTTCATTCTTACAGCATGTGTTTATGATTCTGCAGTGGGTGCTGCTTAGGATACCTGAGCAGTCTCACGTGGAAACTCTGGTATTTGAAAAAGAGAGATCAGTCCCACTTTCCCACAGGGGCCTGTGAAGAGAGGAGAGCAGGAAAGGAGAAGCAGACACCACTGTAGGTGGGGACACTTTTGTGCATTGTCTCTGAGCACAGGCTATTTGAGGTTGGAGCGGGAGCAGGAGCTCAGTGAGAGCTCCAGCTCCAGCTGGCTGGCACAGAACCCACACAAGAGCATATATGCACCCTTCTTTCCTGGGACTCACTGGAACTGCCAGGCAGGTATTGAACATGTATCCAGATTATGCTAGAGCAAATCTTGCACAGTAATTGTTCAAAAAGCATCAGACCTACTACACGTCTGCAGGACACCTTGCAGAGAGTTGACATATGCTTTTGTCTTCTTTCGGGGAACCCAAAAATAAGTATTTCAGCCCTCACTGTACAAGAAGAGAACTTTGTACCAACCCATCTCTGTCCTTGGCGCTTCCTTAGCAGAGCACGTCTGTCTGTGCTGTTGCAGAAGGGACTGGGTGCCTATGTTGGCAGCAGAATGAAGGAAAATGCAAAAGGGTAGAGGAGTCTGCTGGATGTCAGATCTCCACCTGTTTTTGGAGGATCTATAGTTGTAAGGTGTGACTGACCTTTCTGGTCATCTCTGCCTAGTGCTGCCTTCTGGGCTGACCTGTAGATTCTTTCCATGGTCTTACTAGAGCTTGAAATCAGACCAACCAGACAGTAACTGCCAGGCTTTTGGAATTCTGGTATTTCTAAAACATTCACAAATGCTAGACATGTCTCTCCTCAACCTTATACATCCTGGAGGTCAGAGGGAAACCTCAGAAAGGCATGACAAGTCAGAGTCCAGAAATAAAAACCACCACACAGTGGAATTTTATTACAGTAATGAAAGTTATCTGACAGGAATAAATGAAGCCCTAAGAACATTCTCATGTGCACACACACTTAGAAAATAACCAGCAGAGGGAAAAGAGAGCAACAAAAAACCTTTCTCAAAGGCTCTTGTTATAGCTTTACTTTTATAACTTAAAAGCTATATTAGAGAGCAAGACAGACAGAGGCCTGGGGTGCCAGCATGACCTTTGTTTCCTGACCCTACTTTCCTTGCAGTGCACAGGGAGTTTGGTGCCTCTGCATCCTGCAGAGTCCCTCACACAGGAGGCTCTGGGGAAAGCAAGTGGCAAGTAGAGATGTGGCCTGTGATGCTGGAAAGAGCGCTTTCCTAAGCCTTTCCTTCCAACCAAACTTGCCATGGCTCTGCAAGTGAGGGAATGGCAAAGATCCTGCCACTGCAAGGGTTCCCCTTCTACATCAACATACCATGGAAATATTCAGTGAGCCTTTCTCTTTTGTATCCCAACCACTTCTTTTCCCACACAGCCTGCTCTCCCCTGAGCTTTCCATTCCATTGTATTCTCCTGGAAGCCCTGGCACTGGATTTGACTGTTCCTCTGAGATGAGTTTTGTGCCCGTGGCTCTCTATACAGCAGGTTTCAGCATGTTAGACCTACACTGCATTATCAGGTAACAAGTAGCAATTCCTTCCATATGGGCCCTAAATTCTGCATGTCATGCACTGACTTCCAACCCCAAAATTTAGAAGCTCAGGTGGTCTTTTGGGTTATCCTCCTCTGGAATCCCATGAGCAAGGGACCAGGTAGTTCACATTATGGTGTTGCTTGTCAGGTCCTCTCCTCTTTCATATCCACTGCCCTTCCTCTGTGTCCCTCTGCTTGGTCCTATGAGTGGAATCAGCCTGTTTCCCACCTGGACTCCATCTGTATATTAATAAGGGCCTGAATCTACAGACTTCTTTACTCAGGTCTGCACCATCATCACTGCCATCACCTCAAAAAATTAATAGCTTATGCATATTCTTTGGCTTGTGGATAGAACCTCTAAATCCTTCCACATGCTAGACCATCTCATTTGGCTTGCTTCTAGATCCTCAGCATTATATTTCACACAACAATTAATTCATCCTCTGTTTCTCGCTACACTGAAGGCTGTACCTTATTGAAGTCTCTATCTGAACAGAGCTGGTAATTCATCAGCACTCCAATATCTCTACATACAATGTGCTCATTTTGCTATAATGGGCTTTTTTAATCTTGCTGACAATTGAAATGTTGATATTGTTAAGGTTAATGACCCACTGATAAATACCAGAAAACACATCTACCCTCAAATAGTTTTTAATCACAGCTGTTGCAAAGTGTGACAAGAATGCTTTATGCATAAATAGGCGTTAGGAACAGTACTTTCTAAATATCTGAAGCCCCCTTATACTACCCAAGTGGTTTCTCTGACAGTTACTGGGTTTGCTTTTGTGCCAGGTCCTTAGGTTTATTGCACTGAGTTTGTGTAGGAACTGGCTGTTTTGTCGTTCACACTTTTTAATGGTCTGCATTGTGTATCAGATGTGCTGAGATGCCTTTGATCTGCACCTTGCAAATGATGAAATCAATGCAATCAGTGAGCAGTGCAAGCTAGTGGAAAGAACTGAAACCCGTGAGTTTTATTGGGGTACAGTCACATAAAAGGTGTTCTCACTGATAAGGGACGTTCAGCTGTGGTGACAGAAAGCAAGACCAACACTGATTTGTCACACTTCAACACCAAGTTGCACAAGGGGAGATGTTTGCACTGTACTAAGTAAAAGGCATGCCCAGTAAATTCATGTGATCACTAAGCCAGCAAGCAGAGAGGGTTGAAGAAGTAGTTTCCATTTTTAATTCACATTGTTTTTTTGCTGGATTTCTTCCAAGCATTGAACCAGCAAAAGAAATATGGAGCACTTTACACTCTGTTCTCAGAGATACTGTCCTGGCTCTTTTCAGCCAAGGAATGTCAATATAGCTTCACTGGAGCCTGAGCAGTGTCTGTCAGCTGATGATTTGACCCTAAACAGAAATTTCTGACTGCATAAGCTCTGTGAAAACAGACAGAAGAGATGGATATCACATAATGCACAGTATGAAAAGATGGGAATGAAAAAAGAAAATTCCCATTCCAAGCAGCACTGCAGGGATTCAAGAGGGGAAATGAAATCTAAGATGTGGGTCTCATAAATTCCATGTGTTTTCTCTACAGAAGGGAAACAGCCTTTGCTTAGGCTTTTACTGCCCTTGATTTGTCCTGTTAATTCCAAAAATGGTGGCTGTAGAAACAGCTAGTACTTGCAGAGACTTTCAGATGAGCTGAGTGTTTCAGAGCATGTTAGCCAAATGCCACTCAGATCCATCTCACCTCACACTGAAGCCAAGCAACTGAGCCAAAGGACAGTGCTGGGGAAGGACAATGATCTAATGGAAATGGCTAGAGATATATTACCTCTGAAAGTAAGAGGCTTGGTGAGAAATGATCCTTGCTATTTGCATGATGAAGTACAGCTCCTTTGGAAAAGTCAAGGTAACCATTTTCCGATACGTCTCTTCTCTGAAACAGCCTGTGCTCCTTGTGCCAGCAAGAGGGCTCCAGAGAGGGGACACTTCTGACTGCAGATTTGACAAAGACTGGACCTCTAGGGCCAAGGCTGTACCTGACAAGCTGCACTGCTCGAGTACAAGTTATATGAAAAGCAAGACGATTTAGGAACTGCTTTCTGGGTCAGATCGATGCCTCACAGGGCCCAGGATCCTGACTTAGTGGAAAGTCTTATTTAAAGAAAATCTGTCAACCTAGTCACTCTCTGCTCTCCATTTACTTTTTACTCCCCTAAAGCTGTTGTACCAAGGATGTTATAGGGTGTACTGCTCAGTTCTCTTAGTATCCATTTATAGACTCTTGGTCCATGAATGACTAATCTCTCTTTGTACCTGCTCATACTGCCTAACCCTACAAACACCTATGGCCACAAGATCCAGAAGTTCACCACCCACTGCATAAAGAAGCACTTCTTTTATCTGTTTTAAACTTTTCCCACCAGCTTCACTGAGGTTTGTGAACACCTGAAGTGACTCACACAATAATTCCACGACACAAGATAATAATAATGATACATATGTGGTCCCTGTTCCAGACCTGAGAGTTCCAAAGTACTGCAGAATGGCCTGTAAGACTCTGTGATCAAAGAATTAATCACACTTTTGGACTGATTTAGTTCTAAAGTACACTAGCAACATTATGTTGGTTTAGCTCACATAGCAGCACTCATTGCAAAGGAAAATAAAAAAGGCTCATTTTATATCTACATACACACATACCAGATGTTCCATAGTTTTAGCTTGTCTGCAGGTGTGTGTAAAAGCAGTTTTGGGACTCATTGATCGTGGAGTTCTCCAACCTGTCTTAAGCTTGCACCATTCATAAAGAAGATACAGTCCTAAGAGCATTCCTGCTAACAAGCAAAGCCCTTCACAGGAGCTGCCTTTTGAGTTGACTACATTTATTTCAAACTGTGTTATTCTCTGCTAATTAAACTTTTGAAAAGGAACATTGCTGACAAGAAGCTCTGAGTAATTTGCTCAGTCCTTGACATTAGTCAGGAAGTCTCAAAGCAGAGGCCACAGAAGTACAAGAATACTAACCTCCAAGAGAAGAGACAACAGCCCTTAATTAGTCTTGCCTCAGATGTTGCTGTGAGGGATGAGCTGAAGATATCAAAGATATCCAAAGCACAGATGCTGCTGGTGGGAAGCGATCAGTTCAGACACACTGTGGCTACTGCACCCCCAGAGGCAAAGAGAAGTGGAAGGCAGTCTGAGCATAGCTTGGAGACACAGATGCACAGACATGGCGTTTGCCCTGTGGAATTCTTGGATGCACTTGAAAAGTTCCTCTCAAGGATGAAAGTGCAGCCTCTGTTTGTTTTGTGCCTGGAACGAACTGACTCCATGGTATTATCTCAGACTCATTGGCAAATGGCCTCTTCCAATGGTTGCAACTGTTATTACATTACAGAACATGCACGACAACAGATGTCTGCTGAATTAATTGCCAAATGATAAACTGCATGTTAGTGAAGCAAGAGATTAAGAACAAAATTTTAAAGAAGAGTCACGTATGAAGGAAACTGCTCCCATTTTCAGGCCAACAGTGGCTAGGCACTATCTTGTTTAAGTGCACCATTAGCCAAGGAGACACCTCTTTTTTTTCCCCAAAGTCATGAGCAACACGTAAATTTTCCCTACTCAGAGAAGAATCAATAATTTAGGGACATTTTACCCTGTCCTCAAACTTCAGTGGAAGTCACTGCTCAAGAAATGAGTTCAAAGAGACTTACTCCCCTCCCTCACTCCTACCAAAACTACCCTCCAGTAGGACCTGGCTAATGCAGCATTTGTGAAGACTTGGAGACAGACAAACCATTTTTACTCAGTGTTGTGTATACAGATCAGTGCTGTTGCTGTGTAGGGCAACTATGGGCTGTGTAAGAACACGACAGTAAATCCACTAAAAGACACACTTAAACTCCTCCTCTCCCACATAAGCCACAGAATTGGGTACACCTCAGTACTAGTTTGGGAAGTATTTGACATAGAGAAAAATGGAAGGGCAGCAGCACTGTTATATTGGTAGTATGAAAAAAAGGCTTAATTTCAAATCTTAGAAGCAGCAATCACAGGCAAAAATCCCATTACACAAATCATACTCAAACTACTGCATGGCACTGCAGCTTTTTGGCACCCAAGCTGAGGGAGCCCATGGGACCAGCCCCCGTGGCCACTTGACCCCCTCCACTGTTGGCCAAAGACCTGCACCCCATCCCTGCTGCCCACATGCAGATGCTCCCACACTACAGCAGGCAGGAGCACTCTCCTGGCCATCACTGGAAATGAAAACCTCACAAACCCAGCCTGTGGTGAAAATACCCTCAAGATTTCATTGCTTCCTATTCCCTACAGATCAGCAAGAGATAAAGCCAAAGACATTTGAAGGAGGAAAGACAAAGCACTGCCTGCAATAGCAGTCTCCATTTTTCTTTTCCCTTGATATACTACTACACACAGCTACATATCTTCGGTTTCCAGGCTCAGGTCAGTGCTGTTGGCAGCTCTCTGCTCACCACAGAGATGTGAGGACACCCCAGGAGCACTCTCAGGGTCAGCTCTGTCTTGCAGCTCCCACTGGCTCTGCTTCAGACCTGAACAAAATCAGGCTTCAGCTCAAGACAGCCAGATGTGTCCCAGACACACCATGTTCCCTGGCACCCCCAGACTGATCCCTGACAGCAGCGATGATGTTCCTTTCTTCCACATAAAGTTAATTTCCATAAAACTAGCACTGATGTTTGTTTAGCTCTGCATAATGCTTTCTGAGAGGTTCTGGAAAAGCAGAGCTTTGTCTGTGATCCTGCACTGTGTCAGGTCTAAGCACAGGAGGCAGAGGTGGGATGGGGTGCACAGAGCAGTGGCCAATCTCTCCAGCCCCACTACACAAATTTTCAGTGTATGGATTACTGTTGACTTTCACCAAATGACTCCTTAGACATCACTGTTCTGGCCTAGGTCACTGTCAGCATGTACCAGCACTCACACAACCAACAGTGGCTGCATGAAAACTTCACAGCAGCTAAGTGAGAACTACCAGAAAACAATGGATCTTCAGGTAGTCAGTCAGCTCCAGAATGGCAATGTGCTTACTCCTATTCATTTTGCAAACATGTGCTGACAATTTTAAATTTCTTGCATGTAAACTTACACATTTTGGAGGATGCAGCATCAGAGCTGCTTTTACATCTCACAGTTAACATGCACCACTGGTATTCCTCTGCCAAGCTCTCTGGATGTTAGCATGTAGAAAAATACCAGAGCTCAAGACTCTGTTAAGACTTCCTTATTAGCCCCACTGACTTGCCTCAGATCCAAAACTTTGTACAATGATCTCAAAACTTCACAAAAAAAAAAAAATTACATTTAATTCTTCTTCTCTCTTGAATTTCTGCCAAGCTGCCCAAACACTCCACCTTCTCACATGTGAGGGAGAGCCTTGTTGTAGCTCTTGGCTTGAAATGCACAGATGAAAAACCCAGTTGGAACCCCATTTTCACTTGGTTTTAGAGAACTTGGTTAAGTTTGTTTTGGGACATGTCACTATGGTCTTTTTCCTTTAAGTTACCACGGCTGCCCAAGAGACACACGACGTGACAGGACATCTGCAGTGTGTGCAGTTCTCCTCCCCAAGTACCAGACCAAGAAAAACAGCCTGGTCATGAAGTCAGCTAAGTAGCAGAAAGTAGCACATGACAATTTGAGTGGTTTTTGCTGCTGTGAAACCATTCAGATTTTCCTGTGGACACGTCTCCTCTTTTTTTGTGTGTGTGGTCCTACAAGTTTCTAGAAGTCCTTCATGAGATGGCCTCTACCTCGGCATGCAAAGCTGTTTCAGCTCCCTTCTGCTCCATTTCCACTGCTGCATTTTGGAAAACACAGCTGCCTGCACTAATGGGATGGACAGCAAACATGTAAGGGATGCACAGAAGGAAGATGGATAGTCAAATTTCTGAAGGGAAGGAGTGGGAGTGAACCCTCTCCCCCAGCAAACATTAGCTACTGTCTTATTTATTCAGGGGCTTGAAAAAACAAGGAAAGGAAAAAAATTGCAATGGAAGAAGTCTGGTTATACAACCTTCATTATGGTAATGGATCACTAGTGGTTTCTGGCACTCATTCGAAACATGTCACCCTGTCAAGGACCAGTGAGATGAAGCACCAACTTCCAGCCCTAAGCCAGACCAAGATAGGCTAGAAGTCATGGAGCAGAGCCTCAGGAGTGAGGAAGAGTCCAACGACTTCACAACTCTGAGCACAAACAGGCTGGATATCCTGCTGAGAAGTCATTGCACATGGTGGATTCATCACATTGCTCTTTAAACACATCTTTCTGTATCAAATGGCACTTGTAGTTAGGCTGTGTCGTTTCACATTGCATTAGCCTATATCATATCACATCCTTTGGCAGTAAAATGATATATCATGACATATACATAATCCGGGATGTCACACCCTGTATTTAGAGTATTTAGTATATTTGATTGAAATATCTGACCACCTTGTCCATCTTTTTCACACCTTCCTCTTACTGAAGCTGATGGAAGAAGTATATGAACAACTGACAGACTAATCAGGACCCAGAAGCAGAAGGAGATGAGTGACAGTCTAGTTCCAGTGCCTTATTACTTGCAGCCTCATTTCAGTTAACCTTGCATACTTCTAATACTCTTTTCTGTCTGTGGAGCATCCCCTGTTGTCATAATGTCAGTGAATGCCATTAAGCCTGGATAGTTATTTGCAAAGTCTTGAATAAACCAAAGGAATAATACTGAATTTTATGAAAGCTATTCAGCTTCTTCATTTGGTCTTTTGCTTTCTCAAGGATATCCTGAGGAACATGATTGTTTTCTTCTTGCCAGATAAGGTCTTTTCTTTTGTGGCCTAGATTAAAATCTATGCGTTAGCTTTTGTTGATTAGATACCACCAGTTATAACAACACAATATATAATATATCATCTATATCTATAAATATGATGGCATGATATTTATTTTGGTGAAATCTCCTTCATCTATGACAGGACAAAAGATCTAAAAGCAGCCAGTCACTACACACTGTAAAAGCACTGTGATTTCTTTTCAGCACTTATCAGATCAGTATCAGTAACTGGAAAGAAACTGGTCTGGAGCAAGACATGAGGATATAAATTTGTTGTGATGATTAAAAGCCTTCAAGTAGAAGCACATTGCCAAGGTGCTGATGAGAAGAGACATGGAAGAGCCCTGACAATAAAGCGCTAATTCCCAATCTTCTGATTTTCAAGTGCTTCACTTCCAGCACACCTGTTCTTCAGAACTAATCTGCTGTTGGATGAGGACTTGCACAGAATTAAAATAAAAAAATACCTACATCTCCCCAAGTCACAGTCACAATCCATCACAATGGACAACCAATAAATGCAATATATGGTATTTTCAGTAGATGACAGAGTAAAATTAATGAAGATGCCCAGACCTGGCACCCATATATGATCATAAAAGGATAGACAACCTTTCTTGTTAAAAAACAAACTCTGTATAAAATTGTATATTGCTGTGCACAGGCAGTTTCTGGGCAGCTCCTGTGTTACAGCACAGCAATAATTTAGCTGCACACAGCAGCCCTGCCTGGCAGTTTATGGAGAATCTATAAGGCAGCACAATATCCAAATAACATGTCGGGGGGATTTAGATGGGCACAGTGCAGTAACTGGAATTGGATTTGGGACGCTCTCGCAGCCTTGCTCACAATCAATTACCAGGCCCTTTGGAACTACACCTGATGAAAATCTGCATTCCCTGCTCCTCCCCAGGCTGATCTCTGGCACACACCTCAGGAGTGGCTGGGCATAACACGGTGTCACATCCCCCTCTCTCATGTTACCCACTCACAGCAACCCCAGCGATCCAGGGCTGGAAAGCTGGAGGTGGAGTGGGAAGCACCATCCCTGTGCTGGAGTCTGGGGTCAGTGGCCACAGCTCAGGGCCATGTTTCTCCCAGAGGAATGAGTACAGATAAGGTGACCATCTGGGTTCTCCAGCTTGGTTCACTGGGGTTCTCATTTATGCTCCTTCTGTTAAAAACTCAGTGATAGAACAATTCTTTACTTCAGATGAAGCCTTTGATCTGTTTATCAAAATGACCTTTTCACGTACAGATGAACACTGTTTATGTTATCTTCCCTTCTGTCCCCATTTAACAGACAATGCTCAGAGGCTGAAGTGACCTCCATAAGATCTTCTGCCACCTGAGAATTAGAATATGGTAAATGAGTCGGATTAGAGCCCATGAAGTGTATCTGCATGTCAAATGTGCTGTCTGTTGGTGTCAAAGGCCAGCATGTAACAATACCTGATGTCTGCAGCCCATTTCAAACTCATTTCAATCAGCAAATACTTCAAAAAGCATGGGAAGAAACAAACCACAACCAGTACAGCTGAAAGATAAGCTGAAGGAGCTCACACATCCAAGAGGCTTAAGCGACTCTTTTTTCCTGGACCCATAAAATGTGCTAACTCACTCTTCTGTACCTACTTCTGGCAGACTTCTTGCACCAATATGCTTTAAAACCCTTATTACCTACATTGTAATAGGCAGACACCACTCAAACCTTTTTTCTTCTAGTTTTTCCTGCAGCTGAGCCTACTTCTGAACATTTCCAAGCATTTTCTGGGACAGCTTTGTCTTTGGGGTGCAGAGCCCCCAAACAACAGTCCTTCCCTGGACACAGTGAATGTGGGAGCAGGGATGGGAGGTACTGTCAGCTCAGGAGTTACTGAGAGCCTAATTCCCCAGTGTGGCCAGCAGTCCAGAGGCAGTGGTGGTGGGAAGGGGACAGAGGGGGTGATTCCCAGCACTGAAGTGGGACCCTGGTCTCAGCAGTGCCACCGTGGGATGGTCTCAGAAGATTCCTCAAGGGAAGTGTCTCAGCTAGAGACACAGCACTCAGCCACTGAGGGGAAAACATTTGCTAACTTGGCCTTACATTTCTTTAATATTTCATATGATATACTTCAAGTCATTCATTTCCTACTTGTTTTTTTTTCCACATTAGATTAAAAGCTGGACCATTTCCTGACCTGAGAGGAGCTTACCAGGTTAAGTTTCATCCATGTCAAGATGTTGCAGCATCTTGGGTCAACAGAACAGTCTTGTGCCTACTGGTCGGTTCAGAGGTAATGAGAAACCTGAAAGGACAACAAGAGGAAGAGATTATTGAGAATGTAGTGTTTCACAGTGATTTCACTTCATAATAAATTTTACATCCCAAAGGAAGATCAAAACCTTGGAAAAATGTGAAGCTAATGTAAGAGACTGGCAAGCAGGGTAGGCTCTTCAGCACTGTCCCAAGAATTTTGGCAACTTTAACACTGTTTATGGAGTTCAGGTCATTATTCAGAAGTGCTTATTCACTGAAGTGCTTTCTTATATTGTCTTTTTCACATAAAATATTCAGAAAAATGTTGATTTTTGAAAGTTTTTAAACTGTAAAAATTAATTTCTGCATGACAACAACCTCAGAACATCATGCAGCTTCATGTTTCTATACTTGGAGAACGAAATCTTTTTAACAAAGAAGCACAGCACATGTATCTTCTGACACATACAGTGTCAGCCCCTCTTGCAGACAAGATGCCAGACTGGACAGACGTGACAGCTGGTCTGCTGAGGTCGTTTCTGCAGCATCAGCAGACATGAAGGAATTCTTGCAAAGCCTCAGAGCTCGCAGTGGGCTCCACAATGACTCCAAATGGTCTTGCTCTCCTTTTTAAAACAGAATTGGAGAGTCTAAATTAACTTCCCAAACTGAAAGACCCAGAGATTTGTCTTTTTAGCCTAACAAGGACTATCACCTAGAACATTAAAATTTTCACTTCTGCTTTCTCTATTTCCCTAATTCCCAGAGTCAATCAGAAAACAAAAAAGGCCCTCCCTCTTAACCAGTGAACAATAGCAGAAGTATGAACATGACAAGAAAATGTGAGAGATGACAGCTCTTGCAATAGCAGTTGAAAGCCAGGGCCCCCCAGGCAAAATCCTACCGAGTGCACAACATTACTATAGTTACAGATTAGGCCAATAGATGTATTTATTTATGCAGTGCTGATTGTGCATTTTAACACATTGGTAACTGGCATTTGACTTCTGGAATAACAGCTTAAATCAAGCCATTAAATTCATTTTAATTAAATGTTTGTGAATGCTTTTTGCTATTTTATACGACAGAGATGCTGCTAATGACCTGCTCCATCTCCTCTCCGCGCAGCATTATTCCCCGTGGCAAGCCCCTTGCTGCTTTGCCTGCCCTGTTTTGGGGAGGGTGGCAGCAGTTGTCTTTATGCTCAGGGCCTAATTTTTCTGCTGCCTCGGGAAGACATCTCATTCCTCAGACTGTCACTGTTCATCCGTCAGCACTGCGGGGGATCAGCATCGTGTGCTCCGGAGAGCCGACCACGGGAGGATGGGGCATTGCGTGCTGTGCTCACTGCCGTGGTCCTCAGCGTTCCTCTGCTCCTGCTGCCCTCTCCCCGGAGGGTATTCCTTGCTTTCTGATGGGTCTGAACCGAGCTCCTGGGTGTTTACACGAGCTTAAAGGATACAACTGATTTCTGCAGGGCTCGGATTTTGCTTTCAAAAAGAGCTCCTGGCAGGCCTAAGGTTGGAGGCACACCTGTGGTCTGTCCTGACAAGCCTGGACACACACACAGAGGAATCCACAGTGGGAACTGCAACCCTTCACCCCCCACCTCCCCACAAACCTTGCTCAGCATTGAGCAGGTAAGCCACTCAATCAATGGCTTTTAGGGGCTGTTGTCACAGTACCTGTCCAACAACAGACAGAACTGCCAGTATCCCTGAGCATCACCGGGTCTAACCCGCTCCTACAGACAGACACGTGATGCAATGAGGCTCATCAGGTGATCTCTTCCCATCTCACAATCAGATCCCCTCTTTTGTCCTGCTGGAAGCTGCCCCAAATCTCACAATCCTTCAGTAAAAACTTCCTTCTAGGCTCCAGGATTTATAGTTGGTTAAAGCCCGTTTGTTTCTCTCCCTGAAGCATGAAAAATTTAGGTTTATATGGTTATGAAGGAGAATTTTCTAACATTTTCTTGCCTACCTAAGTTACTTCTCTTGCAATGTAATTGTGCTGCAGTCAGATATAGTAGCAGTTAAACTTTTTATCTAATACAGTAAGATAGATGTATCACAGAAAAAAAGAGAGAAAAAACCTATATTTTTTACTCTACTGGTGCTTGGTGTTAGATGGGTGGAAGAGCAAAATACCAGCAAAACGACACACGGGGAGAAAAACCACCCAGCTTCTTCACTGGAACCAGTTAAAGATGATTTTCGAAGGGGTGTCACAGCATGACTCGGTTAAGCTTTCTGCAAACTTGACAAATAAAACTCTGTCAAAATAAATTGAGAAATACTGTTTTCACATACTTAGAGCACCAATCTCCGGAACAGAGGGACCATTAGCAGGACAGTCATTTGTCTGCAGCTGCCAGAAAAGCCAGGAAGTGGGAGAAATGGTATTCTCTGCTGCTAATGGATGGATGAGACTTTGCTTGCTTAGTGGGTGAATGGGAGGAAGATCAACTCTTCGCCTGCAGAAACAAGAAATTCCAGCAAGAGCAATCATAAATTGCTGCAGAAAACACAAGACACAGGCCTACAGCTCACAGGAGCTCAGAATTCCCACTGCATTAAAAACCACAGACAGTGTCATTAGAAAAAAGTTAATTCTCCTATTTAAGTAAACCTTAAATTTTACAACCAGAAAGAGATTTGAAATGAAGTCACTCCAAACACATGACTGATCAGCACACTGAGAAGGCTTTTCCAGAGTCCTGTCTTGGTGCCAGTTTTCAACAACTCAGTCTTGCAGCCAGGAGTGGGAAACTCTGGGAACAGCATCCAGACCCCCTGAGGCCTGTGGTGTGTCTGTCTGCTTTGGGATGTCCTCTGACAGGCTGTTGAGCCAGCAGCAGACTGCTGGGAAAGCAAACGGATTGGCAAGAGACTGCTCCCATTGGAGAATTGCAAATAAAACAACCACTGCATTTATATATATTATTTCATTCTACACCTCCACTTCCTGCTTGAGGAGCAGCCCAGTGGAGGATTTACACTGCACTCTACATAGGATTGTTGTCAGGACACTGATCAACTGAATCAAGAGTTCCTAAATTGATGAGCAGCTCAGACACTTCCAAGGAGAAAGAAAAGGATTTAAAGACAAGCATTTCAAAACTAGTTCCTGAGATACCATTTCAAGCAAAGAGACATATCACTTCATTTTCCAGACCACTTATCCCACAGCTCCCACTGTGATGAGTAAGAATTTCTGGATGCTCAGCAGTTCTGAAGAGCAGGATGCCTCATTTGGGAACAGACAGCAGTGCCAGCAGGAACGTGGTGGCTCAGCAGGAGCCCTGCAAGAGTGGGGAGGTGGCAAAATGCTCACCTGCAGCCATTCAAGGGGCAGCCCCCACCCAGCTTTTCCAATGGCTGCATTTGCAGCAGACTCCTCTAAATGCAGCCGTGGTGTCCTGTGGAAGAGGAGGCTGCCTGCCTTGCCCACTGGCCACCCCTGTGCCATTATTTGGTATGGGCAGTCCTCTGCCTCCAGACCCTCCTGCCAGAGTCTCTTGAGTTTGCTGCTGCTGCCCACAGGCTGAAGGGGTTTAAGCCCTGTGTGGACTCAGCCCTAAGCAGCACAAACATAGCAGGGAGGTGTGAAGGCCTCAGTCTGGACCTTCCACTTTACAGAAGAATGTTTTACGAGTCAATGGAAAACAACAATTTCAGCCACTTCGTGTTTCCTTGCAAAAGATGCTGATGTTGAAGTTACATACTAGGAGTGAAAAAGCCCCAAACTCTCAGTTATTTTAGCTGATTCAGTGCCACATCTGATGTGATGAAGAATCTGAGGCTCATCTTCTGGAAATGTAGAAATGCCTTTAAAGCGCCAGTGACTTATGAAGGAGGAATTTTTGGTTTTAGACTTTCAGAGTAGGAAGCCTGAAGGGCTGACTTTAATTCATTTGCAATTTCTTGTGGTAATCTAATATAGATGTCAGACAAAGTTCTGGGTTATTACTTGTCAGAGAAATTACAATGTAATTGTTATTGTTTTCTTCTATAATTATTCTGATGGAATTTACAAAGGACATTTTTAATAAGATTTACTTATCTGAGAGATAACACTTGGACATAATATAAACAGAATTTAGCCTTCATTCAATGCTGTAATATTTTCTCTTGATGTATTCACAGTAGTGCTAGGCTTTTGCTAAAGGGAAATCTGTTCCTGTGTTCATTTTATATCTGGCTATGAGTGGACAAAGAAAACTCTTGCACCAATAACAAGCTTGCTATACTGTCATTTAGAAAGTCATGTTTTAGGCAAAATATATTATCACTCTATTTTGGAATATGCCAGAGTATTTCCCTGTACTTCAGTGAAGATTACAAAGTCCATCTGCACAAACACTGCTGTCTCTCAAAGCACTTATTTAATAATTTTTCTGGCTTTAAGTAGATTGTGCAAGCCACTGTTTTTGCATTGAATATCAAATATGCACTTTGATAAATATACTTTGTAGACATGATTGCACTTGGAAGCACAGACTACAACAGTATACATTTTGTAGGAAAATCACAATAATCTACCATTAACAGAAGTTTCCAGTCTTATTTCCATACTTGTAACCTTGGAAAACAATTAGGCATCATAAAGTTTAAATGTTAAGGCCTCAGTTCAAAGTTTCAGCTTTCACATTGCTCTCTGCTGTGGTTTTCTTCTTTTTTTTTGTGCAGCAGGCAGCATTTTGATGACCAGATTTGCACAGAAGTCACTGGGTGAGCATTCATGTTTATAAAATATTACTATGAAATTAGTAAACCATGCAGTGAGGTTTCTCATGGCATTTGAAAACTCTCTTCCAATATTTGGATGCAACTGTGTAGACAATCTCACTGTTGAAGTTTTTCACCTCTGTAGAATGTCCCAGCAAGGGCTGTGTCAGATCTACAACACACAGCAGTGTTTTCACAGACTGAAATCATGGAAGTTCCCACGAGGCAGCGACCTCTCTTTAGAGAGCTAAAGTTTATGAGCTATATATTTAATTATAAGACTGTCTGAAAACCATATTGTATTAAGTACTCTGCATTGTCATGAATCATTGTGAGAATCTCTGAGAAAATGTATAAGCTTCTCTCCCTCAGAGTCAAGAGTACATTCCCCTGTGACCCTTCACTTTAACATGATGTAAGGATGGAAAACACCAAGGACTCTGTTTTCCACTGACTTGAGTGGAAATGGCTCAGGGTGTATTAAACAGCAAATAATTCCACTATCAATCTAACATCTTAAAATGGGAAACCACCTACAGAGAACAGACAAACACAAGCCAACATTAAAATGTAGATACACACACAGAATCGACTGTTCAACGAGAGTGGCTCTAATAAAGCCCTTTTTCTGGAACATATTCTTTCTATTGCCTGAATGACTGTGGTCTTTTTTACCTTAACTATTGTGCCCAGTGAATTAAGGCAATGTAAATTATTCAGGTATATCTTGTGAATCTTTAATGAAGAACCTCTGTAGTAAAAGAAAAAATACTGGACATGGAATTGTGTCCATCTGCAAAGGCCTTCCCTAATTCTATTAAAATACAGGACAGTTTATTAAAGAGAGAAACTATGAAATTAACATCTCATTTGATGCTGGTTTGTACATTTCTGAAATCCTAAGAATAACTTGGGCTAAGTATTATTTTTACTGCCAGACTTGCATCATGAGAAATATGAAGCACATGATACATTCACAGAGAAACCTTGCAGTTGAGAATGACACCACTTAATTTTTGAGGGTGAAGAACATGATCCCCTCCCTTTCAAGCAACCCAGTTTTTCAATTCAAAAAGACTGGCAGAACATTGTAGCATCTATTTCATAAACAAAAATATTATCTACTGTAAGCATCTAGAATAAATAGAGGAGCTATGTTTTTATATATTTTGTTTGAGTTAAAAGTGTTTTCCAGGGAAGAGATAATTGATATTGTATCTTTAGAGCAAACTAGTGAACACAAATTCTTTGCAGATAAAAGATATTGAAAGTTTTAAAAAAATTAATGTTTAATAACCAAATTTTATGAAATGTTTAAAATCATTTATTATTCAGCGTTGCTGGTTCAATTATTTAAACTATGAAAAGCCCCTGTAGGCTGGTCAGTCCCAGAGCAGGGGGTTTGGGAGCCCCATACAGGGCCGGTTGCTTTTCCACTCCCTGAATTTAAGTTACATGGCACGTGCCCAGAGCACCCCTTGCCACACCATGAAGATGGAGGTCCCTGCAGGCAAGGCAGCCTCTCTTCCCCTGCCTGTTCTCCAGCTGGGCCAGTCCTCTCTGACACCTTCACACTCCTGGGTCTCTGAAGGAGGGGTTGGTGCCACCTCGTCCTCTGTGACACTGAAATAACATATATATTAAGTGTTCACAGAATCACAGGATATGCTGAGTTGGAAGGGACCCACAAGGTCCAACTCCTGGCCCTGCACTGGACCATCCCCAAGAGTCACATCCTGTGCCTGAGAGTGTTGTCCAAACACCCCTTGAGCTCTGTCAGCCTTGGTGCTGTGCCCACTGCCCTGGGGAGCCTCTTCAGTGCCCACCACCCTCTGGGGAAGAACCTTTTCCTGAGATCCAATCTAACCCTGCCCTGACACCACTTCAGCCATTCCCTGGGTGCTGTCCCTGGTCCCCACAGAGCAGAGTTCAGTGCCTGCGCCTCCTCTGCCCTTCATAAGCATGTTGTAACTGCAGTAAGGTCTCCCCTCAGTCTCCTCCAGCTGAACACACCAAGTGACTTCAGCAGGTCATCCCTCAAGGCCCTTCACCATCTCTGTCGCCCTCCTTTGGACACTCATGGCTTAATGTCTTTCTTACATTGCATCACCCCAAACTGCCCCAATATTGCAGGTGAGCCCCCAGGACAATCCCCTCCCTCACCCAGCCAGTGACGCTGTGCCTGATGCCCCCCAGGACAGGGGTGTCCCTCCTGGCTCCAGGGCACTGCAGATTCATGGCCAACTTGCCATGAACCGGGACCCCCAGGGCCCTTTCCACGGCACTGCTTTCCAGCATCTCATTCCCAGTCTGTCTGTACATCTGGTGTTGCCCATCCCAGGTGCAGAATGCAGCACTTCCCCTTGTTGAACTTCCCATGGTTGGTGATTGCCCAGCCCTCTGATGTGTCCAGGTCTCTGCAGGGCCTCCCTGCCCTCCAGGGACTCAACAGCTCCTCCCTGTGCCTGCCCACGGGGCCCAGACTCTGCAAGGCTGAAGTTTTGCTTGCAACTTGCCAGAATCAAAAGTCTGTGCTCAACAGGCATGTGGCTTAACCACAATAAACCTGGACATCCCAACTACTTGTGCTGGCTCACGCTGCTCCATCACACCTGCATGGGAGACAAGACAGAAGGAATTCCCTGTGACACAAACCCCTCCCAAACACAACTCCAGCGTCAGCTGTGGTGTCACACCAGAACAAGGGGGTTGTGTGCTTTGCAGCTTGTGGGTTAAGCTCTGCCCACACCTGGCACAAACATCCCTCTTGGAAAGTCTGCCTTAAACAATCAGACACTTCCTCATACTGGCAGGAAACGTGAGCTTGAATATTATAAGAAACGGTGATTTTTTTTATTTGTTGGAATTTATGAAAGAAAAGGTTTGTCTGGAAACATAAGTGCTCTCAGTGAGGCTTCCAGAAATAGCAGCCCTCTTGTTTCAAACTGGGCAATTAAGGCAATGATTTATAGCAACACACTATATTTTCTTGAAAAAAATCCTAAGTGAATCATCTCCTGCAGCATCAGGCTGAGCTGACCTTTGTTCTCAGATTCTTCAAAGTCAGCTGACAGATGTAGGGTGTTTTTTGATTGGTTGGTTGGTTTGGTTTTTTAATGTGGCCAGAAGCTTCAATGCATTAGACATCAAAGTAAGGTAGACTGGTCCTCAAAAAGACTTAGTACAGTGGAGTTTAAAGAAGTGACATCTATACGCTTAAAAAAAAAATTTAAAAAAATAAATAAAATATCTAACAATCACATGCTTAAATAGAGGCTTATGCTTCCAGTTGTAAAATATGAGTGCTGAGACTTGAGATTTTCTTCTCCTGGGTGAGTGGCCTACTTGCCAGGCTATAAAAAATCATTTACTCTCTCAGTCTGGCCCAATTAATATTTAATTATGTCAGGCAAAGTGGAACAGTTTGAGTGGAAGGACTTGAGGGTCCTCACACAGCCCAGGATAGCCCAAACTTAAAAAATTCACACGGCACAATGAAAGCAATAACTGAATCCAGGCCTTCCACATCCTAAGAAAATTCCCTGACTGCTTAATTGCTGGAGAGGAGGGAACAAACAGTACTGCCTCTTTTGTCAGCTGTATTTGGTGCCGAGACTGAATCACTGGGTTTGCTCTGAAGCTCGAGACCCTTTGAGGGAAGGAAGACAGACTCTCACTTTGTGAAGCCTGGCAAGGATTAAATGTAAGTGCCTACCTACCCCCAAACCTGTCACAACAACGCACATCTGCAAGTGCTGAGAGACAGCTCCAGCGCCCGGGCAGAGCACTCCTCATCTCGGAGTCCAGCAGCTCAGTGGCAGGAGGGTACTGAAGCCCCTCTCTGACCCAACCTCTGATCTGGGGCCAGATTTTGAATCAACAGTCTGAAGTGACAGGTAGAAGAAGAGAAAATGAATTCATTTTTCTGTATACCTTGTCTTCTAGCTGCCATTCAGTGTTTCGTGTCAGGTGTTTTATATGCAGGAGGTTACAAAGAGAATTGCTTTGTGTTTTCTTTGTGTCTAAAGAGGTATTTTTTTTAATGTTTGCTTTTGTCTCACTCAATTCAAAATACGTGCATCCTGGACTGAAAAGGCACATATTCCCACTGATATAAAAGAGAAAGATTTCTAGGTCCCAAAAATATTGCATAAATTCAGCATGCAATTCCTAAAAGAAGTAAAGCTCTATTTATGCTGTTATTTTATACTGTACCTGAAAGCTTTAGGCAACCAAGGGCTAAGGTGAATTAATTCAGTGCTCTCTGTTGTTCAGAGAAAATGAAATGTGGATGTAAAGGACTACATATTAAGCAGACAGGCCTATGTATATGAACAGCACCTAAATTCAAACAAAAGGCTGAATGTTGAACCAGCACAGTTTAACCCAAAGGCAGACTCTGGGCCCTGAGCTCACGTGCTCTGCCTGTGTGTCAGGCAGGGATGGCAGCACAGGGGGTGGGTGGGGGAACTGTGCCTGCTGCCAAGCCATGGCCCTGGCAAAGATGCCCAGATGGAGTAGGGCTGTGATACCTACAGCCCTCGTGCCCCACAGTGCTTCACAGCACCTCCACCTCTCACACGGGGAGCTCCTCTGCTCTCCCACCACAGAACTCCTGGTCCTTGAGCTTTTGCACCAAATCTACTCCAGCCCAAGTCCTCCTCCATCCTTTTCGCCAATACTTTCAGCTGTCTGCCTCAAAGCCTCCCACATCCCACACACCTGAGCTTCTGAGTGCTTCTGTCCCACATCTCCCACTCCCTTCCATGCCAAACACCTTCCCATCTGGTTCTGTCCCCACCACAATGCTCTCTAATTTCTTCACTCTTTTTGGCTCTATGTATACCCCCCAGCTGGGCTCCCCACTCCCTAACTCAGGGCCACAACTCCTGCTGGGGAACCAGCTGTTCTGCTTATGCTGACATGACTGTTGATTTTGTGACCTCTTCTGTCCCTCATCCAAGCTCTGACAACCCTCCAGCCTTCCCTGACATCTTCTAACTTCCCACCCCAGCCAGCCAAGCTCATGTCTTCCCAGGACTCTGCATGCAAAAGGATATTCTGTCTTCTTCTGGCAAACATGTTCAAAATCTGAACACAGGCTACACTTGCCCAAAATCTGCCGGGCTCAGCTCTGAAGAAATTAAAAATAAGCCACTTCCAAGAATAGGGTATATGGCAGCTATAAAGAACTGCTGGTGTGAATCAACTGTTAGGGCCCCAGAATAGGCAACTACCAGTCTGATTTCCCTGCACACGAATGTGGAATCAGGTTTGGTTGCCACAATGCACCTGGTTATATCTGAAAATGATTGCATGGAGCTGTAGAGGTACCTGTACCGTAAATAATGTGAAGAACCTTGATGCTTTAAAATGTGAACTAAATATCAATAAGCCATCATTATAGTGCTAAGCTGTAAGCAATGCTCATGGGCTTATCGCTCTCCCAGCTTAGTGCCTGGGAATGGTTGGCTAATATATGTTGAAGAACTCCCCTTTCCCTCAGAATCTGAAGATTACAGAGTATTTTTAAACTTCTTTTATCACATGTTGCACATTTTTCAGAACTCAGGCCTGGAAATGAGTTATCCGTAGGATATTCAACCAGCCCTGACATCCAAGTGTGATAGGATTTCTGAGGACATCACTACTCAACAGGCTGACCACTCCACAAATATTGTTCATATCAGCCCTTAGTCAGCAGTTAGGAATGGCTCACATCCTGCTGATGTTCTCCAGTGTGGGGTTTTCCTGCATTTAGCAAACCATGAAAATACCCAAAAAGTTTAGTAATGTAATTATTGCCTCTGAGGCTTCTTCCAAATATTACGCAAGAATAGTATATCTTGATTTTAATGGTTTCTCATCCCCGGTCCTACTTTCCAGTAATTTTATTCATTATAGGAATTTTAATCATTATTTTTAGCATTTGTGACTTCTATTAAGTTGATGAAATAAGTATTTGGTGATATATTTAGACAGACATGTACTCAGACAGCTATTAATATTCTCTGTTCAGTGAGGTTAACCCATTACACAATACTTAGGGTAGATGGCAGATCAGATTTATCCTTTTTCTCATGTCAAGAGTGCAGATATCTCAGCATTTAAAAAAAGAAAGAAAAAGGGTAGCATGTAATTCATTGTTATGGAGACTGCAAGGCATCTAAATGTTTTTGCCCTTTTCTTTGAGGAAAGGGGCACTTCTAACATCTTCATATTTGAAAATCTGCTACTGACCTCAGCCATTAAACACATTCATATAACTTTGCTGATTCTAAGAATACTTTCACTACAATATATGAACATTATCCAGTAACTTCAAAACTGCTCTACCAACCATCTCTGGATAGTGAGTTAAATTTTCACATATTCATCCCACAAAACTGGACAGGCATTTTAAATGGGTTTGATGCTCACAGTAGTACCTCCTTGAAATGGCCTGAATTTCAGACCAGCTCATCACTCAGCAGCTGCTACAGCCTTCAGCACCTTCCTCCGCATCTTCAAGTCTTGTGCAGTATCTCCCCTAATTCAGGTCTAAATGGAGGCTCTAGCTGAGCCAGACACAAGGCACTGTCTGCATCAGGACACAGCCACGAACACACAGCTCTGCCTAACAAAACAGCCAGGCAGCTCCCAATGACTATATTATAAATGCTATAAAAGGCAGACACAGACTTATACAAGCTTCCCAGGAATTAGAAACTTTATGGATCTTTAGAGCAGTTTTATGTAATAGGTTAGTACAGAACCAAATTGATAGAGAATTTTTATGAGACTCCCAAGGCCTGCATGTATTAAAGCAGTAAATACTTCATTCTCTTTATAAATGTTAACAGGACTGAAATGGAGCAAGATGCCACAAGACTTGGATATACAGCACATGCTTGGAGACACACACTGTGTGTCATCTTTGTGGAATCAGGACAGTCACTGGGACAGCAGAGCCAGAAGTGACACTGAGCTTCTGCTCAGGCTTCAAGCATCATGTTCCCAAAGGAAATCCTCAGCACACACTCTGTCCCACTGCATCTTGTGACCTCCTCCTGCTACCACTGTTGCATCACCAGCCACTCTTCCTCTCTCCTAGGCCAGTTTCTCTTGCTCCTACTCTGCCCAAGGGGAGCTGTGGGAATGCTGGTGGGAAGAAGGAAGGCCAGCTGTGGCCGGAGCTGCTTCCCTGGCCAGGCAACTACAAAGGCAACTTCAGCCCATGAATTACCATGAGTATGTATGGAAGTCTGAGTTTGCCTCCAAAACCACTTTCCCTCCATCTCCAGTACAGCAGGAACATTTTGCCCATCTTTTCCATAAGTGCTCAGAGAAGGAACTCGTGCTGGCACTAGCAACATGTCACTCCAGAATAATTCTATCAGATTTATTACATCTAAGGGCTTCAGTAAATATTTAAAGAATCTGATTGCAGCATATAGGGTTCTAAGAGATTAAAAAGAAATATGTTAACTCACGTTAGCATATAATATTATTTACCCAAGATATTTAAATCAATTCAGTTAATCACTAAATCAACTAAATTCTCATTACCATGACATGCTGAAGTAGCACAGGTGACGTCCAGTTAGAAATGTTAAAGTAATAACAATAACAATTGCTTGGTGGAGCTAAATTGAAGTGGCATTAAACCACACAAAATATCCTTGCCATTAATCTTAGACAAAAGTCAAGTTTGCACTGTTGTAGGGGGAAGTACTCATTCAGTTGTGAAGAGAAAAGTATAGTTTAAACATAGTACCACTTTACCCTCTACAAACATTAAATAAATATCACAGTGCCCTTAACCACTCCACAGATGGAAACCAATGCCCTGCAGCATGAGCCTTGCAAAGCAACCAGTGGCTTTCAAGAGGCCTCATCTTTTGACCTTTTATTTGATACTTCACAGGGAACCCTTCATCTTTGTGCTTGTGACTACTTAGCTGTTCCCTATTGGGGTGCTCAGGATACTCAGAGGTGATTATTATATATAAAGATGGCTGGCCAGAATCATTTTACTGCCAAAAATTTGAAAGGAAAGGCACATACAGTAGGCAGGGAAGAATGTCCAGGGGAATCAAGTCTGAGAAAAGATGAACTACTGTCATTAGCAGTAGCAAAGAACAGACCTTTTTCCCTGTGAAATAGTGCCACTGTATGGCCCTACTTCCCATTCTGTTTGCTCTCTGCACCTCTGTGTGTCTGACAACATCTGGATGGTGCTCTATTTGCACAGACACTCCTTCCTGAGGAGGACAATCTGGCAATTGCTGTAACCGCTCACAGCAGCAACACACCCAAGGAGCTGGAGCTGAGCCACAGCTTCTTCCAGGGAAAAGCTGAACTCCTGCAATTTCACTGCTCCTCTCAAGATGTAACTTCTGATTAAAACTCCCTTCAATCAGAGGCATTCATTGGCAATACTAAGACTGTTGTTCCTCAGCAACGTCTCTGTGGCCACTGATTACAAGGGAGCTGGTTCTCACTTAGCAGGAATAATATTACAGACTGTGGTGCCCCGATCTCACTGTTTCCAAATGGAAAGAAATCCAGTTTTTATTGCTGACCACAAAAAAGCATTAATATTAAACTTTTAGAGTATTTTACTTAATGGTTACTAATAAAATAAATTAATAGCTTTTTTCCAAAGGTTTGAATGTTCCATGCACTTTTTTTCTTTTTCTGTTAATCTCTCTATATATTTATCTGCATTCTTCCAGTTACAGGCCTGGGAAACAGAAATAAGGTCATTCCATCAAAAGCAATGGAAAAGGTAGCACAGAGGGTAGTAGGACCAAAAATCTACTTTAAATCATGATTAATTCATTTAATCTACTGGTCACTGCCTGTTAGGAACCTTCCTTCCCTTGTCCTGATCCACTGGGACTTTTAATGCCTTACAATCACCAGCTTGAGAACCATCCTCTTTCACGGATATGCAAAAGCCTTGTATTTTTAGCCTAGATGTGTTGATCCAGGTGGCATCCCTTAAATTTCCATTTACTGGGAGTCCATCCAAGAGGAGATGAAAATCTTCTTGGCCAACTGCATTGCAGGAAATGGGCTATGAGTGAAAAACCACGGCTGAGCATCAGTGAACAGGAGATAGAGGAGCTCCTGTGAGGCCCGAACATCAAAGGTAGGTGGGAGGGAGGAGCACCTCAGCACTGCCAAGGGCTCTGCACCAGATATGGAGAACAGAACTTCTGTTCTTGCTCTGCTTTTATTTGTGGTCAGGGCTCTCAGCTGTACTGCAAAGTCCCACTCCAGTTCTTTTGACAAGAGGACCAGTTGATCTGTGGGTCAGCTACATTTCAATGCAGTTCAGAGTCACCTTTCATGGCTCATCCTTGTCAGCACTTCCTGTATTTTCTGTTCTAGCATATAATATATACTTTATATTCCTTTATTTTTAACCACCTTTACTGCATAGTTTTCCTAAGTACTTACCTACCATTTCATCTCCATGTTTTCCCTAATTACCCTTCCCTTTCTTTCAGATGGTTCTTTTTATTGCCCTTCTTACTTTTCAGAATCATTAGCATTATATTATTATTCTTAACAGCAGTACATTTATGCTTATTATGCAGTGTTTGCAAATAAATAGAGAAATGAACTTCTGTCTGTATTCACCTGAAGCTAAAAAGAGAAAATGCAATGCAGGCTGAATTCTCATTTCATTTACTTGTTTATTTTTGGAAGGAATAATTTTTAATGACTTTTAAGACCTCTACTTTACAATCAGTACTTTTTATAGCTTTGGTGTTTTGAGGAATGTTGGAAATATTTATCAAACTATATCATTTAAATAATAAAAAAGTACTAATATTGAATCCAGTTTTCTTCTTCCTTGGGCACTGCTCTCTTCCTTAAGGAAGTACTTGTAACTGTATCAGATAATTGAAATGATCCTGACTAAATGGTGACATCCATTATATTCAAGCACTTCTTGCTAGCTCATGTGTGGCTCTATAAACTTCATAAAGAGATGAACCTACCCATATGGTGTTTTACTGCTGTAACCAGTTGGACTGTGATGTTTTTCCCCTGGATATGTGGCTACCCTGTCATGGATTAAGACTAAAGTGATGCCAGGCCCTTCACCCATTCAGGTGAAGGACAAACCCTCCTACATATTGCAGTGAAAGCAAAGTTGAAGTCACCCAGCTGCCCACCTGGGCAAGGGTGGAGCTGTGCAATAGTCACATATAAGTCAAGAAGCCTGTTGAGTGCCTCAAGTTCACCCTGGACACCCCTCCCTGAACAAGACCTGCTGACCAGAGCCATGGATTCATCTGGGTTTTCTTTGGCAGAAGCAGGAGGAGAGTGGAAGCTGTTAGAGCACACCACTGCTTTGTTTGAGATCATTTTGCCTAAAATTAGGTCGTGCCATTATGGCTGTGTACAGACCAGCCCGGCTTCCTGACAGCCTGAGCACTGATTGCCACAGCCACAGTAGGCTCTAAGCCAGACTCCATTAGGAAAACCGACACAGAGAAATGCAGCCTTTGAAGAAACAAAAAGAATTTTTCTCTTCCTCTAGGTGAGGAAGCAGCACCTTTAATTAGTCCAGGAAACCCAGAACTTCTTCCACTAGGGAAGGTCCCAGTTGCCCAGGTCTTAGTGAACCACTCACTCCCTGACTCCAATTCTCTTTCTCTCTGGTCTCTAAATCCACAAGCTGTGCCTTGTGCCCCTTGGCTGCTACCACACCTCATCATAAAATGGGGTCTGCTGATAGCCCGAGTCTTTAGGTGCCTTCTATTGCTTATGTTCACATGAAAAGACACTTGTTATGCACTAAATAAAGTCTTAAAGTGACCCCAGTACCTCAGCACTCAGCCAAAACCAATTTGATTTGTTACATGCATTCTCCTCCCCTTGACAGCAGTGTGTAACTCTCTGACTTTTAATGGCATTCTGTGCCTTGCCCATTAAGAGGTGACTGAGGCTTCCAGGGCCAGCTGTACTGTTAGGTGCATGGTTTTATGGCAACAGAATACTGGCTGGTGGTCCCTACTAGGCCTTCCCCATACAAGAGCACAAGCCCAGGTTGTAGCTGAGTTCACAGAACTGGCATGTTCATGGGACCACACCTCACTGTACACAGGCTGAAATGCTAAAGTTGCAGCTATTGCTTGTTCTTCTCCTAAGAGGCATCACTGAGTTCAAAACTGTTGCTCCAATTTCTTATTTTATTCTTTATCCTAGAGATATTACCAGTCAGTGAATGCATTAAATGATACAGGAGGCAAAGCACTTACATATCAATCTTTCCCTGAGAAGATACACTTGTGTTTTATTAACAGAAACATTTCAGTTTCATAAATACTTAATGAAGTGACTACCTATAGCAGAGTCACTTCAGAGATAATTGTTGCTGTGGTGAAACCACCAAGCTGCTTACTATTTGCTTGCAGTGCCACATTACAATGAATGCAGCTGGCAAACTGGTTATTGAAGTATTGGAAGCACCTCCTCAAAAACAGGGATTGTTTAGTTAGCACAAGTCAGTAGAATGATGTAGACTAAGCCTAGTGCAATAGAGCATGAAAGAGGAGTCAAAGTAATAAATGCCCCCTGTACAGTAAAACTAGAGACCTCAGACTGGAGCAAAACATCAGTGGCAAACCATTTGTACACATCTATTTCCTCCAGAGTAAAAGCCTGAAGTTATCCTGGTGGCTTATACTGGTGGAGCAGCCAGTTACGAACCAGAAGGCGCAAGAGAAAGAAGCATAAAGGGACAGTGGTGACCCCAGAAGGGCTCTGGGCACTGTCCAAAGGCATGTCCTCAAACAGGACAGCAGTGCCACCAGCAGCAGGACAGAGCAGTCAGGGCAGTGGTCCCTGCTCAGCTCTTCTGAAACTGGGCAACACAAAGATTACTGCAAGACTGAAGAAGATAAAGAGATGGTACACAAGATACCAAAGAAGGAAAATAGTAAACCAGCACCGAGACGAGACAAAAACATCAGGATATAAAGCCTTACAGTCAGAAACAGATTTGGATAATTAGCAAAGAGTTTCTCTCAGTGATGATAAAATAAATTTATTTTACGTTATCATTGTAGGATGCTGAGACACATCGACACAATGGAGTTTATATAATTTTCTCCAAGATAATTCTTACCACATATGCATTCCTACACTTAACAGAAGGGTACTATCACTTAAAATGGAGGTATTTCCTTCCTTCTTTTATCCTTATTATTAATATTAGTGAACTGGCTTGCACTGTTCATTCCGCCCATGGGACAAACCTTGACTGGTGGTCTAAGAGGACTAAGAGGTGTGGCAGAAGCTAAAGGACAGCCTCATGCGTCAGGAGCCCTGGGTATTATACAGTAGTCCCCAAATTACTTCCTCATCCCCATGTCTGCCCAAAAGGCAGCACAAGAGAGGTCTTGACCACCTCAGGTTCACAGCCTGGAGCAGCCCAATCATATCGAAACCCCTGTGCACAAAGGCCAGGGGAGAAAATGCATATCAGATGGTGACTTTTGGAGCCTAAGGCTTCCAAAAAATAACACTGTTGGTGTCACTGCAGATGGGTGAACTCCAGATGCTGGGAATCATCATATAGGGCTTTAGGTATGACTGGAAGAGATTTTTTGCTATTTCTATCATAACTTTTCCAAGCTACACTGCACAGTGAGTCAGAATTCGTGGTTAGAACATGCAGTGAGTCATACCAAGAATCAGTCTCCCAAAAATATGGAAGCTAATTTATTTATTTTCCTTTTCAGAGATCTTGCTGATCATCCACTGCTGTTATGAGGTATGCAAGTCAGCAGTCCGACAGGGTGGTTTCAAATATTGATCCAAAAAAATACATGTGCTGAATCAAGCAATGGAAAACCAGAGCAGGCATGCAGAGATCTCAGCACTGAAATGTGATTTAGGAAGAAGCAGAAATTGCAAGGGAAAAAAAGCCATATCAGGTCAAAGTCTGTTGAGCTGCGAGGCTGCAGCTGGCATTCTCAAAGGGTTGCCTACAACAAATGGCCTGTAAGAGAGCTGGATTTCATCTCCAGATAAAATAGGGATTAAAACAATGAAAGATACTACTAAATTCAGTGTGGCATTGAAAGACTCTCCTGAAGGAAACACGACTGACTGAAGGAAAATTCAGTTGGTGATTATGTCAGACAGCACATTGACCATATATATTTAAATTCATACAAGAGTGTATGAGAAAATAATCCCTTTAGCGTTTTGCTTTCGTGTTGTTCCACCCCTTTATCCATCACATTTCTATCTCAGCTGATAAGTTCCTTTTCTGTTTTTTCAAACACAGCTAGTGACTTGCTGCAGAGCTACCCAGGGAACAACACTGTGCAGTGTATGGGCACTAAGCAGCATCTGACTGGTCTGTATTGGGAAATTCCCTTGTGCCAGGGTGTCGTGGCTTCCTGGACAACACCCCCCTCCAGCACTCAGCAGAGCTCTGGAGAAAGCCTGCTGTGAGATCAACTCACTGCAAGGACAGCAGCTTACTTGGTGCCTTCCCTGGCTGTGGGACTGCTGAAAAGGAGATTTTGGGACTGCTGAAAAGGAGATTTATGCTCTGTAGAGGGGAAGTTGGCTAGGAAGCATTTCAATAACCAGCACATGCCCAAGTCCATGGGGTCTGATGGAATGCAGTCTCAAGGACTGAGGATGATGGCCAATGCCATTGCAAGGCCACTCTCAACTACCTTTGAAGGGTCATAGTGACCAGGGGATTTTTCTGAGCATATATTCTATCTTCAAAATGGTATTCTTCTATCTTCATATTCTTCTATCTTCAAAAATGGTAAGGAAGAGGATCCAAGAATCTACAGAATGGTCAGTGTCACCTCAATTCCTGGGAAACAGCAAGCCTGGGGAAGGGTCATAAAGATGATTGAAGGACCAAAGCATGTCAGGTGAGGAAAAGATTCACAGAGTTGGGACTGCTCACCCTGGAAGAGAGAAAGCTTGGTGTTTTTTTTTTTCCTGTATATATAAATACCTATGGAAGATTATAAAGAGGATGACCCAGATGCTTCTGAGGGGTGCCCAATAAAAACACAAGAAGCAGTGGACAAACGCTGAATAGATGAAACATGAGATAAAACAAAGACCCAAACACTTCTTTGACTGTGAGAATTTTCAAACCCTGAAGCAAGCTGTTTATGGAGCCTCCATCCTCTAAAGGCTGGAGACCCAATCAGATGTTGTTCTGAACAACCCACTTCATAGAGGACCTCCCAAACTCCATGTTTCTGTGACTTTGTGGGATTCTGGTTGTGTGTTAAACATGGACACTTTAGTTCAGACCAGATTCTCTTGACTGATTTTCCTAGAAGACTGCCTGAAGATTTGAAAGCTCTTTTCACATCCATTACAACCTTCAAACCTGAAGAGCCTGGATTTGAAATTCTGCATTATGGACTATCAAACTGAAGACTGCCTTCTTCTATGAACACAGAGTACACATAGTAGAAAGTAAGAAGTTAGATGTGATTTATGTGGTCTGTCTCTACCCTATCTAGTTATCACTTTTTTTCCTAGACTTTTGTGATGCTGTGAGTCTTGCCAACAGGCTCCTAGAATGAGTAAAACAATTTAAAATTGCAGATTTCTAAGCATTTTCAAGTGTTCTCTATATGTCATAAAGTTCTGTAATGACAGGTTGATAGGAATTTTATTTTTTAAACACTCTTTACTATCATCCTTCAGACAGCACAGGGAATCCCAGCTACATTCTTTTCTTTGACTTAATATAAAATTCATTAATTCCCATTACCTGAAACTACTGAGCTGTTGAAAATCAGTGTAACTCCACTGAAATCAGAGCAATTATAGTAAGTGACTTCAGAAGATGATCCGACTGTTAACCACAGTGCAACAGAATTTTACATTAAATCTGAGCATGCAGGTCTTTGGTGACAGCCAAAAGCAATCTGATTAAAAGCCATTCTGACTTCACTACAGAGCACAGAACTTTATTTCACAGACCTCTCAGGAACTTAAGGGCCTACAGGACTGCCTGACAACTCAGTAATTTCAAGTCACTTAAAAATAAATCCCACGAGCTTCCCTTGGCCTTTAATTGTAGGAAGATTGGAAGTGCAGGTTACAGTCTCTGACCCATCACAAAAATCTTATTGCAAACTGATCAGGCTCTCTCTCATTTACACCTTTTTTGCTATTACTATGCCTACACCACTATTTTTTCCAGATTTTTCCTCCAAGTTTTAGACATCAGTCACCAGATCCTGGTTTTGGTTTTTATGGAACTGGTTCTGCCCCAGCCTCCGACATTACCCCACAGCATATACTTGGAGAACAATTATTTTGCCAAGGTAAACCAGTTAAGTCTGCTTAGTGTCCACATATAAGACAGGTTGTTTCACTCCCCCAATGTTGTTGTAGCATTTTCCTATACTTTTTCAGTGTGACAAAATCCTTTCTGAACACAAGTAACTGAAATTATTCACACTGCTTACGTTAACTGAGGACCTTGTGCACAGCCCTATCTCCAGTGGAAAAATATTGCCTGAGATTTGTGGTTCACATTCACCTCATTTACAGTGACAATCATCTTCTGATCAATGAATATATTTATGTCTTGCTTCTCCTTTTTCTTTGTTTTCAAATCTAGAGCTCCAACAGCGTAAAAGAAACTTACTCCTTGTCCCAAGCAGCACAGAACTACCCTGTGTACCGTGCAAGTACTGCTCACGGGTTTAGTTCAGTTCTTAGAGTTCTCCTGCTTTTCCTGTGTATTTCAACCTTCTAAATTTTTTTTTGAAGAATTCTGCATGTGTACTGTCACCTACCCATGCCATTTAAAAATACATTAAGCAAGATCAGTCCACTTGCAAAACTCTTCTAACCTTTACCCCCACCACTCCCTTCAGCATAACCTACTGCTGTCTCACATTCAACCCACTTAACTCTTGGCTGCATCTCCACCACCTTGACTATGAAGTTCCCATCCGGCAAGGGCTGAACACTTGCTGAAGCACAAAATACCCATCTGCAACCAAGGAATTAAAAATGACTGCCAAAGGCAACAGAATGAAGGAAGGGCCCCTTTTAAATGTCTTACCAGCCATCATTGCTTTTGGGTGCCTTATGTGAAGATACAAATACCAGACCATTAATTTCTAGAGATTCAGTATATGATAAAGTCAACTTTATATCAGCTAAAGAGGTTCAGCTGTAACTAGACTTATGTCAGTGCCTTTTTGCTCACACTTGGAGAGGTGAAGATTAAAGAGAAATCACTAAGGACATGGATAGGAATCAGGACACTCCCAGTGCCAATCTGACTTCCTTCCCATCTGTGTCCAGCCCTGTAAAATGGCAGGAGTGCCCATTCTCATCTTTGTTCAATGTTCGGAGCTGTGGATGCCTAAGCATTCCCTCCTCACGGAGAGATTCCCTCAGCGACATCACCTCTGGTAACAACTGAGAGCAACAGTGTTACTGCCACGCCCTGGAACGCAACACGAAGCGCTCAAGGCAACAAACGCAGAGCAGGGAGGGAAGAGACGGTAAATCCCAGAGTTACAGAAATACACCCCTTTGGGGCTCACTGGCCATACCTGTGAGAGACGCAGTCCTGCCCATTGTGCCCAGTCGCCCCCTCACAGGGAGGCGCTGACGGAGCCGCTCCAGCCGAGGGGCAGCTCAGCGGGGCCCTCGGCCGGGAGGGCAGCGAGCCCGCCTGCCTGCAGGGTATGGGGGCTGTGACCCTGCCCACCCTCAGGACACCCCATCCCGGCTCACAGCCCGCCTGCCTGCAGGGTATGGGGGCTGTGACCCTGCCCACCCTCAGGACACCCCATCCCGGCTCACAGCCCGCCTGCCTGCAGGGTATGGGGGCTGTGACCCTGCCCACCCTCAGGACACCCCATCCCGGCTCACCCGGGGCTTTAGCCTGACTGCTGGTCCCGCTTCTCGGCCTGGCTGCCTCTCCTCATCCTGCCTCACCTCATCCTGCTTCGTCGTCACCTCTTCACCCATCCTGTACCGGTTCCAGTACCTGTCTTCCCTTCAAGTTCTTCCCGCTGCTGGTGGTAATTCTTTCCCTTCGTTTTAGCGCGTCCCTTTCCTTATCTTCCCCGCTCCTCCCGCACTCATTCTGATTATCCCCTCAGAAAAGGCGCGGGGCTGAGTAAGGGCCTGAGACCGTGCCCGAATCTGTTCTGAGCACTCAAAAGAACCTGGTTACCATTTCAAAGCAGATTGTAACAACCTGTCTCTGAGTACCAGAGCGGTGACTCCCAACACCTGAAGGGGGCTGTGCCTGTTTTCTCACCCCATCAGATGGTGTGTGATACCGTATGCAGTAAACCGGATAGAAACAAATATATCAATTATTATAACAACACGGAGTATTTCTTGTGAGGAAGTTCCTCCTTGTGTCTTCCTTTCACTACTTTGCTGCTTCCCCTACATTGTGTGAGAAATTCATGTGCCAATTGCTGTCTCTAAAAGAGTCAGAGATTGGTACCAGAGACTAAATGGGAAGAAAAAGAAGTGTTGTGTTGATGCTGTTATAGCTGTCCATTTTCCTTACAGAGCCCACTGAGAGTGACCTGCTGGCAAGGGAAAGAGAAAAGAAGCCTATCCGTGCTAGTAAGTTACTCACACTTCTTCATGAAACACCTGATTCTATTCTATCAGTAGCAGAAAATCCTGACTCAGAAAGCAGCAGCATCCTGACCACCTCTGCTACTTGTGTACAGTTCATATAACAAAGAGTGTTGAACATCTGAACCCAGAAAAACATTTTTCTGGGGGGAGGGTTGTAAACTATTACTTTTATTTATTTATTTTTTTTAACATCACTCTTGCAAACCTTTTAAAAAGCATGAACCAATCTGTTAACAACCACTGTTCCACTCTCTTGTGCTTCTCTGTCAGGTTTCATGGCATATGTTACAGCTTCTTTAATAAGCAATAACATTAAACTGCCCCATGAGCATTTTGGTATGCTGCACCTCAGGAGCAAGATACGTAAAAGATTATGATCTCTTCCTAGACTGTTTTTGTGATCAAAACACTTGTCTGAATGAGGGAACATTCACAACCTGGAGCTTTCCAGTGCAGCATCTCACAGGTTCACGAGGCTTGGCCTGTGGGAGGGGTACCAGCCACACAGACAGCACCCAGGGAACACAGCCCTCTGTCGGGATGAATCCTGAGGCACCAACAGAGGGCAAGAACTCAGGAAGCGTGCCTGTTAAAGCCCCCACTCTCACACCCAGTGCTGAATCATTTGCTAAACCTCCACAAAAAAACCACAAAAGACAAAGGGAAATAACCACAGGGCAAACACCCACCTGCTGCTTCTGAGATGGAAGAAATGAAGTACCTTGTATATTAAGATCTTTTGTTCCATGAAATAATGCTCTTGTTCTAGTTAAACAGTCCACACCTGGCAAGAGCTCATTCCCATTGTTCCCAGTGCTTCAGAGGGTTCACAGAGCAGAGAAAAACTGCACTGCTAATATTTCATTTTATCCCCCTCTGATGCATGTTGTGAATGACTAAAAGTCAAACACACCCCTACTGGGTTTAAAAATGATAAATTATTATAATCCTCCTACTGCTGGGCAGAATGGTTAGCAAGAGTATAAATGAAAGGCTGGTACTTTAGCACAGCAAGTGACTCTGAACAGAAGAAGGATGGAGGGTTGTGGACACACAGTTACGGAGGGAAACGTGCCAGATTGATAGTCGTGCTGTGAAGAAAGAAGTAAAAAGCCACATGCCACCTGGAAGAAATGTCTGTGTTTTTAAGGACTTAGAGAGAGAAACACATGTTTCCCTTTATCAGAGAAATTTGCAAAGCAATAGGAGGAAAAAAGGGAGAAAAGCAGCCCGTAAGTTACAGTTCCAACCAGGTATTGCATCACATGATCACACAATTTATTTTTAATAATTGCGGTATTTTTCTTATTTTTCTTTTTTCTGCTCCTGACACACAATAGACATGCATTACCTATGAATGACATTTCACTAATGCCAGACTATTCTCTCAGCTCCATGTACTCAATGAATCATTATAACATTTGGAGTGAACATTTATTCTCAGGAATCAGAAATGATTCCCCACTTTTCAGTGGGAAAATCAGGGGTCATGCATCACCCATGTACAGCTTCTAACCACTCTTGATCTGAAGAGCACTGTGCTCCCAAACTTGTCCGTTTTCAAGATCTGTTGTGAAATCTGCATTCAATAAGCAGACACTCCACACTCCTTAAACCAGCCTACTTAGGACAACAAACCCACTGGGTCATTTGGCCGGTTCCTGGAGAGATACTTCTCAAGTCCATAGAAGAAGCCTGGAAAGGTCCAGGGCTACCAACACCAAGCCTTCTAGGTCCTGCTGCTGCTAAGGGTGCAGTTTCCAGGGCAAAACAGGGAACCTGAACAGCCCATGCTATGGTTGCCTCTGTGGAGTGCTTCAAAATAAACCTGCACAAGTGGCCACTGAAACCTCTTTACTCATTTTGCTGCTGAACTGAGGCAGATTTAGAAACTGTTTGTATCCTGTCAAAAGCAGTCACCAACAGCCATGCTCAGAAGGGTTTCTTTGCATGGACTGAAAAGTTAGTTCTTCCATTTACACGAAAGTTTAACCTCTGGAGAAGTGGATGTCAGCATCAGAAGTCTCCCAGGAAACTACTGTGCTGGCAGGCTTCTCATTTTTCCCAGGGCAGGAGGATTCTGCAAGCCTGTCAGCACTGAACTGTGCTCACTACCTGGCTTCCTGGGGGTTCACATCTTGAAGCCTGTTACACTCAGCTGACTGTGTCTGACACTGATGCTTTAAAGCTGTTAGTAGAGCTTATCAGCAACTATTCCAGTGTTTTTTTTTCCTTTGCTGAGCATGGATCCTGCACCAGTTTTCACACATGCCCCTGCTCCAAACCCCTCAGAAGGTCGACAACCACCTTAGCTGGCTCTGATGTGTGAGATGGCCCCAGCTGAACTGAAAGCTGGCAGTCCTCAGTGCCATCTCCTCCTGCCTCAGGTGACAGATCAAAACAACCAAACCTGTTCCTAGGTCTGCTGTTCCTTCTACCCAACAGAAATCAGGACAGTTCTTTCTTCTTGCTCATGTAAAGAATTCATATGAGACAAGTTCCCAGTGTTAGCCAGCACTGCTGATGAGATACCACACCAGTATTGTCCCTGTGCAAACCCACATTTTGCTGTGGGCCTCAAATAGGGGTCAGAGCCCAGTGGGTTTGGCTGAACAGTTTCATCCATTTTTGCAGAAGTCTAAATCCAACAGATGCTTTCGTAGTCTTCAATCCAAAAACCCTTTCAAAAGGAAGACCTTTTTCAGCATTATGAACTTCAACTAGAAGTCAAATGAACATTCAGTGAATGAATTTTGGTTCTGTAGTTCTGCCTTTTCCTCTGGGTTACATGGATTAGCAGCCCTTGGAACACATTTTATCAGATACAACTTCAAAGTGGATGAATTGTAATCATTGCTAATTTTAGACCCCTCATATACACTATAGCTTCAATTACCCTAAACAGTTCTCCTTAGTGAATACAACATGTTTTAACTATTTACCTCTTAGATTACTGGCCAAGTAAAAGCAGGACAGCACTATTTCAAAACATTAATATATTCTGTTGCACAAAGTATATAAAGTTTGGAAAACTGATACTGTTGGACTTGATAACAACTGTTCCAAAATCTATTTTGTATTCAAATTTTAAAATTTAGTGAAGAAAGAAGTAATAAAGTTGACTGAGCAGTTTTCTCTTTGCTCCTCCTCCCCAAATGTCTGCTCTGTTTAGCAGCCATTCTTGTGGCAAGAGTGCTGTGAATCCAGCATAAATAATAAGAGTCCAGATCTGTGCAGACCAGGTAAAACAGAGAGCAAGTAACTGGCAGAGACAGAAGAGACAACTGCTCAGTTTCACTG
Organism: Formicarius rufipectus; assembly: GCA_013399695.1. Classification (NCBI taxonomy): domain Eukaryota; kingdom Metazoa; phylum Chordata; class Aves; order Passeriformes; family Formicariidae; genus Formicarius; species Formicarius rufipectus. The sequence continues at coordinate 672,152 of VXAU01003156.1, read as the reverse complement.
CAGAAGAAATACTACCCAGTGCCTTGCATGGAAAGCCTTAGCCAAAGGTCTGCTGTCAGCTCAGCCCAGGACAACATTTAAAATCATTAAGTACTAGCCCTGGCAGGCAATGGGAAATCAGCTAGACAGGGTCTACTGTGATGAAAGATTTAGTGTGTGTTCCGTGTTTTAACTTCTTTTTTCTGTATGAACTCTAATTCTAAAAATAGTTTAATTAAAAAAAAAAATCAAGTAAAACATGAGGGATGCCTATGACAGAATAATGAAGCCAAATGAGGCTAATACATGCATCAAGAAATGCATCTGAAAGGGTAACAGGATGCAGCCATAATGACTGGTTCAGTGTGCTGGGAGGGAGTTCAGCAAAAGCAGGAACACTGATGTTTCCAATTCATGTCAACAGTGGATCCAGAAGTGGTTCTTAAAAAGCAAAGACCCAGTTAGTGGCCTGCTAAAGCCTCATTATGTCCTTTGCAAGCACCACCCCCATAGGGACCAAATCCAAAGACATTGCACATAGACTGGAAGAACTCAGGATTTCTTTCCTGTGGGAAATTCTGCTATGTTGTGAAAGCTTTGTTCTGAATTAGAACAAAAAGGAAAAAAAAATAAGAAATATCCAGAACTAAGGACATTGTGAAAGTTAAAAAAAAAAGTAGAGAAGCTAAAACACTGGGTTGTTTTCCTGAATGGAACAGAACAGTTGATTGCTCCCAGCTCTGGAGGATTGTTTGCTCTTTTTCTTACTCTGAGAGACTTCACAAAAAGTCCTTGAAAGTCATCAGTGGGACCATACATAGAGCAGAAGGACAGAACCTTGAGGCTCTCTGCCAAGGAGATTACAGTAAGTCATCTCACCCTGAAGCCACAGGGCCCCAAACTCCTCATTTCTAGACCCCATATCTGAGAGCCCAGAAGGCCTGAGGTCCCAAACCTCCCAACAGACCACACGTGGAGCCTGCACTTGAACTGAGGCCTTCAGCTCCCCAGCATCAACAAGGCAGCAAGAAAGCACACAGCTCTCTATTAGAAACTCACAAACGTGTCAGCAATACGTTGTCAAACAGCCAGGTTTCCTCAAACATTTTGGTTTTGACATAACTGACATTTCCTAGCAAACTCCCTCTCTTATAAAGGGGAAAAAAAACCTTCTTGGAAAGTTCCCATCCAACTGTACTTGTGATATACACCTACAGAAATAGCAGTGCTTTTAGAGCCACTTCAAGCTTAATTTGTATGAACTCTACAAAAAAAGGAGTACAATTCCATGTGGTGAGTGCTGAATAGTATGCAATATCCTCCTGGTGAAAAGCACCTCTCAGAGTACGGTGCATCTACGTAAGGTTCCTGTATCACAGTCTGTACATGTCTGGCTCTTAGTCACCGAAATAACACCTTGGTATTTCATTTTTGTGACTGCTAATTAGAGCACACTACCTTCCTTTGTGGTAACATATTCTCATGCACAGCTTGACATTACAGTGCACACAGATTGCCCAGGGAAATGCAAGCTTTTTCCTTTTTTTTTTTTTTTGGGTGTGATAATTGATCGGAACTTGCCTGCATTCATTTCCCTCAAGATGCTTCAGATTAAGTGAATGAATCTCGTGGCTGCAAAAGAGCTGAGTATTAAAAGGACTGTGCTCACCACAAGAGACCCATTAATCCCACATCCACAATCACTTTTACACACTTTCTACCTGCTCTTCAAAATACGATGTCTCCTCACTAAATGTCAGAAGGTTGTTGAGTTCTGCTGAGTTTAGAGCTGTACTGACATATTTTGCTCAAGCAGACTGCATACTAAGAAGCACTGTTAAGGTTAATGACCTAATGATTAACAGCAGAAGACACCTTTGCAGGCAGATGAAGTTCACTAATAGAATTACTAAAATGATGATGAACTTTGCTCTCTTCCAGTTTTATACATCACTGCACCCTAGGAAGGGGAAATCTCCTTGCAGAATCACAACTGATCATTTAGCAGCAGTGTTTTTAAACCTAATGATGGCTGGGACAACCCTTCGTCATTTTTAAGAGGTGAAACCACTGTCTTAGTTACATTAAAATGATTTCTAAAAACGTAGGATGGAACTAGCAATTATACCTGCTGAAGAAAAGGTCATGAAACAGCAATTGCCACAGGTCAGCAGTAGAATTTGCCAGCATTTGAACAGAGGAGACAGTGGCAATGGATTATAACGAAGTCACCAGCAGCAGGAACAACCTAAATACCCATGAACCAGCCAGCTTGTGCTCGGCTACACCAGAGACAGAAAGCTAGACCAGAAAAGAGATGGGGCACATCAAATGAGAAGCTGCAGAGAACTGCCTAGTCACTGCTTCAAATATATGCATTAGATGGTATTTTATAGAGCAGGAAAGGAAAGCATTTCCCCATCACCAGTAAAGAAGAAGTCAAATGAGATAGCACGAGTTATAGGCACTCTTATACTGACTTTGCCTGTTTGTATGCCAGAAATAAAAGGAGGGAGGGGAGGGGGGAATAAGATTTTTCACATATGCTGCCTCCCTGCCTACACCTCCAATCAAATGAAGTCATCCTGCAGCCACATTTTCCTGCAAGTGATGACTTAGATATGTCATCCTATTCTTCCTACACACACATGCACATACAAAAATCACCAAAGCTCCCCAGTTATGGCCACTGATTTATGCCATCTTTGTGTTTCATCATCCAGTTTACCACAGGACCACTCCAACCAGATGGTGCATCCCTTTTTCAACAGGGGAGCCATTGGAATGCCTGTGGGAAGACAGCACCTTCTTTACAGTGGATGGCAACTCTGCACAACACACAGGGCTGCAAGGAAACCACCACCAAATCCTACTGATCTAGTAGGATCAGCAGGGATACCACTCATAAGAACACAAAAAGCACAGCAAAAATAGGGCCAGGGCCTGGAGCCAACACACACTCTTGCTAACGGCACCAGAGCAGCACTTGCCTCTAGCACTGAGTGCTCAAAAACTCCACCTCCCACCTTGTCCACCAAATGCACTGTAAGATGTTTGCTCTAAGCAGGAGAAACAAAAGGGACACCTGTGAGATAATGAGAAGAAGGTATTTGCAAAGGGGACTTTCCCAGAGAGCGTTAAAATAAATTGTCCATGTCTTTACTGTATCAGGTTTCTGTATCCCCCTCTCCAAGGGGGAATCCCTATGGCCACAAAATCAGCACCTGTGTGTGGGGGGAATTTCAAGTGAGAGAAGCAGATTGCTCACTAAAGCTCTTTTATGTAACATGGCCACAGAACCCCTTCATGGCCCTTAAAAACACTTCAACCAGAAAAACACACTGGATGGCTGAACAGCACGGGGGAACAAAGCACAGCTCCAGTCCCAGCCTGACAGCTGCAAAACTTCTGAGGTGGAAGTGGAATTGGAGTCTCTCATGCTTGTGCTGTGCAGGAAATTCATCATCCAGCTCCATGGGAAGCAACCCACTAAGGGACCAAAAGCACCCAGCACCAAGCCATCCTCCAGCAAGCATGGGCCAGGGGACTTGGGTACACAGGAGATGCAAGAGTGCACGTGTCTGAAAAGGATTTTGGTTTTCTTTTTAATGTGGTTGACACAAGAAGTATTGTTTAGAACATGCTAACATTAAAAAAAATACTGACCACAATGAGATAATGAAGTAATGCTTGGCTATTTTAAAGTTTTTTGCTTGTTTGTTTTAAGAATATGTAATGATGCATTGGAGGGAAAAAACCGCTTGAGCAACCCAAAGCTGGCATTTAGAGACTACTTGGGTTTCTACCTTCATTTTTAAGGAAAGCTTGAACCTTTTAATAGAAAAATGGGATAGCAGGAAGCCATTTAAGTAGTTCTTGAGTAAATATCCTCTGCTTATAATGGAGCTCTCTCCTGTGGTTCCTTGCCCACAGGGAAACAGAGCTAAGCAAATTCACCTCCAGGTCACCCCTTGCAAGGATACAGTTACCTGATCTCGTACAAGGTGAGAGAGCTGCTATCCATTCATTTTTCAGGGAAGCACTGGATTTCCTGCTCTCTTCTGCTGTTTCAGGAGAAGCTCCCTATAGTGCTAAGTTCAATCTATTGGCTAAGCAGAGAGCAGGGATGGAAAAAACAAAGAACAGGGCTGGAAAAACCCATTTCAAGGAAGTGAAAACAGACTGTTCTGTCAAATCAGAACAAGATTAGAATTGCTCCATTTGAAGTCCTGGAAAAATGTAATTTAGCTGTAGGGTGAGCATCAATAAAGCACTCTACTATGATTTCACACCTCATGACAGTGTGTTACTATTCCTGCTGTAGGTAAGTTAGAAAAAAAATTTATTGCCTTCTCACACTGACAAATATGTAACTTGTGAGTTGTGAGGGCGTGTTAGCCTTGGAAAAATAAAGCACCTGGAACCTGAAAACTGACACGTTCTCCAGAAGTCATCCAGGCCAGGTCCTTTCACTGCCCGAGCAGGTGAGGGACCTGCTCTCCACAGCAGGAGCTGCACATGAGCAGAGGCCTCAGCCTGGCAGGAGCTGGGGCTCTGTTTGCACAGGTGGGACTGCCCTTCTCACACCACTTCAGGAAGGAACTGGCACATTCATATAGTTGCTCTTCTGGGAGTTGCAGATGGCATCCCTCCAGCACAACACAGTTTTCAAGCACTGACATGAAAACCCTGGAGACAAAACATACACAACATAAGCCTAATATCAATAGCTCCACTTGGGCTGGCTCCAGTGTGCCTCCTTCCAGGAACAGACACCAACCCCCACAAGGCACCACAAAACCAGGTTACTACACCTTGGCAATGAACATAAAGGCGTACAGACAGACAAGCAGGAAAACGCCATAATAAAGTCCCACTGTGACAAAACAGACCATTATTTTTCATTTAGTAACAGAATACTTTGCAGATGGTGCCATCATCACCTGTGAAGAAATGGAGCAAAGTGTTCTCACTGTGGGCAGCACAAACCAATCACCAGTGGACATTTAAGAACTTCACCACCTTCTCCAGGCTCATCTCTAACACCATCTCAATTATGTCTATGCTGCAGGACTGGCAATAGAGCCAAAGCACTGGGAGGAGAGGAGGCATTTCTAGGGCAGCACAGCTCTCATTTAAGCACCAGATGCCTTGCTCACCACTGAGAGAAAAGCTGTGTCATTCAGCTGTTTCAGCTTAGTCTTTGTGCAAAAGGATGGCAAAAAATACGCTCTAAGCTCAGCCTGACTTTAGATCTTCATCGAATCATATAATTCCTGAGGTTGGAAAAGATCTCCAAGATCAGCAAGTCCAATCATTAACCCAGTACCACCACTGTGTTCAACTCTAAACCATGTCCTTAAATGACTCAACCACATGTCTTTTAAATCCCTCCAGGGATGGTAACTCCACCACTGCCCTGGGCGGACTGTTTCAAGGCTTAACCTCCATTTAAGTGAAGAAACTTTTCCTAACATCCAATCTAAATATCCCTTGGAGCAACTCGAGGCCATTTTCTCTTGTCTCTTGGGAGAAGAAAGCAACACACTCCACCCCACTACAGCCTCGTGTGTAGAGAGTAATAAGGTGCCACCTGAGCCTCATTTTCTCCAGGCTAAAGAATCCCATTATTCTTGCAATACTCAAGGCACAACAGATGCATTAAGGCTAAAAAGACAGGCCAAAGATTTCCCATTTTCAGGATGCTAAACCAAGCCTTTTCATAGAGCTGTCTAGAACTAAATTTCCAGTCCTTGTGAGATTAACCCCAGCACAACACTGGGGTGAATGCTATTAAAGCTTGAGTTCTTTTCTCGCTCCAGTTTCTCAGTTCACCTCAGTGGTTTCTGACACTTTTCTCATGAGCTGTGGCCAAATACCCCTCCTTCTGCAAGCAACTCTTCAACTCCAATTAGTGTCTATCCTCACACCCCAAACAGGCCTCTCCCATCAGCCACTGACAGAAGAAGCCTGTTCTCCAAGATCCTTAGGCAAGTAGCCACCATCATCCAGTAACTACTCCAGGCTGTTGCCAAGGAAAGTGGAGCAGAGTGCTGGGCCAGGCAGGCTGCACCTGCCTGATCCAGAGGTTCTGGGTGCTGCTGGAGGGCACACAGGGCAGAGACACATCTGTCAGGATCTTGCTGACCCTGACTACTGAATCCATCCTCATGCCTCTATTGGGGCATCATCAGTTTGATGCCTTTTAGTGAGCTGTGGCAGGTTCCTGGCAGCTCCTGCTGTGCTGAGTGCTCAAACAGAGCTTGGTCTCTCCTACAGGGAAAATGTGACAGACCACCTGAAGCATCCCATAGGCCAGGCTGGGGCCAGTCCCTAAAAATCAGTGCATCCCCACTGAAGCTCCATTAGCAGAGCTTACGAGGGAGGGGCTGCATCCTTATCTCCAAAGGAGTGGCCTCCAGTAGGAGCAGCTCCCATTGCTCTGTTCCCTTAGGAAGTATACAAGACACTGGAAGTTCTGTCTGCTCAGAATTTGGGGTGGGAAGGGAGATAATTTTTCTTTGTAAAGGAGGTAGGTAATTTTACTTTGTGGGTACAATCTAGCAGTTGGAAAAGCATGAGGAAGGTCTGATGTTTTAACCTACTTGTATAGCTAGTACTTACCTATTTTTGTTTGTGCAGGGTTTAGGTAGCAGAAAATTGGTCCCTGCTCACACAAACCCCCTCAGACTAGAGCAATTAGGGTTAGCAAGAACAGACTTGCAACACCATGTCGTTCTCCAAAGACAGTCTCCAAAGGAACAACATTGTTTTCTTGGCAGTGATGGAAGAGGACAGAGACTGGATACTGCACACAGGTCTAGGGTTGGTCTAAGTGGAAGGAAAAATTGAAGAGAAAAAACATAGATTTCTCTAGTTATGCAGATAAATGTAGATGTTTTGTACAGACTTCTGTCAAAACAGGTAATGAAAGGCAGGCAGCAAAAAACACTCCTCTTGGATAAAAACATGGGTTATGTGGTCTTCAAAAATATGAATGTGAATGAAATAAATTGTCCAGTATGTTGGCAACTGAAATAAAAGTCTTGGATCAAGAAACATAGTTAAATGTTGCAACAGACTAGAATATGCTGTCCTCTGGGCAAAACAAAACCCAGAATATTTTTCTATTTTTCTGCTTTAATTAATGCTTAGGAAAGAAATGGCCACATCAAACTAGGTCAAGATGACAAACCACAGTAAATAGAGCCTGCTATGTTGGTTCATCAAAATTAGGCTCTGCAACATGTTCTTGGTCTAATTGGGATTCCACAGTACCTGGAAAACGTGGCTGGGTAGCCCATGCTCACCTGTAGGAGGAGGGCACCAGGAGCAATTCATCACCCTGAGATTTTGGGAGCTGCAGAGCTGCAGAACCAGTCCTTTCAGCATTCCCCTTCCAGGGGAGAAGTAAAATGTTTCCACAAAGCACACTGAAGTGTCATTAACACTGAACAAAAGTGCAATAGTACTCTGGAGTAGGAAAGAGTGATTTCACAGCACTTGCAGATGAAAGACATGCCCCACAACACAGTATAAAAATATCCCCAAACCTCCTGCTTTACAAAATGATTCAATGAAGAGCTATAAATTAGCAGGAGAGTCAGATGTTACAGTGAAAGAAGTTGGTGACTTAATGACACATTAAGCTGCTTGGGATAGTTAAGAATCAGTATGTTCACATGGCAATAAGATAAATAAGCACATAAAAATATATAAGCCTTTCTGTGGCTCTTGACACGTAGAGGTAAACAGGGAGAAGATTTTTCTATATACACTGATGAGATTATAAAAATGTGACCAGATGTCTTCTGTGCTTCATAATACCCCATGAACTCTCGAGACATCTGTAGAAAATGCTTTGGGGATATCATTTTGATATGCTGCCTTCTGCTTCTCTTCACTAACATTGTTTCCCTTAACAGTGGACACAGAGATTGACTTCAAGCAGCTGTTCAACCCAGAGCAATCCGATTCCCTTCATTTTAACAGGATAAGGAGGCTACAATAAGTGTATTAAGTTGAGGGCCCTAGAGGAATAGTTTCTTGCTTAAATAGTTCTTGCACTCACAAACAGAGTCAATCCAAAGTTAAGATGTAGAACCTACCCCTACCCCTACCGGACCGTGCCTGTATTTCCAGGTCAGTCACACAACAGCTTCAAAAATCTGATCCATCAACTGTTTTTTAAACTTAATGGCAGAACTTAAACATCAGCATAAGATCAGTTTTGCTTTATTTTGGAATCCATACCAAGCAGTGGATGATTTAAAGATTGGCTCAATGTGCCCTTTCAGATCCACTTGAATCAATTGCTGATGAGCCACTAGAGCCAAGACCAGGCCACTCATTAATTGAACATGGGCTGTGAAAACAATTATTGGTATCTGCTGCATGAATAAAACCATTTTATTTTTAATGCCATTTCAGATTACTACAAAAAGTTTTTATTTTCCAAGGAAGCTGAAAGTATGGCAAAAAAATGTGTAAAATATAACTTCTAACTAACTCATAGTGAAAGAATTTTATGTAGCTGGAAGGTCTCCAGGCCAGCAGCACTGGTTCCACTGAACCAAACCTGGTGTTGCTTGCTGGAGAGCTCAGGGGGGTTTTGCCCCTCCAGAACAGTAGCCCTGGGGTCTGTGTAGGACTTCAGGGACAGCCCTCTTGCATCCCTTTTTGCATCAACCTCTCTAAGACCCAACTAAGGAAAGGCATTTGGCAACTCCTGTGTCAGACAGCTGGGTGGGAGGAGTGGTACTTGGAATGTCGAGTAGTGTGAATGGAGCATTTGGGGATGGATTTAAAGCATTATACAGTGAGCATGGGGTACTGGCAAAATCACCAGAGCTTGGGAACCTGGTTATGCATTAAGAGAGCAGCCAATTAGCTAAGATTTTATTCTGGTTTTGGCTCTAGGCTTGCCTCTGTAGCCTTTCACCAGACACCATTCCTACTAAAAGTCAGTTGTATTTATACCGCAGTTAAAAAATGCACTGGTGAGTTGCTAAGACTAATTTTAAAAAGAACTGACAAAGTAAGTTTTAATGAAGAGACAGGGGACTAGAGAGTGAACATTATTTAGATGTATGCGGAGGAGTAAATCTTCCTTTAAGTCTCAAAAAGTCAAGATAGCTCTACAGCCAAGGACTAATACAAAATCTCTAGCTAATTTTCTTTACTGTATGTCTGCATGGGGAGGGAAGAAACAGGAGATGGAAACAGGGAGACCTGTAAACAAGAGACAAAATGAACAATGTTGGCATTCTGCATATTTGTGGGATGTCTGAGATAAAATTATTTAAATTCTTCTGTCTTAAGTTCAAATCGATAACCAAGAGATGAATATAGCTCTAAACATATTCGGAGAATTGCCATAAACAGGCTTTGTACTTGGGATTTGTAGACTATTATTTAGTCAGTCCCTCTCATTTATTGTCTGAGCTACAATAATGCAGCTCTAGCTTTCATTAAGGTCCCTTAAAGCCCTGTCTTGACTGAAAGTTTCCTTGCACATTTTATGCTTCTATGTTGTTTTTGGTTATTACTCTCCAAATTCTCCTCAACTTTCTGACCATTAGTTTAAAAATGCTCTGATAGACACAACCACAAGCATCTGTTTTCTTTCCACATTTGCCAACATAAGCACAGCCCAAGTGGTTCTTCCCTAAAACATCTGACAAATCATTTGAGTTGCATCAGAGAAATCACCAAGCCTGTGACACCAGATGCAGGTGATGACACTGCATCAGTAACATCCACCCTGGACATGCTGCTGTGTCATCCCTGCCAGTGCTGTGGGGATCGAGGGGAAAGCACTGAAGGTGCCAGGGTTTACTTTTCTAACCAACTAATTTTTAATTTTTTTCCCCCAGTGCCCTCTGCATGATGTTGCACAAGCTGCTTTCTCTCTCTGTACTTCCCTTCTACTTGGAATTCATCATCTTTAGCAAAGGACTGCCTGTGAATAGACCCAGTACATACCACTGTGGAGCTCTCATTTCAAAGCAGTAAGTACTGACAGCAAATGCAGACAAAGGTCTCAAATTAGAGAAGATGTAGTATAAGAGAGATTTATCATTGCTTCTTTAGATTCAAAAGGACACAAGAATTTTCCTCATGGTATGTTTAGAGATAGAACAATGAATTGTTGGGTATGCATCTATGCGTGATGCAGTGTCTTGTATTTGTGTTTCACCCATGTTTAATAAGGAGTTTGTGGTGAAAAGGGAGGGAAGAAGATCCCTCGTACAGGACAACAGTAAGTCACCCAGCCCTTGGGAGCGCTGCTAGAAAGGGGGAGCAGAGCAGAGGGAGGCACTGCAGGAGACGATTATCCTGCTAAGGTGAGCACCCAGAAATGAGGTTACTATGATATTCCCACTCCTGAGCCCTGCTCAGGCAGGGACACGACACAGACTGTGCCAAGTTCTGCCACAACCTCACACAACTGGTGACAAAATGCACAGGTAGAGCAGCAGGTCAGGGGGACCTGCCAGCCACGAGGGGAGCAGGAGGGAAGGGAGTTGTTCTGCTCCAAAGCAAACCCTCCCAGTGGCCATCAGCCATTCTAGGGCAGTGCAGGAGCTGGGAAGCCGAGCCAGGCCCTCACAGTGACCATAAGGAGGGGGAAACAACTCAAAGTAACCAAAGCCAGCCCACAGCAGCCCCCCCGAGGGGGCAGGGGGGCCAGGCTGGAGGAGCCACTCCCTAGCATCCCTTCCCTCAGCACCAAGCAGACACCCCCCTTCCCACAGCTCCTCATCTTTGCTGGCCATATGGGGCAGCTTCATCTACCTTCAAGCTAATAAAGCTAAAAATAGAGCTGCAGATCTCTTATATCCTACATCCCTCACTCATCTTCTCCTAGTCCCCATAAGCACCAAGAGCCACCCTATTATAGCTGGTGGTCCACCCAAGGAGCCCCAGGTGTGCACCAGCTTGCAGGGAAGCAGCTGCAGCTGAGGGATGAGCTCCAGGTGCCTGGCAGTCCAGAGCCTTCCTCCCTTCAGGAGGATGGGGCAGGGCTTTGTCCTCCTCCACCTTCCAGTCCTGGACATGCGTGCCTTGTGCAGGGTGTTTTGGGGCACTAGAGATGTCCCGGCAGCCCTCAGAGCCCACAGCTCAGTCCATCCCCTGAGGGGCCACATGGCCACCTCACAAAGGCACCTGCCCAGCCCCTTGGGAGAGGCTAGAGTTCCCAGAGCTCTGGGGCCAGATACCTGGGCACTGTCTGGCCCCATGTCCCAGCCCCTGTCCCTTCGGGCTGGCCACCAACAACACTCACCGTGGCCTCTCCCTCCATGTGTGATCGGGTCCAGGAGGGAAAGCCTTACTTTCCCAAACCCGTGGGAAGTGCTGGAAACACATGGAAGGTCTTGTCTGGGCACCTGTGTGTGACAGACAGGCAATGTTTTTGAAGGGTTGCACAAAGCCACGCATTTTCTAATCTATATTTCAACCCCAAACTATCACTAGAAACAAGCTCATTATTCTCCACTTGACAGTGACTCAGACAGTCCAAACTCTCTAAATGGGATTTTTATATAGGGCAGGCTAGACTATACTGCTGTGAAGCTCCCATAGGGTCTGTACACCTGCTCTATTGAAGTACCTCTAAAGTATTCCAGTGTTTATTGATGTTTTTTGTGAGATTTTGTGTGAAAAGAGCTCAGTAAGCCTAGTCCTGAAAATCAGAAAATTTTCTAGGTATTTTTCCACTCTTATTTTCTTCTTCTGTTTCCTCAGCTCACCTTCGTCTCCTGCATGTTCTTTGCTTTGTCCAATCCTTTTGCCATTGCTCACTGCCTTGGGTATCTTCTTTCTCTGTGTGTTCATCACCTCCTGTCTTCTTTTAGAAGAAAGAAAATGCCACATGATGCAACTGTTCAGTGTTATTTCCAAATAAATGAGTTCATTCCTATGTGGTAATAAATCAGAGCAACTGTTTCTGGGGATTTTTTACCTCTTTACAGAGGTTATCTCTGCCTCTGGTAGCAAATGAGAGGGTTTATTGCTGAAGGAGCAAAAGATATAACAATTTAGTTTCATGTTGCTGCTGACTGCTGATTAGTGCATGTGGAGGAAGAGGAGAAGCAAGAAGAAAGGCGTTTGGGTACGTACATCTGCCTTAGTGCAGAATTGGGCCTGGCCCAGCTATCTGGCACTAGAATAACCCTTGTTATAAATTGCTTGAATTTAATATCCAGGTCAAATGTGGATGCTTGCACATAGTAGGGCTGCTTAAAAAGGGAAATGTCCAAGGGAAGCCATTAGGAGAAGAAGAGAAGCTGAGAGACTCCAAGGAAGGTTAAACCTCACTGCAGAAAACCTGATAAAATAAATCCCTCCATCTTCTCCCTCACTGCACACACAGATGTTTGCCAACCCCAGTGGAACACGACAGATTACAAAGGAATTTCTTCCCAAGGATATCTTCAAAGGATGTGCACGGATGTATTTTAAAATAAATTGGGTGGGTATTGAATTCACATCATTGTACTATATATACTGCTTGTTTCTTCCTTAGTGGATGACTCTTGGGCATCCTTCCCTCATTAGGTCCCAGACAGGAAAAAAGTTACTTATTCCTTAAGTGAGGGACTATGTAATCTGTTTTTTTCATTGGTCAATTAGTCATCATGCACAAGGGCTATAAGTTCCAACAGGCACCACATTTCACTTTCCCATGGATAGTGGTGGTGAAAGGTAATTTTCAAATGTTCTTTATACAACAAAACATGGGCTAAACAAAAGCCTAAGCCTCCACCGCAGCTCATGAGTTAAGTGTACTCAAAACTGCCTTTTGAATGGAACAATAAATTTGTTCTTCTGCATAAAATGAACTACAAGGAAGGAGAAAAGGTGAAGCCTAAAACAGGACCAAAACCAATACCTTGTAGTCTTAAGAGGAAATATTTAGCCTTCAATAACAAAGAATTTAATTCTTATTTCAGTGTGTATCATGAGTTTTCCTGACAGGTTGTAAATTTTCCTTCACATGTAATAATATAAGGTAGCAATAACAGGAGTAGAATCTGAGAATGTTTTTGCCCTGTAACTGTGACCTCTTTTTTGTTGCTTGGTGGAGGGAATATTTCACTTGCCTTTCAGTTGTTGTGCATAGTCTAGGACAGCCTGCATGAAGACTGCTGTCAGAGGTTGGTGGTGCTCTCCCTCCTGACTTGCTTCATTTCTAGGCCTCCTTTAAGGAAAGGAAAGGAAAAGGTAGAACAGATACCAGAGTTTAAAGGCAAGTGCTAAATACTGATAAGAGACAGAAGGCAAACTCCTCTTGGAGAAGTGAAAAAGAGATATAGAGTGATTATTTTAATGAGAGGCTATTATAAAGATACAATGGTTAGTAAATAGCATGCAAAATGTTAATGAATATCTGTTGTTATTCTAACTATGAATATGAGAATTAAAACAAATATCTTCTGGAAGACAGCTTGGATCTAAGAGCATGATGGTGGGCAGGGCAATACAACAAATGGAAATGTTTACAGAGCAAAAGGGGTATCAAAACCAGGTTGGGGTTTGGGAATGGGTCAGGAGAAAGTTGTGAGATGTGAATGTGCACTGCACAGGGTGGGAAAAGGATGTATATTTATCTGGGGACCCCAGATCCATTGCCACAGCAAATTCAGAGCATAAAGTAGATGGAACGTTCTCCCTGCGTGGCTGATTCCATTAGTCTTCTTTATGGGTGTGTAGGGTTTTTGTACTTTCCACATACCCTTTGTCTATTCTATTTTCTTTTCTGGGATAAGTTATTTCAGACTGAGATGGGCAACCAATCCACTTAGGAATTGTGATGCTTAACTCTAACTCTTCTCCCAAGGGACTCTCAGAGTAATGCTTTTTTCTTTTCTTTAAGCTCTTAATTTTTTTTTTTTTGCATCTCTTTAATTATCATTCCTTCCATTTACTGATTTGCCTTCTTTCTAAACTTTATGCTTATTGATTTTTGAAGATAACCATTAAAGACATGTACTCGTTTCCATGTATCATAAAGTCGTTTGGGAGTTCACAAAACAACATTTGCTCAAGTAATGAGGACTGACAGTTCACTGACCTTTGCTCGTGTGACAATACAAAGTACAGTCTCATACCATCATTAAAGTGAAGCACCTTAAATCAATTATTAAATCACTTCCTTGCTTTGTTCTCGGTAAATGATGAACTAAACCCTCTTAGATCTAACCCAGAGTCTGTGACTCAGCCACTGTTCTGCAGCCTCATGTCCCAGTCTGGCTGCTCAGAAACGCTTGCAGAAATATTCTGTCTTTATTTTTCCCCAGAGCAAGTCCCAGATATGTTGGGGACTACAAGCTTAGGTATCCACCGGTCAGTGTCCACGGTATTATGAAATGTTCCACACTGGGTTGCTCTTTCGGCTGTTCAAGTGATTTCTGGGTCCTTTTTCAGGCGAACAAAACATCCAACAGTGAGCACTACTGACTCTTGTCTTACCTTCTGCAGAAACCCACAGCCCTCTGCTGTCTGAGGAGCAAGAGCTGTACCAGAACTGAACACCACAGGAGTGCTAAACCATGGGAGGCTCAGATGTGTCCAGTTAGCTCTCACTGGGAGAGAGATTCCTGTTTTTCTAGTGGAAAGGAAATACATTTTCCCCTTTTGAAACTGCTGTGCAAGCCAACCCTCTGGAGTCTGTTAGATGACCCAGCTTCTCTCATAAAACCTTTAAGGACATGGAGAGACTTGCAGGTACACACAGGTGTTTCTGCACAGGTAGCTGTCCATATATGGGAGGAGATAACAGTGCAAGACTCCTGCTGATCTGTCCATCTGCTAGACAAACCTAATTTCTGAGGCAGAGCTGAGTACTGAGTAACAGGAGGGCTGGAGAGGGCTCCTGGCTGCCAGTGTGGAAAAAAGATAAAGGGAGAATGACCCTACAGTATGCCCTGCAGGATTCCAGGGCCAACTTTTACTCCAGTATTAGTAAAACACTTCAGGGATCTCAGCTTTGGACACAACTGCTCAGTGGGGCAAAGCAGGTGGCACTGAGAGCTGGATTGTTCAGTCAAGATAGGTTTGGAGCCTGCTACTGTTCCATGTGCTGCCACGTCTTTCTGCAGGGATGAAACAATTCCCAGGTTTGCCCAAGGAGGAGCAATCAGGAGGTAGCAGAGAGCACCAAACAGGAGGAATCATATTCTTATTAGCTCATGAGCAAGTATCTGTCTTGGGCTTTTGACTCTGTTCAGACACAACAAGCTGCTGCTCTTAGTTACATATCTGTGGGTAGGAATGTAACCTTGTGAGTGATACAGTCGTGTGAGTAATATCAGAAAGTCACTATTTATTGAGAAGAATTCCTGTTCTTTCTGTAAGAAAAGGTCATGGTAGTCACCTGTGCAGTGAGTTAGCACGTGCTGGTGTTCTTAAGTTGTGGTGGTTTTGGTTTTCAGATTTCCCTCATGGCAAATAGGATTTCTTCTTTGCAAGAAAAAAAAAGAAAAAAAAAATTAAGGCACTGAAAGGTTAATTCACACTGTTCTAATAGATTACATGCCAGAGTAGGAGCCAAAAACAAGAGTTCTGATGGTGGTTCTGACATGCACCTGCAATGTAAAGAGCCCCATTCCCTGAGGTTCATTTCCCCAGACAAACAATGAACTATGAGTCTCTTCATCTGAGGTTAATTGGAGTCTCTGCACCTTTCCTTAAATTAAAGAAATGCCCCGAGGAAACTGATGCACTAAATGTGTCTCAAGAAGTTTACATGCAATTTAAGGTGAAACTGAGAAAGGAGAGACAAGTGCTAAGTGGTGACCTCATCAGAGGCACAGAGCAGTGCATACCAGTCGTCCGTGTGCCATGGATGCTTTCCAGGGCAAAGCAAAACCACTGCCACTGTTAGCAGATTCTAGTTCCTGAAAGAGCTGAGGAAACACACATTGCAGACACAGTAGGACTAAGATGCTTTCTAGTTCTGCAGACCAAGTTCCCCAGTATTGAAAAATATTGATTTTGCAGCTAGAAAAGTTTGATCACTTCTGGTTGAGAAAACAGAGGGCCAGCACACTAACAGGCTGAGCAACAGGATAAAGGAGCAGCCTGAACAAATAACAGGTCAGATAAAAAAAAGGCCTTTTTAAAAAGGATAGCTCTGAAATGGAAGGGTTTCAGGCTTAATTTATCCCTCCGTGCTCCTGGGTGGAGGAAGGGCAGTGTCTACTCTTCCCCATCTTCATGCCCCATGGGCTACCTGTGGAGCTTCTGTAGCCGTGGCTGTGTGTACCTTAAACAGGGGAATGGCAGCGTGATGTAGGACCCTCTGTGAAACCTGGGGGGAAACATGGGGCCCTGAGGAGGGAGAACAATGGCTGTGAACTATGGAAGACAACGCTATGGATCAAGTTATCTGTCTTCTCTGGGAGGGTTCAGGTTCTAGATGTTACCTTGGATCAGTGACTGCAGAGACAAAAATCTTTAAGTCAGCATTGAGTAATCTCTAAGAGTGAATTGGGCTCACACATCTGGTGCAATCTCCTGCTCGCCGTGACAAATCCCATCCATATGTTGTTTGCTTGAAAACACACAAGATGGGAAAGTATTAATGTGTGGCTTTAGGACATAAACCTGGAGGTGTAGGACATGGGTTTCTGTTGCTTCTGGAATTCCTTGTTTCTTCTAAAGTTAACTCTGAGTCTCCTTGGACATAATAAATGCAAATAAAACCTGTTTCTCCTACACAAGCAGGAGTATTTTCCATTTGCGCTTTTAGCATGGTTATAGTTTATGTTGGGTTCCAGTTGATAATGATTTCACAGGCGTTCTTACCAAAAAAAGAGACTTTATTTTCAGATGTAAAACTGAAGTGTAGGAGAATTTCCCACACTGAAGTCACAGTGCCTCTCTCAGTATCATAAGGCAAGACATCACTCTGCTAAATCAGTGGTTGTATTTGGAGCTGCATCATACTGGAATCCCTGGGATAAGCTAGTTTAAATCCATTCTTTTTTACCCAGGGATTAAGTGTGACCAATTCTAAATGTTTTCCAGAGCCAAACTGACATAATAGTTAAAACCAAAACCAACCGACCAACCAAGAACACCAAGAAAAACCTAGTGAGGAAAGATTTAGATTTCTGATGGGAGTGACATCAAATGGATCCCATGCAGTTGCAACCATTTGTGTCATTTGGCTGCAGAAGAGAAACTCAATGCAATTAAAATCTTTCGTCAGAGAGATAAACTCCAGATATTAAAGAATGTCCTTGAGGCATCTCATCAGATCTGTAGTCTCTTGGAACACATGTACTGATTCAGGTGAGAGGCAAAGCCTTTAAATAACCCTACAAATTTTAAGCGTCAAAGAATCCCTTCTTATAACATCTTTGGGAAGAGAAACAACATCCTTTGAAGCGGAGGCAGGCTGGATTTCAGAATGAAGCAGCTTTGCAGATTTGGACACCTGCTTAATTAGAGGATGAATGTGAAATCCTTAAACTTAAAAGGCTTTTATGAGGCAGCACTTCAGAGAACAAGCATTCCTTTAGCATCGGCAGAGAAGAGCTGTTGGCTATTATCTTTGGAGCTGGGTCAAACCTGAATATATTAGCAAAACGCACTCTCCATAGATGGTGAGATGAGCTGTATGCAATTCCCAGACCTCACACAGGAAGTATTTTGAAAGAATCAAGGAAAGTTGGGATCGAGGATGGTTTAGGAGGCAACACTCAAACCATCATGCCATCCAAAAATAGAGTAAGAAAAAACTAGGTACGTAGACAGGAGGTACACAGTAAACATAATAAAGGAACAATTTGTTCACGATACCACTGTGGTTCAGTGGTCTGTCCTGCAATTTTCATTCAACCCATTCAGGAACACTGTAAGAGGAGCTCCTAAATACCACCAAAACAGGAAATAGAAGATATAAACCAGCTAATGTCTTTCTCACCAACTTCTAAGCAGGAAAAAAACACCACTGTTTTGACAGAACAGTGAAGAGAAGCTCATGAAAATTAACTTCAAGAAATGCTTGTAAGAATTATGGTCTCTGCTGAGTTACTTCAGATAGAGGCACAACCACAATGATCACTATCTGACAAAAAAATACCAGATTTGTTCCTTTCCCCCTCTAAAGAAGAAAACCCACAAAGCTCAGAACTGACAAGTGATGAGAACACTAAGCTACCAGCAGGGAGTTCCCTTTTTCTAGTCCACTGGCCTACATGGAGACAGAGAAGCAACGTGCTCCCAACGCCAACCAAGGGGAAGGCTTTCAACATGGCACAGTCGTGGCAGGACCTCACTGAGTGGAGAATTGAATCTGTTTGTGTAGGAATGGCAGTCTGCTGAACAGCCCTGCCTGTCCTGGGAGCTATGCTGGCCTTTACCCAGGACACTGCTACAAGTACTGCACCTCCTCAGTGACTCCCTGGCAGGTAGGCACCCTGACATCTCACTGTGTCTATTCCAAGAGAGAAAAGAAGAGCAAAAAGTATTTACATGCTGAAGAAACAGACTTTTTTTTTTTTTTTGGCCAGACTATGACCAAAATATTAAGAGTTCCTCCGCAGTTCTCAAAGCCTGCATCCCATATCCAAAGCATCATCTGAACACATTAAGATTTTATAACTTACAGCACAGATGATGAAAAACACTGAGGAAAAAAAAGAAAAATTCTAATAGATGGCAACAATCAATCTCCTGCTGTGGATTACGTGTTTTTATTCCCACAGTTCACTGTCTTTCACAACACTTGCTGTACAACTTTTCAAAGTAGCCTTGTTCTTATTTTGACATTCTTTTCAGAGTGTTTTTTTTTTTTTTTAAATAGCCTTTATCATATTCAATGCTGAAAACAAACTGAAAAAAATTTGACAAATTTATTCAATAAAAATATAAGTAGATACACTGCAAATAAAACACGTGCTTGGGAAATAGAAATATGTATTAGAGCTTGAATTCAGCTTAGGGCAAAACCAATCTATTTTGCAACTTAAAATACCCAAGATGAAACTAATGTAAGACACAAATGGAGTGGCCTATTATTTCCTGTAAAATAAAATGAACTAGAAAAGACTAGGAGGCCATGAACTAGTTATTAAAAAAGCTAAAAGGCAAGGCAGATGTTTTACTAGAATTTCTATCCCAGGGTACTGTAAATATTCATACTGTATTTGCTCTGACACTGAAGTACAGTAAAAGGTTTTGTGTACCAACTTCCATTTTTATTCTAATACTGCTCCATATAATGAGAGGGACACAACAGACATTTCCTGTAGTACTGCTGCTCCATTAGGCTGATCCCATATGCAGCTGCAGCGTTTTGGGAGTAGGTTTCAACTCTATTGTTCATACCTAATGCAAAAGCTCAACTGAGTTAAATGCATTTTCTCACTTTCCAGTGAGACCCCCACTTAATGTCTTACTGCTTTTTTCACTGCTTTGGGGACTTGTCTACAACTTTTGCCTGTACATGATTTACCATCCCCGAGTACAGACTGTTGCTTTCCCAAAGCCCCAAAATGAGCTGAAGAGTAGACATGCTCTTCCATGACAAGCATGCAAACACATGCACCAAACACAACCTCACCCGGGGGTATCTATGTCTTTGTGAGGTCTATCATCCTGCTTTGGTTTCCTTCCAAGTTGGTTACTTAGCATAATAGAAAATCCTGTTTGTTTCTGCTAGGAGGAAATTTGATTCCTTCTCTATGGAATACCAGGCTACTGTAACTCACAAATTGTCATTTGGCTCATCTGGAAACTCACAGGTAATTTTAGCTGGAAGTGAATGCAAAGATACACCAGCTCCAGCTGATGCAGAACTGCTGCTGCGTAAGCTCCTCTGAACATATCAAAGCCACAATCAGTGCTCTCCACTGAGTCTCTGTTAGTTTTGGAGGCCAGTTTAAGACCTGGATCCTACATTTCATCATGAAACAGAAAAATAAGACTTGATCTGCCTCAAGGTCTGATCTGTATCAGCAAACCTTCTCTGAGATAGAATTTCTGCCTTAGGAGACACTCACAGAACCAACATCTCCTTGTAGTCCCTGCTACAAGGTGTGGAAGCAGCTGCTTCTGCAAAAGGCCACTGCTGAGGCCCTGGAAAGGGAAATGCCAGGAGACTTGGGGCATCCCACGTGCTACAGCTTTACTTCTCAGGTATGACAATACCACCTGATCAGGGGCCAGGGCAATGCGAAACTCTCAGGAAAATTTCGTAATCACAGAGTCTCAATTTTCTGCACCTGCAAAAAGATGGGCAGGAATTCAGTCTTGTGCTACATAATAGTTGGGGTAAATGTACATCGTTGAACTGAAATCAAAGGAGCGACAGTGGTTTATAGGAGCTGAGGGTCTGCTGCAACATTTCACAGCCTCAGAAAAGTCTCTTATTTTGGTTTCCCAATTTAGTATGTGTGGAGGTTATAAATATTTTATATTGGCTTTATTGTTTGAGAGTTTTTTTCAGATAATCTTTTTAGAAAGATCAAATGTCTTCCTCAGTATTCTGTGCACTTAAATAGGACATTACCATTTACCTAGAAGCTTACTCACGAGACTGAAGCAATCTGCTTTAATTTCCACAACTTCACCACAGCATCCTCGACACTCCAGCACAGCAATGCTTTTGATAACCTCTGATTAGTAAAACTGGGTATGCATATACAGAAATGTGAAAGTTACACTAAGATCTATATTCTTGAAGTTTTATTGCTTTCCTTTATCATTACTGAATAAAACAGGCTACAAATCTGGGATATTGTACTTAATTAGGGGAAAGAGGTATCAGACTACTCCCATTTTAACTGCATTAAAAATGTCAGCAACTATTCAAAGTGCAATAGTCTAAAAGCCTAGCCTAGCTCATAAACCCAGAAGATGTATGAAAACACCCTTCTGCATTCCCCTGAAAAGGAATTTTTACAACTGTGTGTTTGCAAGGAGTTCACAGAACTAGCAACACACTTATTTTTCAGATGAAATGTCCATAGCCTGTAGAATAATTCAAACAGGTGCTAATTAGGTGTACAGAAAGGCCACTGAGGATAATTTATATGTCCCCTTTCAACAGAAAAAAAACCCTGAATAAATGTTAATTGCTTATATTATGCACCAAATTATTTTTAAGATGGCACTAAATTAACTGCAAATATTATAATTACAAAGTACTGGGTAATTTACTAAAGATTAATTGAAATGATTAAGTGCAAACAGCGTAATTTTGCAAGGTAGTATTAATACTTTCTGCACAGAGAAAAAACACCAATGTGGTTGTTAGAGGCTATTTAATAGAGGATTTCATGCCCATCACAGAAGCACCAGGAGCTTCTCTTTGATGTGCCCTTCTCTCCAAAGGGTATGACATGATTTCCATGGGGGAAATGACCAGAATGCCTAATCCCATCTATGTCCAGGACTGAGTCTGATCTCAATGACATGGCAGTGACACAAAAGTATTGCATCATAGTCCACATCCAGCAGCCTCTTCTGAAAGCAGCAGGAACTGTGGCTGGTCACTGAGCAAGGACTGAACTGCACGGGCAGTTGGAATGAAACCCTCACAACCAGCAAAAGGATCTTGCTTTAAGCAGGATACTCTGAAGTGTCACCATGCAGCAAGAGTTTTATTTCATTGTCCTGCACTCAGCACACCAGCCTCCTGCATGCTCCATGCTGTGCTGCACGGAGGTGGAATGGAGATGAACCTGGAAGGGAGAGAGGGATTTGAAAAATTGTTCTAGTCCACAAGCCATTTGTTTCCCAGGAGTATTCTCTATTTTAAATGCAAGATCCTTTTCTGAGTTTATTATGTCTCTATTTATTACAATCTCCTGGCCAGAATTTATTTTTGGTGGCTTAATATTTAATACAATTTAAATGTAGTTATTTAGAGAGTGACAGTGGAAAGCAGAAAAGAATTCAGTACTGGGAATAATTCTAGACTTCTGAGGCATTGGGAAGACATTATTGTGTTCATTTTGACTAGCACATGTCAGAACAATAATGACACTGCCTGTAAGATGTTTCAGTTTTCATTAACACACATGCCATACGACATGGCAAGAAGCACTGAGAGTAGTGAAATGCTGTAAATGAAAATAAATGCCTTGGACTTTTGGCCAGTTGTAACATTAAGGTCAATGTGCAGGAAAGAGAATGTCGCCTATTTCTACAGAGCTCAATCTACCCGTGTGTGGAGACATAAGGAAAAGATGTATATCAATTGATTCCCACTTAGAAAAATTGGTAGACTGCTTGTTGATTTTTAATAAAAGGCTGGAATCCCACTGACACCATGCTAGTTAGGAAATTTTAACTGTAATTTCAGTTTAAATCTCGTATCTGTTTAATATGTGAAGAGTCCAATTCAGGAACTAAAGACCTTTCTGGAATTTTGTCCTACTCAGTATCTTACTTCAATGTCTGTTTAAGCTCCTTTCACTTGAACACATCTTAAAACTAACAGTGTGCAACGTTGAATAAGAATACCTCAACAAATCTGGGCAAAAAGGCTCAACTAACACTAAAGTCTGCGCACAACATCCTTAAGGATAATATTGAGAAGACTCTTACAGGATTAGAGAGTCAAATTTAAAACTATGATACATGTTGCCGTCTTGGTATCAAAAGGAAATAGGGATACATTAAATACAAATCTGATTTAAGAGATGAGAGAGTTGGGACTGTCACAGCCAGATTCCCACATGAAGAGCCCTCTGAAGTCAAGGCAGATGGACAGCATCATTTGTGGTGCCCTTATCGAGCTCTGACAGGCATTTGTACCTCAAAGGTTCATCACTGAGAGCTCAGAATCACAGCTCCTCATGCAATGACAAAGCACCCGGTGCACTAAAAGGCAGGCCATAACAAGGGCAATGTGAAAACCAGCAAGCAGTGCAAGGTTGAAAATGATAGTCTGGACTGTGTAAAGCATCTAAATCTTACAACAAAAAGTCCTACTTCTAGCAGGTGCCTGGGAAGCTGCCTGGAAGTGCAGTCTCTTGCTCCTGTGCTGGTCTTTGCCTGGCCAGCCTCCAAGAGCTGACCTGGAGAGTGTAAAAGCCTCTTGAAATCAGCTGAGAAGAGCCAGCCCAGGGCCTTGGAGAAGGCAGCTGGAGGGTGTGTCATGCACTGCCCCCTGCAGCCACACACACCTCTGCCCACCCACATTCCCTCTTCCCCTGACACCTCCAAAGCCAGGAAAGGGATCAGTGACACACAGACCTCCTGACACTCTCACAGCAACCTGCTGTAACACAGAGCCCCAAGAGCAGTGAATCACTGAGAACTGCCACTGTGGCACTTTTGCCTGATTTGGTAAGAAGCCTCCATCACTACCAACAGAAAATTGTAGCTTGATTTTACTCACAAATGTATGACAGCAGGTCCTTTCCAACGCTGGCATTCACAAATGCGGGCACAGCAAAATGTTAAAAGAAAGTCAGAGCAAAACAATAAACAATCAAAAAGCAGTGGCTAAATACAATTCATAACTGTTAGGCATAGCTACAACAATGCTCTTAGACTGGTACCTTATTTTACATTGAGATTACAGAAACAACTTCCAAAGTATTTTGAATTTAGACCTTTGTAGTTACATCATAATTACAGTGTCTTGGATAACAAAAAAAGATTTTGCAAAACAGGTATCTTATTCACCCGAAAAAGAACACTTCCTTTAGCAGACACAGCCAGCTGGTTTTGCCTTTGCTGGTATAGATGTCTTGTTTGATGGAAAACATTCTTTTTTAAATATGTAAATGCAATTGATCCTGAGGAAAGAAAAATCATAAACCATCAGTGAAAATACACTGCACTGCCCTTTAAAACTGCACCATTTTTGATGCACGTTGTGAAAATATTTCATGCTGGTTTGACCAGTGCTCTTCTTACAGTGTATAAGTGTATTAGTGTGAAATGTGAAGTCCTCTTCCCTTGGTCTGCAACAATTTTTATCTATTAAAATACTTGCTGAATCCAACGAAACGAGTTGATTCTATCTCCTCCCACACTTTGATCTTGGACTGTTTTGTTTAGCTTGAGAGACGAGTGCTACATCATACAAATATTTGCCAGCCAACTCCAAATTCAAACACTTGTTTTTTTCAGAGGTTTCTGTTTAGTAAGATCATGACACTCAGCAGCAACAAATAATCCCCTGGGTGAGTTATTCCATCCATGCCACCTGCAGGGCTCTCTGCAGCTTCCCCTGCTGCAGCTGAGCAGCTCAGAACCTTCCACAGAACACACCTCAGACAGACACCTAAGTCTGGGGATTCAAGTTCCCTCCCTGCAGGTGAGAAAAACTGAGAACTCCAAAGCTGCACAGCTGAAACCTGGTGGGATCAGAGCCCAGCCCTGAAACCTCAATCCATAGGAGTCCTGATGAAGACTCCAGTGTGCAAATGTGGGTGCAGCTGCTTGAATGCTGCCTGAGCATCTGAAGGGTGACCACACTGAGCCAGGACCAGGTCCACGAGCATCAGACATTAATTGCTGCAGCGCAGCCACAGTGGTTGGTGTTACCTGAGGAGCAGGTGCAGTCAGCGCCCGAAACACATCTCTGTGTGCAGAGGGCAGTCTGTCCAACAACAGCCATCACAACACTCTTTAGGACTGAAAGGCTTTACAGAGTCCTGTCACTGCACAAATGACACAACTTGCACACCTGTGCCTCAGGTAAAACAGTACTTTTCCAAAGGGTACCGGAAATTAATACAAGCAGCAGCATTTTTAATTATGGTTCCATAGACTGGTACAGCTCACAAGCCCTGGAAAACGCAAGACAGACATTTTAGCACTCCTGGGAAAACTGATTTTCACTGATCTGCCTGGGAAGCACTGCTTAGAGATGTTAATATCCTTACCATGTTGAAAAATCAGAATTTAGATATAAAATACTTCACATTAATTTAAGTACTGTTTCCATTTTATCTCTGTTTCAACATTAAAATGGAATAATCTATTAGAAAACTTAGCTGCTGCTTCCTTAGAGACACTGCCTTTGCAGCTGGGTGTGTCCATGGCTCTGAACATACCTTTATGTCTGCAAATACCACCTACGAGCCTAAATAGAAATTGAACTGAAGCCCCACCTTTGCAAACACAACTAGACACATTCACTTGAAAAGGTGAAGTGTGGTGAGCCTTTTCTCACTTCTTGTAGGGTTATTCTGTGTGATTGGCACTTCCTGTGTAATGACATCCAGCAGTAGCACTGGCACACGGCACCTTCTTTAAGTCAGCCTTTTACAATCCAAGCTGCCAATAAAAGCCTGCAGTTGGTTGGCAAGACAGTTCTTCTGAGTCATGTCAGTGACTGTGTCTCTCCAAGTATCAAAGAGATGTTTTACAAAAAACTGAAGGTAAGTGTTTTACAGTAAATCTTACAAAACTGTACATAATAATAGTCTACAACATGAAGCTGGCCATTAAACTGTTGTAATAGTTATGTAATGTAGTAAATATAACAATTCTAATGTTTCATATATTTGTCATATTAATCACTGTATTCATACAGTTGTGTTTGTATACATATATTCAATGGCACTGTAAACAGTTGTTGGAAAACGCACATTAACTCTTAACCCATTAGAAGTGATTATAGTACTTTTTCATCCAAAATGTTAAAATGCATCAATGTATCATTGATTAAAAAAGAAAGCTTTGTAATACAATGCATATTTGACATTTTCTAGGGTAACAAGACGAGGCATAACAGAATGTTCTAGATTTCAGAATGTTTTACATTTACACCTAACGTGATACAAAATTTTAAACATTAAATGTAATTAAATAATACACAGTTTATGAAACAGTTGATTTCAGAGATCCATAATGCACAAAATGAAGTTAGTGTCTAATGGGAGTTCCCAATAATTTATATCTCTGGGACCTTCATGGAAAACTTAAGTTGGTTTCTATGTAACATCACATAGGCAAAGTAAGTTTGAACTGAATTACCTTTTTTTCCTCTGTACAGAGCTGCATTCAAGTGGATAAAACATTATTATGTTTATTTATGTTTCCCTTTGCTGGACATTCATCCAATAAGCCTTGAGCATATGCTTAAGCATCTGGTAATGACATTTTGTGGGTCAGGGAAACTCACTATCTATATCCCTCAGTAAACAAAGTTGTTCTATTTGTTCCATAGTTAAGGCAACCATACTGATATATTAGACACACAATATACTTTTATGTTGCTTGCTACAATCTAAACAGTAAGAGTGAAAAGAAGTTTCAAACATGCTTTGACCTTCTTGACCACTCAGGCATTTCATCAAGCTGGTAGAGAGTACTTAACCTGGTTTAGTGGGAGGTGTCCCTGCCCATGGCAGGGGGGCTGGAATCAGCTGGTCTTTAAGGTCCATTCCAACCCCTTAACACCTTATGAACTGTAGACACAGCTTGTTAGCTGTTCACTAAAAAGAAAGTATGAATTGGCTTGAATTTGAAGACTGACCATTCATATAACTTATCAGAAAAAATTAAACAAAACCAGCCAGTCAGATTCTAGCAAATGAAATCGATAAAAACAGAAACACACACAATAAACAATTTGTGTTTTCCATTCTTTCTACCCCATAACTTAAGCTACCCAGACCCTTGTCATCATCCCCTCTGTATCTTGGGTGGGCTTTGCCAAGGACTATCTTCAGACATTGTAAGTGATGACACTTGGTATCTGCCAGCTCCAGCGTTATCACTTCATATTTATTCTACCATATCACAGAGAGAGCCATTTAGATTTGTGTTCTGTTGGGTAAGGCTGCAGGTATAAAGGAAAGTGAACAGAAGCAGTAGCACAGTGGCTGCAAGGCAACATAGCTACAGTGGACAATGCCACAGAGCTGCCAGTGCTGCTAAAACAACAAGGGAGGGGCTCAGGGCTGGACTGCTCCCATGTCCAGTTACACTGTGTTTGGAGGAGGACTTGACAGTGCTTGTGGTGGTTGTGGTGTCAATCTTTTTCACAGTTGGTTTTGGTTCATTTCTGTTCTCTGCATGGGCTTTCTTGTCCTTGAGTATATCTGAAAACATGAAAGTAAATGTAAGATTAATCACACATCTTTTAAATAGGGGCTTGCAGTTCTGTCTGTTGCTGGAACATGTACCCTTATTCTGAATATCTGAAACATGTATGGAGAGCAACGGGGCACTTGCACTCATGTTTTAGTTGGACCCCGTGTGGCCCCTCTGTCCTCAGCACCCACTGTTTTGCTCAGTAAGCCCTCTCTGAGTGCCCAGCTCTACTTGGCTCTTCACAGACACAGTTTGAGCAGATTAATAGGTATTCTGCATTGCAGTGCCTGGCCTCAGAACTTGATCTTCCCTCCCCAAAAGCACCTTCGGTTTCACCTGGGATGGGAACTGGTTCATACCTTAAAAAAGGATGTCACAATCGAGTGGTTTTGTAACACATCCCAGTGAAACACCCTTCAGGTTGGTGAGCTGCTGCAGGAGGAGACTGGAAAGCACATTGACATACCAGAATGACAGAATGGTTTGGGTTTGAAGGGACCTTCTAGTTCCAGCCCTCCTGCCATGGGCAGGGATGCCAACTGCTAGCCCAGGTTGCTCTAAGCCCCATCCAACCCGGCCTTGAACACCTCCAAGATGGGGCAGCCACAGCTCCTCTGGTCAACCTCTCATGGTGCCTCATCACTCTCTGAGTAAAGAACATCATCTTTGTGTGTAAAATAACCTCTCCTCTTTTTTTTTTTTTTTTGTTAAATCATTACCCCATGTCCTTATCACTGTCTGCCCTCCTGTTTGTAAGTCCCCTTCCAGATGCATTTTGAGGCACTTCCATCCATTTTCATATAAAGGACCAGATTCAGAAGAAAGTAGTTCTTTATTGTAAAAATATGATTTTGTTTTAATGACAAAATTGTAAGAGTCTCTAGTTACCTAAACGTTCCCATTTGAAAGTATTATTGAGATCATACTGCCCTTGAACCCTCTCACTGGCATTACGGAAAGAGAAGAAAGAAAAAGAAAGAAAAAAATCACTATTTCATCTGTTGAAGGGATGATGATTTTACAGTCCATCTGTAAAAGCACACCTGAGTGCTTGATTAAAAAAAAAAAAAAAGAAAAAAAGCCTACCTGGAATAATTTATAATTAACAGTAAATGTTCAGGTCTAAGCTTAAAGGATTTGTGATACTAATGAATGCAGTGCACATATACAAGAAAGCAAAAAGCATAGATTTGTAATGCAGATGAAACAACAGTCCAATCGTAAAACCAAAACTCTGAATCACAGAACCAAGTTCCTGGCAGAAAATGGAAAGATGGAAAGTATTCCAGAAATGTAAATGCAATCTGAGATCATTGTCTGCATGTCACTAGTTCTGAACAACCATCAATAAATTCACTTGATACTAAAAATGAGCTATTGTATTGGGAAAGCACACATTGTTCTTCTGCCAGAATGAGCCACCACAGAAATGCAATGGGTTTCTCCATTTTATCATAATATCAACATTAACCCCAGAGGAAGGTGTGATTCCTAGACCTGACTTGAGAGTGATTTCAGCAAAAGGACACTGGCTGGCAGGGGATCCAGTGGGAAAAGGGGAGTCTGACACTGCACTCAGAGTTCCTTATGGCAAAGCACAGACACAGCTCCTCTTCACCTCCAGCTGCAGTGGAGCTAACAGACAGCAGGGGCAGAGAGACACGCTCCAAATGTTTGGGAAATATCAGTATTCTGGGGACATTTAAAGAAAAATGGACAACCTTCAGACTGTCATTAAAGTAAATTAAGAATAAATCATGGAAATAGGTGTGTTCTGACACTGCCTGGAGTCCTTTCCATCACTGTCATTCTGCTCTGCAATGGCAGTAAAGGTGCTATTTCTCTGCTGCCTCTTATATCATCCCAGGCTGCTGACTTCAGCTCTCTGGGGCCAGTTGATTAAATTAAGACCTCACTCAGGTAAATCTATTCCCCTCTTTCAGCTGGCCATGTCCACCATTGTAACTTGATTGGTGTCTATAAATCGGGCAGACTGAAATGTATTAATTCGTTTATTTTCTTACTATTGACTTAACCAAAAATCTAAGGTAAGATTTAATGCTATCAGAGAGGCTGTTAGTTTTTAAAAGCTTTCCTCTCAGTGACTGCTTAATGCACTACATAACAAGCATTAAATAATACATTAGAAAACTCTGCCTTTATCTTTTCCAGGGAAAGGACCACATTCGGAATTCTCTCTGTCTTTACATCAGAATATCTTGCAAGCCTATTAATGGCCAATTCTAATTTGGGATCTAATTGTGCAAACCTGGAATTTTAAATAAAATGCTCTGTTTTCTCCTTTCTTAAAGCTAAATAAAAATAGCTGAACTTCTAATGCAGTTCAAAATCTTTTTCAATCCTATATTTAGTTTTTAAGGCCCAAATTTCAGCAGTGTAAAGATTTCATGTTTTATTCCAGTTTCCTCAGAGTTCCTATTGCTTACTCACGCCAGGATTTTGGCTGAGAGACTCCGAGTTAAATGAGATTTTCCTCTTAAATCGTTTTCTCTGAGTCAGAGATGGTTATGTTCAGTCTACAACTGACATTCAAAAGGCAAAAAATTAGTGATCATGCTAGAAAAAAAAAAGCAGTGTCAGTGGGAAGACTAGCACAGAAATGAACCTCCAGTCTCAACTAAGCAAACCCCAGATGTTCAGCCCTCATGAGTCCCTCCCCCACAGTATGCTAGCATAAAACCAACCAACCAATCAACCCCCACAGCTCCGGTTTGTTCTAGTATTTACTTTCTGTGTTTTAAAGGCTTTATGATTCCCAATTAGAAGCTTTCTCCATTTCTAAAAACTCCCTTCCACCATCAGCTCCTCTCTCCTTTCCAGAAAGGAGTGGTTACATCTCAGAAGGCTTCAGCTAACCTCAGGCTGACACACGTGATGGCCTTTCGGATGCTGGCATGTGAAGATTATTCTGTGCTGTTTATTTATCACTGCAGCATGATGGTGAGACAGCCACTGTGCTGTTCCCTCAGCCAGCCTCCCAGTGTGAATATTCAAATCCTGCCAAGAAGGGTACTTAGTGCAGGCAGCTGACTGCCAGAGCAGCCTTTGGGGACTCTTGCTGAGGACAAGGTCTGTCGGGGTCACCGAACATGGCTCAGAGTTCCTCTGTGATTACTGTAAGCACAGGGAACACCAGCCCAGCTAGTCCAGGGGACTCAGGCCACTTCCTCAGCTGAACTTCTATCTGTGCTAACTGCTGCTTAATTAATAACTTGATGGTATAAACAAAGCACATCATGAAAAAGGCTTGACCTCGCTGTTTGGAGCACTCAGGATAATCTACACCTCAAAGATCTAACCACAGATCCCTACCCAGTGATGCACATGCTGCTCTGACAGCCCTGAACTGCTCATACATACTCACATGGATCAATACTGCTCCTCAGAGAGGTTAGCTTAGGATGAAAGACAGATCAGAACTGTCACTGTCATCTAATTTAGGAACAGGAAACCTCCCCTGCAGTGAGGGCTGAGAATGCCTTCCAAATGCATTGGGTGAGTTGTATGTTAAAGCACACCTTAATCCTAGCCAGTCGTGATACAGGGGCAAAACAATGCCACTGTTTTTTTGGTTATTACCAGGTTATCTGACACAAGTCCAAGTCATATTGACACCCCAGCCATTAGTCCCCCCATCCTAGGCCAAACGACTTGCAGTCCCTTGCTAGGGATTATCAAATATGTAACTATTTCCTGGTGTATTCCATGCCATTGCTCTCTAAGGAGCAGTATCAGCAAGATCTGCTTTAATCTGTTTATGTTTCCTCAACGGACGACTAAATTCAGCTACTTAACAGAAACCTCTTTCCATTCTTGCCCTTCTGATGATCTGACTTGAGCTCAGCCTTCTCCCCGTGATTGCAAATGATCAGTGTGGGAGGGAGCCTTTCCCTACAAAGATCTGCCAGAGCCACTGGCCCCTCCTCACCTCCTGTCTGAGACATGCCCAACGCTACCCCCACTGATGATGCATAAATGCACTGACTCCCTGCTGAGAAAGTACTCGTGGGGAAAAGGCAAACGGCAGGAAGGGAAGGGCAGGTGAATTGGCTGGTCTCACATCGAGGAAGCTGGATGAGTTTTGGAGAAACCTGTGTCTGAGCTCCCCCAGCATCCTTCACATCCTCCTCACACTGAGCAGAGGGTCCCTGGCAGCCTCTATAGGGCAGTGCCAGGGGAAGCACCTGCTGTGATCCCAGGATCCCCAGCACTGCCCTTGTGAGTGCCCAGCTAAGGTTACAGACAAGTGAACAACCCTGTGAGGAGATGCTGGATAAAAACAAACCAGAGAGATTTGCCAGACCACTCTTGTAAATGTTAATTACAGCAGCCTGGTTTCTAATGGAGTGGGCACCGGCAGCAGAGAGCCCATGCTCATCAATCCACTGTGCCTGTAGCAAAGAGGGGATTCTGAGCACGCTTCCATCAGTTTTAACCACGAGCTGCCAGGGAGAACTTTCAGTCCATCTCCCTGGGGAGACAAAAGAAGGGGAGACTGTTTATTTCTGCCTTCCCACATTCATTACATCAGGTCAGACCTTTTTCTTCCCACACTTTCATGCAAACACTGTGCTTTGAAAAGATAGAATGTCAGCATCTACAATAGCAAATTAATGCCTTGGCCTTGAATGCCTCATCATGGTTGATTGCTACTCATAATGCAGGTTCAAAGTGAGCTGGTCAGCACCTCCAGTTACTCTCCACACTGGAGCTCAGTTGCTTGATAGATTTCCCTTCGATCACAGGCTTGGGGTTGGCTGACAGCTTCATAAGAAAATTAAAGCTAGGTGCAAGTTGGTGGAACAAGCTCTTAAATTACAGTAGATGCTGCAGTGTTATTATTAGCTTTTTATCACCTCTGGTAGCAAAAGCTGAAATTACTTTTACATATGCAAAGGAAGAAGCTTTGAAATTGCAAAACAATGCTGTCGCCATAAAACGTACCAACAATTTCCAAATAATCCATTATCCTGACATTATGACCAGCACTAATTATTTCCAGTTACAGCTGCAGCAGACAAATGGAAATGGGAATGCTGGGGAAATGGGAATGTGAGAACTCCTGAAGTGTGATAACTTGTGATGCCATTCTCCACATTCTGAGGACTGTTACTGTCCACTATATAACACCAGTCAGTAAAAAGTGGGTGTAATATATCCCTTTTGGAGTCAGAAGCAGGGAGTAATGAGCAGCTCTACAGCTTCCCATGTAGGTACTGTACCACCATTTTCTGTTCCAGGCTGAGAATATGGTGTCCATGGAAGCCCCTTCCCCACACACCTTCTTAGGGAAACTTGGCATTAGGAGGGAAAAACAACCTTTAAGCAGAAAATGGAAGAACTAGAGGAGTTACAGCTGCATAGGTCACTGTCCCACCTTAACTCCTGAGTGGCATTAGGTCAGGCCAGCCTCTCCAGAAGATCTGTGGCACAAGGTTATGGGGGTAAACTGATGTGTTCTCTTTTCCTTCTGAGATCTTTCCATTTCTCTTTTTAAGGAGTGAGCCAGTGAAGTTGGCCTTGGGGGGAGGGTCAAAAATCAAGACTGGGATTGTCCAGATTGTAATTCTGTATCAAGCTCTGTGTGATCTCTGACACACGGATGGGTGTGAAAACTACTTTGTTTCCTGCACATTTCGGATGCAAATTCTTCAGTCTGAGAAGAACCACACCCACTTCCCTTCAAAAAGTAACATTGGCTGGAATTTTCAGGAACTAAAGTCAAATGCAACAAAGGAAAAAAAAGGGCAATACAAGCAAGAACAATTATGAGACAATTTGAGATGTCAGGTATCTAGAAGACAAAGCTATATGAAATAGTAACTCCTTCCCCATTCCCAAACAACCTTTATCTATATACATTTGAATGCAATATACAGGCTTATGGAGAGAAGAGGACATACTCTAAGGAAACCTGTCACTGCATGTGCTTGGCTTTTGATATACAGCTGCCATAGCAAACTCAGCATGATCTTCGGGACCACAGTAAAACTGCATTACTTGTGAGGACTAAAAAGTAAACCTGCACATATAAACGCCTCAGTTCCTGCCATGGTAAATGTCATGATAGAACAATATATCTTTCCCTTGGGAAGAAATAACCTAACCTAACAAACCTTGTGTGATTCAGCAGTACTTCCATTAATCAATCAGTCCTTTGCAAGAAAAGGTTTTGTCATTTTGTTTACACTAATACAGGACTTATTCAAATGTAGGCAAGCTGAAAGTATCAGCTTAAAACACGTCAAACATCTTTTACATTTCCTGGAAACATCTGTTTTTAGTCTAGTCCTAGGACATGTTTGTGGTTGCATGTTTAAGCTTGTTTAGTTTGCCAGATACCTCGTACACAGTGCAGCACAGCTGACATGATATCCTGAAACACAGCATGGAAGTATCTGTAAAACATGATGTTCCCAGTAAATCTGTTGAACATTCATTGTAACTTTCTTGTAATGAAAGAAACTACTAAAAAGCTCCGTGACTGCGTTCTGCCATCACTGTGTGGTGCAATTAATTAGCTGAGCTTAGAAATTCTGTACATGCCTCACTGGAAATATCATGACTGAGAGCGATCCTGACACCACGTGCCTCACGTGCTCAAGACTCCTATTAAACTTAATGGGAGTTTGGGGGATGTGAGGAATGCAGGACTGACCTTTCTGCTTAAGATGAATTTGTGCTCTAGACTTCAAAGATGAGGTGCCCCTGCCAGTCTGCAGTGTGCAAATGATCAGCACGCCAAGCGCCAAAGGCATCTGCTAAATATCACACCACAGCTCAAAGCTGTAATTAAGAAAAATACAAACTGGCTCGGGGAAGAAAAATATTAGTAATAATTGAAAATGCTTTGGCTGTTGCTTTTGTCCTGATGATCTCATTAGTTTTGGTTAGAGAAACAGTTCTCACTCTGGCTGACGTGGGGCATGCTTTGTTTGTGCTCTCCTACCCACATCTTTCCCTGTTAAATTTTATTGTTCAATACAAAGGTCAAATCGAAGGCTTAATTAAATTGTATATGGGGAAACTATAAACTTATTTTGGAATGGAGTATAAAACCATTTGAAGCCATCCCAGCTCCTCTCCCCCAGACACTCCTTAATGTCTTGAGACGAAAAGGAGCATGTGTTGTTGGCACTCTTTTCCTTAAGGGGAAACTGCACCTTTTCTTGCTTGAAAATTTTCATGTCACAAAAATCCAGCCTTTTCATAAACTGCTAATTGTATTTGCAATCAACACTTGTAACAAATATTTTAATTTAGCTTTGCAGCTCTGAACAGACAAAGCTCCCTTTTGTGAAAGGCCTGGATATTATCTAGCAGCAGTGTCAGTTCAGCTTGCAACAAGGATTTGAAGTTCATTTGCCTAACTTTAAACAGGACTTGCACCACCAAAATAAATACTATTTCCCATCTGCTTCAAGTTGGCCATATGTCTCTCAGCCCTCAGGCCAGGAACTGAAAAGCAACACTGAAAAAACACCCAGGTCATATCTAAGCATGTACAGTTTCTTCATGCCACAAGATGACATCACAAAGCTTGAGAGTAAGCTCAGGTTGGAGTAGGCTACAACCTGTGCATTAGTTTAGGCTTCCACGTGCCAGGCTCAGTGTTCATCCAGCACTGAGATTCTCAAAGCTCCCACTGCCCAGCCCTGGGGGCATAATGATCCTCTTGACCCTTCAGTTTCCATCTCCAAAAGCCCTACAACATGATGGTAGCTGGCTGCACACGCAAGCTCTAGGGTGTGTGGTGGAGGGTGTCCTGCAGATCTGCTCTCCTCGGCCAGACCGTGCCAGCACAGGCTTGTGGCATCACACCAGATGGGAAGGGAGCAGAGAGGCATCTGCCAGCTGGGACAGCAGACAAACTGCACCAGGGGCAGGTGATATCCAGGCTCAGATCCTTCCTGCAGGTGATTCAGGAGGAGTGCTGGGATGCAGGTCTCTCGTGCCCTGTGCAGTCAGAGAGGGCACGCAGGGATGGGTATCCCTCAGACTGAAGCAGGCTCGGCTCTATCTGGGGTTACCCTGGGAGAAAACTGGCCCAAAATACACCAGACAGAATGACTCAGATTAAGTAACAGGGTGCCAGTCAAGAGAGAAGACAATAGAAACTGCTCCATGCCACTGCAGCAGGGGCAGGAAGGTGGACTGCTTGCTTGGAAAGCCACTCTCTCACATTTTAGCACAAGCAGAGGTCATATCCACAAGGAGTGAGCAGGAGAAGATACACCACAGCAGAGCTGCCCTCCCACCCACGAGCTGTGACTAGAGCAGTGCCCTTAGGGCTCAGCAGCCTTTAAGGCAAGGCATGGGGCATCCAACACATGCACTTCAGGAGGCTCCCCCAAACCCCCTGCATGGAATAACCACAGTCACAGCACCAACTCCAGCAGGGTAGGCACAGAAAAATAAACCCAAGCATCTTTAAAAGATGTCTGAAAAGTTCACCCTGGAAAAATGATGCTCTCATTCTTTAAAAGTCAGTCAAAATCTTCCAGTTATTCCCACTGCTCCCTAAGAAACTCATGCAGAAATGATTCCTGCTCCAAGATTCTGAAGTCACCAGATCCCAAAGGCAACAGTGAGGATTTAAAATGTTCCTTGTATTTCTGTCATTTCTTGAGGAGAGTCAGAACCTTACACTAAAAATTTGGTAAAAGAGCTTCTAACAGAATATAATAACAGACAATTATAGAATCAACATTGAAATCACCTCAATCTACATTTCTTTTAATCTAGATGACAAAAAAGGATTAGTTATAATGCCAAAAGATAGTTCTGGTCCGTAGATCAATCAGTAGGAAACATTTGTTTGTCGAATTTTTTTCAGCATTTCATTTTAGTCAGAACCAAAATCAAAAGAAAATGTGGCAAGATAATATCCTGGATTACTCATTTTAGACTAAACATCAAGAACAGTAGAGGAAAACATCACTGCTTTAGTCTTGTTTCAGCTCTGGTACGGGAAGTTTAAATTAGTCTTTTCCCCTGCTCTAGTTTGGCAACTCCTCAGTGTGCACACGCCCTGGCTCCCACTGCAGGTCCGTCCTGCTGACCAGAGGCTCAGCTCCATCCCAGCTGACAGCCACTGGCACAGGGGATGACTGGAGCCATCCCTCTGCTGAGCCTCTGCAGCAAGGGGAACACAGCTCCTCTGGAAATACCCAGGGCTTCCAAGCATTATCTTATCAGCAGCATGCAGTGAAACTGATGCATCCTTATCACATTCAGCAGGATGACAAATACCCAAATCAACACAAATGGAAAGGAGACACACAACCAGGGAGAAAAAATACACTTTTCTAATAGAATGTCTTCCAAAAGAAAACACCAGCCATTAGCATATGCATAAAGGCTACATCCCACCAGTGTTCAGACTGTGGAGCAAATTAAAGGAAGGAAATTCCTGTTTGGAGCTGGCACTGCTCCCGCTGCCCAGCTCTGTTTAGGGAGGGTATGAATGGCTCCCTCCAGTTTTCATGGAGTCACCTTCATCCAAAGCATCACACTGAATTTAGCTAGTCTGCTAACACCCTGGCAGGTAACACACTGAGGGCTACAGATATTCTCCTTCTGCAGGGTTACAACACTGCTCAGCTTGACATTGGTTTTGGTTCTCCCGCTTAGCCATGAGGAAAAACCACTTCCACCATTAGCCATACATGGGACAAAAACCTGTTGAGGTATGAACTGCATCATGAGCATGCTAGAAACACCATTTTGACAGTGATGAACCCTGCACTGGAGCTCAAAGGTCTGCAGCTTTTAACTGGCTTCTCTCTACACTGATGTGCTGAAGCTTGACTGCCCAGGTGACACTAGTGCCAAAGCCCAAGGTCCTTCCGATCATGCTGAGGGGCTGAGAGTGGTGGGGAGAAAATGTGCTTGTTTTTGAGGAGGAAGCTGGAGAGTGTGAAAGCAGCAGTGTTGGCAAGCAAGTGGAGAGCAATGGGGACTCCAGATCAGGGAACTGAATGGACTTGAATGAAGGACCATCTCTGCTGTTTCTTCACAGAATTGAAATGAACATACACAGAGCACTTATTAGGTGACAGAGTATGTAGTTTGATTTCCATGTGTTTCCAGCCAGCCAAAGAAGCTCTGACAGGCACTCAGTCTGCTCTGAGATTTATCAGTTATTGCCATTTCTTTCTGTTACAAAGGCTCCAATAAAGGGCAAAAAACCCATGTGAAGTTCGTGAGAGCTGACACCATGAGCTGCAATGGATCTGTTGACACTGCTGAGGTCCATTATGCAAATATACATCAGTGGTCTTTGTAAAACATAAATTATGTAAATACCCATTTAGAGACTCTTCAAAATGCAGATTACCTGCCTGATGTTTGGAGACAATTAAGACCTTAGATGTGAACCTGTGCTCAGGGACTGCTGGGGGTGTCTAGGCCTAGCAAACCTTACTTTGCATGCAGATTCCATCTTGGCATGACAGGCTTTTGCAGTAAAAGTCAACCGTGTCATAATCTACTTAAGACACAAATCACTGACACCAAAGGTTAGAAGAGATCCTACAATTCACTACTGTAGCAGTGCTCCAAAAGATCCCATTTGGAATTCAGGTGTGCACTTGTTTATTTGAGATCATGATGGCTTTTTCTTTTTAATTAAGACCTTGTCTATTAACTGGTGCAGGCCAAACAGCCACATGTCTGTATGAAGCCATGTGGCTCATCCTTCTGTGGGGGTACGGGTTTGAACCCTGGGGGTCCATCCCTGAAATCCTGTTCCTGACCCTGGGTGAGGAGCAAAGTCAAAGCCAAAACAAAACCAGCACAGACAAACAGGACTTTGGGCTTGACCATGAGCTTGACACAGTAGGTACATGCTGATTCTTTAGGGTTCCCACTCAGGAATTAGATCAATGAGTGTCACGGCTTAAGCCCAGTTGGCAACGAAGTACGACACAGCCACTGCCTCAGTTCCCCAGCCCCTGCCTCTGTGGGGAAGAGAGCCAGGGAGGAAAAAAATAAACCTCCTAGGTGGAGATAAGAACAGTTCTCCGATTGAAACAAAATAAAATAAACTAACACTAATAATTGTAATGAAGAGGAGAGAGGAGTAAAAACCAAGGGAAACAAGTGATGTACAACACAGCTGCTCCCCATCTGCCCAGCCCATCCCTGAGCACTGATCAACACCTCCTGATACCTCCTCTCAGTTTATATACTGGGTATGAGCTCTACGGGATGGAATACCCCTCTGGCCAGGTCAGATCAGGTGTCCAGCCATGTTCCCCCCAGCTCCTTGTGCACCTCCTCCCTGGCAGAGCACGGGAAACTGAGAAGTCCTTGACTCAGGGCAAGCTCTGCTTAACAACAACTAGAATAGTTTGTTAATAATGTTATTCTCATATTAACTTCAAATCACAGCACTGTACCAGTACCAGGAAGAAAACTAACTCTATCCCAGTTGAAAACAGGACATGGAGTTAGATTACTTTGTTACCCTTTTTCTTTTTAATTTTTTTTTCCAGAGCACACTCAGCACCTTGGATTGGTCTCAGGAGGCCAATTCCTGGCAGTTGAGATATTTAGAAGAATCTGGGCCAAGTAATATATCCCTTGCTGGAAAAGAAAACGTCATAGACTAACTACTTAGGTAAAGAATTGGGAGAAACTGGGTTTTTGGAGTAGTAAACTCAACATCATTGGACTTCATTAAATTCTTGTTTAACTTGAGATGGATGAAATTAACCTTTACACCTCGACAGTGCTCTTCCTGCTCAAAGAAGCTGAATCAAAGCAGCTTACCAAAGGCATCTTTCTGCTTTATAACTTCAAAGAACATTTGTTCAGAGACAGCATGTGAAGATCACATAATTGGAGCCA
This sequence comes from Formicarius rufipectus, assembly GCA_013399695.1. Classification (NCBI taxonomy): domain Eukaryota; kingdom Metazoa; phylum Chordata; class Aves; order Passeriformes; family Formicariidae; genus Formicarius; species Formicarius rufipectus. Next base: position 633,281 of record VXAU01003156.1, on the reverse strand, counting down.
GCTGATGGAAAAAGCACTGCATACCAAGCTAGTCAGGGCAAAATACCTCATTTAAGGATGGAGACCTGAAGCAAAGTTCATGAAGACTGGTGTGATGACAAAGCAGAGGTAAGAGTTTCCCAGACTCGTAAAGACAGTGCAAGGTGACTGGAAGAGTCTTTCTAATCACTGCTACTGAGTAGTATTGCTTGAGCCATGAACCATAAAAAAAACCAAGGAGCTCAGAAGACAATCTGCAGCCATTCAGTTTTTTTAGTGGCCTGTGCAGGTTCTTCAGGACATGGACAGTAATTTCTGTGGCCCTGCAGTAGCCAAGGTCATGATCCTGACTGGGGCATTCATGCACTACTGTCAAATCAATAACGGGAAGATATAAACAGTGAGAATTAAAGGACAGCAAAGAACAACAGTGGATGTTTTTTATTCAATTAAAACCCAACATTTACTGGTATCTAGAATAGTTACCAAGTTACCAGCCATTTATAAGGTTGCAATCAAACCTTAAACTAGAAACCCCATAGATTTACAGCCCTCTAGTTACAAATTTAGATTAAGACCATTCAAACTAATTAGAAGAAATAGAACTAATCATTTCCTTGAATCTTCTCCAGCAGACATGTGCTGGGACATGCACTAAACAACATCCCCCTCTCACTGACCTGGAGCACTCAAGCAATACAGGCTGTTGACACCCCTAAAGCTGAAAGCGAGTCAAGACAGGCTGTTGCAACAGGAACCAGAGCCACTCCTGTGGTATGTCACCCAGCCACGAGAGCCCCCAAGTTGTGACATGGCTATTCCATAAAGCAGAGATACTGTGAGATGAGACCTGGCAACACTCAGAGCATTTATTTCTAGCTATGACCTGGGAGAAGAAAAGGCAGGAGAAGATACAATCTCGTATCTGTTTCCCTGCAAAAAATTGTTGCACCTCAATGAATGGCAAGAGGCAGCTTAGTTATGCCATTGACAGTAAATAAAAAAAAAATTACTTTGGAGTGACAGTGGTCACACAAGTCTATGCAACTCTAAAAAAACTCCAGAAACACAGTCTTCTTGTAAAATACCAATCTTTGTTTGTGTAAGGATTACTTAGTACTGTCCTCAGAGAAAAAAATTGTGCATCAGCCTGTGTACAAGGAGTCTCCTCTTCCACCCCACATTCCCACGAGTTTCCATTAAAAAATGAGAAGCAAATTGCTTGACTTATGACTTCCACCACGTTTAGTTCGAAACTCAATTGGGAGAAACGCCTGAGGTTTGCTCTGGACTTTGCTAACACTATTTACACAGTGATACTTTTTGGTAATAGGTTTTGCTTAAAACTGACATATGTCAGGAAGAACTAATTTTACCCAACTGTCTCCAACTAGTGTGGCAGAGCATGGGCAGGCAGGAGAAGAGGTGGTCACACACAGCTCAGCCAGGCAGGAAAAGGAGAGGCACAGGATGGCAGGATAGGGCACACAGGGACAACCGAGAGAGCAAAGCCTCCATCTGCACTGCAAGGGGCAGGGATGTGAAGGGCCACAATAAGGCCTCATCATCAGTGAAACCAGGAAAAACATGTACCCACTGACAAATGATTCAGGGTGAGAGGGGACATTGCAAAGGCTGAGGTATTGAACACCTTCTCTGCATTGGCTTCTCTAACAAGACAATCACTTGGGTTCCTGTGGCTGAGTCTGGGGAGTGAAGATCACCAGGGCAGAGTCAGGGGCTGTGTGTTGGCACTGGGATGAGGACCAGCATCAGGGCTACTCGGGCAGCTGCCCGTGGGAAGCTGTGAGAACCCCTCACTGAAGGTATTAGAAACCAGCCTAGGGTTTGGCAGAGCTGACTCAGGCTTGGTACACTCATCCACACTAGAGACGCTTCTTCATTGCTGTTTTCAATCTTCCAATGATCCACTCATTTTGATGAATCTATTCCATGTGAAAAGCAAGTGAAAACAAAGTATTCAATTGGCTTGTGACTAAATTTGTAGCTATCTATAAAAAACAAGGGTGAACATCTTGTAAAAGGAATATACACTGGCAGCTATTGCTGATGAAGTGCTATCGATAGGCATTAAAGCTGCAAATGGCAAGGTGTTGGCAAAGTGAGAGGAATTGCTGCAGAAAGTAAAAAGCCAATCTGTATGATGAACAGAGTGTACATAAAGTACAGCAAATTACCAGACACACAGACATGAGAGTACAGAGGCATGGGAGCTGATTAAGAAGTCCTTGTGAAGAAATCTTGAAGGCTGGCCAGTTCCTTCTGATTCTCTGGCAGCCGTTCCAGCCGCTCGGCTGGTGAAAAGAGCACAGTGTGCGACGTGAGCGCACACGCAGCCGGGTATTACAGGGAGCTGATGGATGTGCAGTGCCGTGGCAAATGGCTGCTTGGAACTGCCATCCCCCTCTCAGAACAATCCCGCTTTTCAAAGCCTCAGCACTCTTGGAGAAATGCCAAGGAGGGAGACTTGAAAGGCCCAGCTCCTGAATTCCTCAGCTGGGCGCGTGGCTGGATGCGCCGGGGGTCACCGGCACCGAGTGTGTGACACAAGGAGGCTCTGCTGAACACCTTACCCTGGGCATCTGGAACCTGAGAGGGAGCTGAGAGCTGGAAGACCTCAGAAGCCCAAGAGCTGCTGATTTTCCTTAAAGCTAGAAGCCTGATTTTTATTATTCTTCACTTCCTGGGTTTTCTCAAGACATTTATTTTTCCTATTTCTTTCTAATTAAATGGAGCCTTGCTCTCTAACCTGGTAACTAGAGAAAAAATAAATTACCTTCTGGACAAGAGTCAGAATTGTTTAAGCTGGAAAAGACTTTTAACATCATGAAGTCCAACTACTAACCAAGTCCATCACTAAACCCTGTCCCTAAGCACCAGAGCAGGAGCTTGGACTAGATAACCTTTAAAAAGGTCCCTTCCAAACCTAGCTATTCTATGAAAATATGGATAACTTGAGGTTTGTCTCCAATATTGCAATAATGGCTTGTGCCAGGGAAAAATTAATTGTAACTGGACTGAATCGGATATAATTGAGAGTTTGGCCTACAGTCACAAAGGGACTGATTAAGTTTGGGGTTTACATTGGAAGAGTATTATATGCTTCACCTGACATCCAGGAAAACTTCAAGACAGCAAAATCACAAACATGACTAAAAGTCTGATTTACATGCCCCTTTGAAAATTACCAGTGCTTTAATTCTTCCCTTTCATGAGACAGTCTGCTTTAAATGAAAGCTGAGTACGCAGAGGTAACCTAGTAAAAAATTCATTATCATCCTTTTGCTTACCTATTGAAATGGAAAGACACCCCTCTCCCAAATGACAAACATGACTGCTTTAATTGGGAATTCTGGGTGCTGCAGCAATGGAAATAATAAAGCATGCATGAGATTCTGATTGCTGAACTTTCATCAACTTACTTCACCTCTCTACAGCAAAAATAATAGGAAATAGGCAATTGCAAACCTCAGCCCAAATGCTTTTCCAAGGGTGTGTCTAAGTAATTTGTCCTGTTTTCAGACAAACGAAGTATCTGTAGCTCCCACCAAAATGAAGACCTTGAAATGCATCTCCAAGAAAATCCAACTGCAGTGCTGCAGCAGGACCAGAGAGCAGCTGATCAGTTTTTGCTCCCATGCCACACCAAAGCGAGGGAGCAGCTACACCGTGCCCAGAAACACCTCCAAGCAGCCTCCCAGTGCCTCTCCTACCAGGGCACTCACAGCAGCTGATACAACCATTGAATGAACATTTGTTCCAGCAATGTCAGTATGTGGGACAGCTTTCCTTGGAGGAACCATCCTGCACCCAGCACACACGGTCACACACACTGCAGCTGCCAGAGGGTGAGCCCCAGGGCAGTGTCAGCACTCAGCCATGGATGGGAAGGGCACTGCGTTTGCTCTTCGTGCGTGGGGTGGAGGAGGAAGGGGAGACTGTGAAACAGAGTGTAGGGATGGCACTGGGATGGGAGGAACAGGTACAGCTGCTTTCTGCACCTTTGCAGTATAACCTGCATTCCAGTCTAAACCAGCACGGCACGCTGGTCTCATTTTTCTCTCACACACTGCCTGGCTCCTGACACAGAAAGCACATGGCATGTCCAGCTGGGGCCTCTCCCCCTCCTTTGCATCCTACTGCAGTTACACCTGCTGGCCCACCACCCCCTGTGCAAAGGGAACTGTGCCTGGCCTTGCACAGCTCTCAGAGTGCTTTAAGGCCAAGGCACTGGTGAAGCAGCACTCATTAAGTCTGTCCCCACGTTCAACCATTAAAGGCTCACCTTTGGTTTGGATAGGAAGGCAAAGGGGGAAGCCATCCCTCGAGCACCAGGCAATGCCTCCAGCTCAGCACTCCAATGCTCTGCAGTGCCAGCACAACAGACCCCTGCAGGAGCAGGGACAGAGCCACCAGACACACAAACATTTACAGGTATAAAACACTTCTGGCTCAGGTGGTTCTGTGCCCACAAAATTAAAGCCCTACTTTTTCAACAGTTCCAAAGCTGTGCTGGTAGTGTTTTACCTAACTTCTGAAGGAGCTGTCTGTAAAATGTGACAAAAAAATTAAAGCAACAAAACCCAAACAAACCCCAGACTGAATTCCAGAAAAACCATATCCTTTGCATCTTGGTTAAAGTCATACTTCAGTTGAATGTCCACTGTTGAGGTAAAATTTATGATACCGTAGTCAAGTAATTTAAATTCTTATTTGGAATGAGCTTCCTGCTTTACTACAGATGCCAGGCTCTGTACTATATTCTATCATTTGCCAGTGAAAGCTTTTCTTTAGAGTTAAGACATTCAGATGAATCACGTTTTCTTTGCATCTTTTTTAAATGAAAGGTTTCCTTGTCTCTGTAATTCCCACTCCCCATCCTCCAGCTTCTGTTGCTCCCACTGCACAGAGACAGACTGTGATATTTATTCCCTTTCTTAACAATGAATAGTGCAACATATCAGTGAAAGCCTTTGTGAAATCAATGAGACTTTTTATGGAGTGTGGTACTACTCATTGTGAGCAGGAGTGTTTCAGTTTGGCCTGAAGAAAGGCTCAAGATGACATAAGCTGAAATGAATACAGTTACTCACCACTACAAAACACGTGTTAAGGAGACCTGGGCAGATGGAAAATCATTTCAGTAGCTGTCAAGTGTTTTGACCCCCTAAAGCAGGTAACAAGGGACACTGGTAGTTCTCAAATCAAAGCATTACTGTCTTGACACTAATTCCAGAAAAATCAATGGAGGAAGTAACTTTTTACATTCCTAAGAAGTCTTTCCCTCCAGAGTCTTAACAGACACTACAAACAATAAATGTGGCAGCACTTCTAGGAAGCATCACTCCCATTTTTCAGATGAGATAACAAAGACATGAAGCGACCAAAACGATACAGGTGGTGGTCACACCAGCAACCCTCAACGGCCTTCAGAGTCAGCACTACCCTTCCATCCTTCAGCCCAGAAACAGATGCAGCCAGATGTCATTTCATTCCAGGTCTGGGCATTTACTAAAAGGTAATTTAATGTATCACCAAATCAAAATCAAACTGCAGGTAATAAACTGGCTTTCAAGGGTGTAGCTCATATGTAGCTCATGATCCTTAGCCCACAATATTTGATGAGAGATTGCCTTAGTTCTGTTTGTACAGCCTGATCTAACACTGGGGCTCCAGGAACAGTGAAAACCAGGAATATTTGTAACAGGAAAAAATAAACAGTAATAATCAGATGTGATGATAGAAGTACATAACACCTTCTGCTCTTGTGAGGTGCAGTGAACTACAGGCTGGAAGTATCAAAGGCAGTGTTACAATGGAGAAAGCTGTGAGCAAACACACATGGAACAGTGAAAGATGAAATAGCCTTCCCCAAACTATGCAGTCTCCTACAAGTTCCACACGTGATGTGATACAGGTCTGGTAAGGGGGGTGTGGATGTGTGTGTGTTCGTGTTTTCCTACAATGGAAACAAACAGTACCAGGTTTCTGAAGCACAATTTAACAGACTTATTACAAACATCTATTTAATTCAGACATTCTCAGCCCCTGTGAGAAATTACAAAGCCACCCAACTTGCCTATAAAAAATAGTTACCCAATGACAACATATGCCTCAGCACCTGCAGATTACCATGCAGCACACACACCAAACCCCGTCTGCAAAGGCTGAGACAGGCAGTAGTTTGCTTTTTGGCCCACCTGCTACATTGTTAGATTATTATCCTTGAAATACACTGAATGATTATGCAGAGACAACTTCATGCTTGACCAAGTATAAAACACAATCAACATTTGGAAGCCATTTGGTACATGACTGATGTTACTGCTCTCTTCATCTTTGTCCCTGTTCCCATGCTGACTGATACTCATTGGCTTGGCTGCGCCTCGGCCTGTGCCAAGCTATCAAATCCCCCTTTGCAGCCATCAGGCATCAACAGCCAGCCCAGTGACAGGGAGTGGGCACACTGGATATGAAGTGAAGGGTGGGCTACACTTGGCTCTAAACATCATTAGGAAATGGAAGCATCATCCATAACGGACTATCACATGACAGTAATTCTGGACTGGATTCTGGAAGAGACAAGAGAATGGGGGGATTTGGACCTACCAGTCTGCAAAGGGCTTTGTGCCCATCACAGCTGGAATATTCTCATTTGATCTCACACCGGATGAGTCAGAGCACAGCTGAACCTCCAAGTATGATACTTTGGTTAGAACTGTGGTGGATAAAGGAAGAACTAAAGATGACAGACGTGCTCAGAGCTGAAGGGGTGCTTCCACTGCAGCAACACTGGGACAGACAGTGCTGGTGTGTAGACCCCAGAACAGGCAAAAGGGACTTCTCCTGCTGTCACATGTGGTACAGACAATCTAGCTGTCAACCTTTGGCTTTGCTTCCCACCCAGTCTCTTCACATCTCATCTGTTTTGCCTTTTGCCTGCATGAAATTACGGGTGCTTTTCAAGAGAGATGCTGAAGGCATAAAACACTCACCCCCCAGTTTCTGGAACGAAAATGAAGAGTCTCTCCTTGGATCTCTCTTTGTCTTTCCTCTGACATTTCTGGCTTTCTGGACATCCTGATTGCTTCCCCTAATCAAAGTGCTGTTGCTCCTGTTCACTCCAAACAGCCCAAGTTCTCTGACAGAGAGGATACAGCCTGACTCTAAGTCACAATAACTGAGCTCAACCTTTGTCTGGGATCGTGTACCTGTGTAGGGAGCTCTGCTGGAGCCCAAGGTCCTGGCACAAAGGGACCTTTACGGGCTACTGCCACATAAAACCTTTGCACATGCCTTGTGTCCAAAACAGGAGAGAACATGTGATCTCTCACTAATTCACAAAAATGTCAACTATCATGTGTTTTAAAAGACAAAACGTGGTTAAGATTTAGAGGGAAGCTGCGTAACCCTCTCATCCATACCCCCTTTCTGTGGAAGTGAATGGGATTGGCTTCCCACATACCCACACTACAGGAGGTTCTGCTATCCTGTGCATCCTCAGGCTCTCTCTGGCAGCAATCAGCCAGGGGAAGTCAAAGAATTCATTTGTACACGTAGAAATGCAGCATTAGGAATGTGTAGGAGCACACAGAGCAGTCATTTCAATTTTACTTGTTTATGTACCTCTTGTAAAAGTAATCATTTATGGTCATTATAAACCTGTTCTAATGGAAATCAAATGAACAAATCAGTGTATTACTGCTGACTCCTGAGCTCTAGTTTATTTGGCAGCTGGGTTTGTTAGCACTGTCAGAACCAAGGTAATCAGTCACCCCACCACCCACAGCTGGAACGGGCATTAAAAAGAGGTGGGTGCCACACTGAGGTTGAATACTTACTACAAGTGGCTGCTCATCCCTCTCTGCAAAGGGCAGGAAAAGGAGGCAGAGTGTGTGGCTGTTTGTACACTCAGGTGAACAAACCTGTGAGGAGGCTGCTGGTGGGAGGGCAAGGTTTGCTCTGCCTGGCCTCCCTCCCCTCATGTCCACCTGCCGAGCCATGGGGGTGCCCACAGTGCACTCAGTCCCCCCGGCCTTGGCAGCAGCTGCACCGTCAGGCCATGTCTGAAAAGTGCCCTCGAGACTCTCCCCTGGCAGACAAACAGCAAATACACCTCAAAGCAAGCACTGGTTGGGCTGCACCACTACAGGGAAAAGGATTTGGATGGCTGCACCCTGCAGGCAATAGTTAAGTACTTCTTTTCACTCCAAAAGCAAAGGAGTGACAGAACTTCACACGCTACCCAACACCATCCCTTGATGATAATCTGCTTATTTCCTCCTAGGTGACTTCATTTGGTGACAAAGTGGCAAACCAAAGAGAGGAGGAAAAGATGCAGAGCAATGCCTAAATGAAAAGAGAGGCTTGATGGGAAAATCTTTCCCTAGATACTTCTGGCATCTCAAAATATGAATTACTTATTTATACTGGAGAGCTGCCTGGAATAATCTGGAAAGAAATAAGGGCCTGTGACTTGCTCCAAGTTAAAAACATTGTTGAGAGGAAAGCTGAGGGCACTTTTTGCTCATACCCAGCAACTTCCCTATGCAGTCTGATAGGTATCACATTGTGTTATGCATGAGCACAAAGGAGAACTCAGAGGAGCCCCATTCTTTAACAGAATCTCAAAAATAAAAGAGATTTGAAAGGAGTTCTTTTCCTCCCTCTTTAAGTAGTCACTATATCAGCTCAAGAGAGTCCCTGTGGGGGAATAAACCTTCAGAATCCTTCAGTAAAAAGCTCCAACACATTTAATCCTTCTTGAAATATAATCTGGGGTGCCAAGCAGGAAAAGAACAGGGATAATGAGAAGGAAAAGCACATATACCAAAGCACCCCTGCCAAGAATCTTGGGCTATGCCCCAGCACGACCGTTTGTCCCACAGACAAACAAGGGTGGGTTTCAGTTCCCTGTGGGAATGTGCCACCAGGCAGAAAATTCTCAAGCCAACTGCATTTAGAACTTATTCTCCTTATTTATCTCTATCAGAGATACAATTTGCATCTTGGTCTGGTTCAGGAACGAACACGCCTGTAAGAGCAGACAGAGCACCGCTCGGTTCTATCGCCTCTAAGGAAAGAGCAGATCCTGCAGTTCCCTGGATTCCCTGGGCAACATCCTGCACAGTGGCACGACCAGCTCAGCATCCAGCTCCAGATGAATACAGACAGGTATTTGCTCTCATAATTACCATTTGATAGCAGGGATTATATTCTGCCCTGAATCTGCCTCCTCCCTCTAGAGCAAACTTGGCTGGATGACACGTGCATTCATTAGGAGTGAACTGAGCAGTAGTTTGACTTGACATGGGTGGTTTCCTGCCTGGTAGCTCAGACCTCCCTTTCCATTTGATAGGATACAGTGAGTCACACTGGCATTTGGAATGGCAGTGGCCCCAGAGCTCAGGATCAGCGGGATGTGCTCCGTTGCTGTCTGCTGGGGAGGGCAAGGCTGTGCTTGACCCCTGAGAGGGACCTGGCACCCCAACACCTGCACACCCCAGGAGAACTGAGGGTGAACCAGGCCAGGGGGCTGCTGGTGCAGCTGACTGGTCCTGTCCTTACTTGCTACTAATAGTAACAACTGTGAGTGAAGTCCAAACTCTTCCAATCGATGTGGTCAACATTTCAAACAAACCTACAGAAGACATGCTGTGTCTCAGTGTTTTCACTGTAATTACCCACAAAGGAGAGCACTATGGTCTCACTCTCCCAAGTCTTTAGGCCCAGAGGTGGTGGGAAAAGAGATCCTGTGAAGTGGGACAGCAGCAACTCTGGGTGATGCCTTCTTCAGCGTTGTCTGGGAAGCACAGAAAGGCCAGGCTGTGAAGGATCTCCTAATGGCTGTTGTGTGATAGACCTGCTAATGAAAATGACACCTCTGATAGAAGGAAGTTGTCACCCAGCATGGACATGTCACCAAGGCCACACAACACATGCAAAAGGACTGCAAACCTGCTAGAAACAGCTCCTGTCTCCCCAACAATTCCCTAGAAAAATCAGACTTTAAAACAAAGCGTGTCCCCAAAGGAAATTGCGTCCCTAACAAGCATCTCCTTCTGCCAACTACGAAGAAAATCAGCCTTGCATATCATCAGAGCTATTTCCAACCAAACATCAGACAGCTGAGGGAACACCCCTCTCCAGGCCCTCCTGGGAGGAGTGTGTGGAGACAGGGAGTTTACTGGACTGGATGGACCCCACTGCTGTGATGTAGTAACCACTGCTCTGCTTTACAAAATGATCACACAGCATCAATGAAATCTGAACTCACCCAATCGATGCGGTGAACATTTCAAATGAGGCCACGGGAGATGTGGTGTGTCTCACCAGGGTCTGACAGTGACCTGTATCCACGTTCTGTGGATGGTGGGGAGCAAGACAAGGATGGCAGAACCTCTGGCTCAGCCAGGGGTAGCTCCAGAGTCACAATCTGGAAAATCTAACCTTGTCTGCACCCCACTTCCAGTGCTGTGGAAAGGACTGACCTTCTTCACAAGGTTGCTGAGGGAATAAAGTCCCGGTTTAACTGATAGATGCACGTGTGCTTTAGTGGCACATCTATAAAGTTCTGTAAGTATGTCCTACATCCTCCTGCATAGGAAAGGGATTAATCCTGAGGAACTGACACTGCAAGGGTTCTAGGAACAAATCCAAGTAGCATTCCTCTTCCACCTTGAAAGACAGGGTCTTATTGAACCTCCCTTCAAATTTTTCACCTTAGCATTTGATCAAAGGGTTAGTTTTCTCTAATAATAAGGGATAAATTCTGTATCCTTTCTGTTAAAGGTAATTCCATTTGTAAGGAGGTGTGATTCTTCAATGCATGTGTCAAACTTGTGAGAGAAAAATCCGATTTCCTAGCAATATCATAAACTTCAAGGAAATTTGGAAAGTTTGGTACCTTACAACTTCTGGTTTTCTAAAAATATAGTTAGCATCAACAAGGAAACATTGTTGCAGCATATTTACTATATCCAAGTAGACCTGTTAGCTGAGAAGCCTTATCTCTGGAATAATTACTTTCTAACCAAAAGCAAACATTCATCAATACATCAAAAAAATCTCATGAATTTGATTATTTGCTGTAAAAGACATCAAAGAGATGATAAACTTGAATAAATTAACTAAGGCAATAGAAAACCCTTCCAAAATTTATTTTTCAGAGATTTGCTAATGCAATGAAAACAAGAAAAATAAATTAAGGGTTGCATCTGCACTAAAATACAAAAAGAATTCCACCATATATTTACAAATGCTGTGGGAAACATTTCTTTACTAAAACTGCCGAAGAGTTTGATTTTTATCTAAGCCACATTACTGAAGAAAGAATATGTTAATTAAAATTCTTTCTGCACCAAACACCTCAAGTCAATACTTACATCCTATTAACATCAAAGAATGACACTTCAACATGTTAGCAAATAGGGACAGCCTGGTCATTTTAGGGTGATCTGCCATGAATCAGCTTCTACCAAATCAACTGAAATCTCCTGACAGCTTGTCCCAGTACTGGAGAGCCTTTCAGACACACAGGCAGGTCACCCACCTGCAGTGGGAGTGGTGGGGATGTCACACTGTGAGCAACACGGGGCTTTGTCCCACCCACCCCTCTCACTGGAGACACCCAACAAGCACCCACCACACAACCAGCCTCCCACACAGCACCCCCTGTGACTGCCTAACCGAGTGGGCAGGTGGCTTCTCTGGGCCTTCAAAGGGTCGAGACAGCCCGTGGTGCCAGGAGTGATGCAGCCCATGCTCCAGTGGGGGCTGCCCTCCTCTTGGAGCCAGGATGACCTTGTAGTCACCCTGCAGCCCTGGCTTTCACAGCTGGGCTGCAGCTCCACAGTTCCCCTGGGGAGGTGGCTGCACCTCTGCCCCTCTCACACAGTGACATGGATGGCCACCAAGACTGCCCGGAAAGGTTTCTATGAGGAGAAGGGCTTGGCACAGAAGAGGCTGTGTCAGCCTGGAGTTAGGAGGCTGGGAGGGAAAAGAGGTATTTTAATTTCCTGATGCAGATGACACTTGGTCATGCCTCTGTGGGGAAGCTGGGGAAAGGATCCAAGAGATCCATTCTAAGAAGGAAATCAAAGAGCAAATGATCCTTAGCACATGGATTCCCTTCACACAGCTGGTGTAAGCAAAACAGCAGAAAGGGGATCCTCATGGAAAGCCAGAGCACTAAACAGGTTGTTCTGGGCTCAGATATCCACCTTAGATGGGTATCTATCCATCTAAGATGGATATCTATCCATCTCTGTGGACACCTATCCACAGGTGTCCACAGAGACACCTGCACAAGTGAAAAAGGAGGGATTCATTGGACAGGGACATTTTCCTTAAATCCAAGCAAAAAACCAACTGTCTCAAACATGTTTACTTTTGTCTTGCTGCTGACAGAGAATTCTGGCAGACACAAGCCCTTATGTCATCATCAAAACCGGAATGGATAGGTCTGGAATTCACAGTAGTGAAATGGAATGCAGTGGAACTAAAGAAAAAAAACGGAGATGCACAAAGAAAGTTTATATCCCACTGAAGGGGCAAAACAAGTAATACTAAAACATTTCAGTTGCAACTGCTTGCATACACAAGACTGATACACAGAAACAAAAAGCATTCAATTGCACTCCCTACAAATATTAGTGCCTCTGTTGCATGAGGAAAGGAAAAGAAGAATTGGACAGTTTTAGGCTCTGATTTGTTTTAAGCCAGTTTTCCTGGCTTCAGTGGAAAGACTCTTGCCACTTAGCTTGGAATCAAAGATTTCAGGATTTTCCTGGGTGTGAATGTACAATCCCTAGGATGACAGCATGCTGTCTTGTCAGACAGCCAACCTTTCTCTCCCTTTTTACTGGTGTGATGGCTGTCCTGTCACACCATGAGTTTGGACACAGCCGTGCACACACGAGATGGGCTGGACACCACTGTGGGAGTCCCAAAACCTCAGTCCAGCACAGCATGTGTCAGGATTGGACCCATGCATTTTGAAGCCTGGCATGGCAACAGAAAGCCTCTGACACCTCATTGCTGGTCTCTAGTGCCCTGGAAAGCAGTGGTTCAGAGTTCACACACACACCTGGCACAGACTCAGCAGCTGACTCAACAAGCTGCCTGGAGGAACAGGGCCCTTTTGCAAGTCCATGCTGGTGAAGAGACTGTATGGTTCAGACAGTGCAACTCTTGTTTACTTTTATCACCACAAACACACAAAAATGTAATTTCAGTTGAAGAATCTGCTGAAAACATTCCCCACAATTTTCAGACCATCTACTTGAACTTAAAACATGCCCTTTTCCCCCCTCACAGCACTGAAAAGTCTGTGACTGCGGAAGCTCTCAGGTAAGCAAGAGCTCAAGTTCAAGCAATGTCCTCCAAAGGTCGATTTTGTGTATGTCCTGCTCCAGTAAAACATTTGGAAGAACAGTTTAGTAGATTAATCATTTTTTTTCTGGATGCTGGGATTCTTCATCAAGTGTATTTTCCCCATAATTTGGTCTTACAAAGATGACAGTGCTCTGATAAACAGACTAACTTTGTGTAATTCATCAGCATTTTCAACAAACACTGTTTCAAACTTCTAGTTCCTTCTCCTTAACCCATCTACTGCATTCAGACCAATAACTCCTCAGCTATGGAAATCCAAGACCAGATTTTGCTTCACTAAGCTCTAATAAAGTCTCTCTGTACAACATTTATATACAAATCCTAAACCAGACCAAAGTATGTGATTTTAATGGGTCTGAGGTCATATTACTGTAGGTGCACAGCTCGCAGTTTACACGATCTGCTGGCTGCCTTGTTTATTGAGGTATGTGATACTGGCGAGTTTTGGTTTATAAGTCTGAGCTGGGCCGGGTGAAGGTCAGTGGAGGGAGCAGCCTGGGGCTCGGGATGCAGCTCTGGGGCAGTCAGTAAGTGGGGAGGGACAGATGCAAAGCAGCAGAGCTGCAGACACAGCCTGTGCCGTGGGAACAGGGCAAAGAAGGAACTGAGCAGAGCACAGACAGGGCACGGTGGGGGAAGGCACAGGAAGCCCAAAGTCCAGACTGGGAGAGATGTGCTTTCCAAACATATCCATTTCCAACATCTTCCATTTTCTTCCAGCAGAAGGAAACCAAGACTGAGAGAACTCCAGCAAAGAAACAAGGAGGAGAGGCAGAAGAAAGAGCTGAGAAGGAAAACCCTGGGAAAGCACACCAGGCAGCACCAGGGTGAGAGGAGAAGACCCAGAAGGCAAACGGAGGGGTCGAGATTGGAGGGAGGCAAAAGGAGAAAGGGGGATGAGAGCATTGCCAACAATGGGCCAACTGTTGCCAAAGAGGGATGTCTGTGACAGAAACACTCCAGCCTTTTGATCCAGTGGCCAGCATTCAGTCTCGCCCTCTGCAGCCAGGGCTGACACACAGGGATCCACTGGGGAGCTGCCCCTCAGCCTCCCCGGGAAGGGCCCGCCTGGCTCCCCGCACCTCGGAACGGAACAGAACGCCCGTGGAAAGGACTGCGAGGATTTCATCACTGCTGCAAAAAGGCTGCTGTGGATTTGCTTGAGTGCTCTCAAAAATCCCATCTACAGCTAGAAAACTCCTTTGAAAATCTGGCCCAGCCATAGATTTGCATGCTTGCATTCTGGCCTTGACGTTTGAAAACGCTGATGAGGTTCCTCAGGATAGCACTGGGAGACCAGCTTAGCTCCAGCAGTTTGGAGAAGGCTGCCTTAATTCTGCTAAGAACCTTTCGAGCCAGGATTTAAAAATCCCTGAATAATACATGTCGAAGAACTTTGTGCTGAGAACTTTTCCAGAGTAATTCTGAACAGAACAGGACAGCCCACCCCACGCTGGTGCTGTCATTTCCCAGACTACCATCAGGCTTTGTGCAAACTACTCTGCTCCATTTAAACTCAAAATAAGAAGAAAAGATAAACCAAACAAAAGTTCCATCCTTATGCATTTGTTTGATTTGAAGCAGGTAATGGAGTTTGTTTCCTATAAAAGAATTCAAGTAGGATTCATTAAAGCCAATCTAAGACCACAGAGAACACATTGCACAGAATTACATACCCAATGCTATAACATCTCTGCAGGCACCCACAAATACACAACTATATGTAGACAGACACACACAAAGAAAAGAATGTTTATCTTCAACAGCTGCAAGTTAACAGATCTCTAAAAGGTAGGAGACATGTACTCAGCAAGTGGATACTCTGGGTTTGTTATTTAATATCTGTAAAGATTTGCTGCAGAGTCCCTTTTTCCTCTCCAAAAATCCTCATGCAAAGCACATTCAAGCCACCCATTTAAAGAGAAACTGTCTACTTGAGATAAGCTGCTCCCTACACATTTCTGCATTTATCAAATATGACTTAACTGAGAAAACAAAATGAAAATCTATTAGCTGCAATTCAGAGCTGTGACTGCAGTGTAATGGCTTCATTACGAGCGGGATGATAAACATTCCCAACCACAGGCTCTGTTTCAGCAGCAGCCACTGAACAGGAGCTGCACTTGAACAGCAGCTCTCCTTCCCCAGTGCTCCACTGCCAGGGACACAGCACACACTGCTCAGCTGTAATGCAGGGCTGGAATTCCCAGGAGGTGCATTCCATCCCATGTCCCTGACAGATTTCCCTGCAGCCTTGTTAAAAATGAACCATCCTCTCTGTCATTCCCAGACTGTGTGTTGGGAGCTCAGGTGCTCTGGGAGAACAGATGCAGAGGAGGACTATGGGGTTCTCTTTTACTGTAGAAACTCCCAAGATTTGTGCCATAATGTAACAGCAATACTTGTTCTCTAAGAATTTTTATGAGCCCCCATGAGGGGTCCGAAGAGACAAAGCCGTGGTCTGGGGAAGGGGAGCTGTTTCCTGTGGGCTCTTGAGAAACTGGAGAGCTGGGCTTAGTCAAACCATGACACAGCCCAATGCAGAGAGGATCAAAATCCACCCCTTTGCCCCAGGCCATGTGGCTCTCTGTCCACACACCCCAACACAAAGCTCAGGGTTAGAGCCTGTTCTGCAGGAGTAGGAAACTCCTACATTCCAAAGCAGCCAGCCCTCATCTGAGAAGGGTTAGCACAAGGTGCAAAAATACACGTAGCATTGAGCTGCCTGCCATGCACTCCCTTTGGGCTGCACTTCAATTAATTACTTAAAAAAATCCAAATATGAATTTACTAACATATTTGCCTATAAATTAGAAGCTTTCACAGCAAACATGGGCAAGTTATTTACTACCCACACAGAGCTCAAAGCAGACCTTTAATAGTAGCCATAAGGCCAAGTCCTGCGCTAAAACAGCATTAAGCTTATGTGCTTTACAAACACAGACTGAAAAAACCTGCTCCTAATCTGAAGAACAAATAGGGGATTTATTCTGAGAATGCCAGAGGGACTGTGGTAATGGCAGCAGACTGCTGCAGCCAGCCTCGTGCAAAGGGAGGAAAGTTTAGGCTTGGTACACTCAAGCCTTTAGTCCAAGTCAGGACAAAAAAAAGAACAAGAAAAAAAGGCAGAGGCTGCAGAAATAAACTTGAACCAGCACGGTTAGAGATGACCAGGCTGCTTAAAGGAGGTCAAGTTTAGACCCAGTCTGCACAAAAACATAGTGACAAGTTAAGTAAACCCACATTCCCTCTCTGTGATCCAGTGGGTTGATGTTGTTCATCAGATGATTCCCTGGCTCTGCCCGGGGCCGTGCTCCCCTGGCACTGAACTCATGCTCCCACCTACAGATGCACAGACACCCTTCCCCTGCCAGCATAACTCCTGACACACAGGGCAAGGGGTGGTGCTGGTGGGCTCTTCATACCCTTGCTTAGAAACTGTAAGAGTCTTAAGACTAAGATTTTTATCTTTCTTAGACTAAAAAAAAAATGACCAGGAAACCCAAAACAAAACAACAAAATCCAACACAACTAAATATCACTCATTTATTGTATGCAAATTTTGTATTATTTAAATTAATTTGCTTTATTCTACACTTTCCATGACTTACTTTTTGGAATGTTCCAATTTTTTTTCTAGAATTGATTTCTCCACCTCTGTTCCTTGTTGGTGTGTGTGGTCAGTACCATCAGCCTGACATGGACATGCTGGTTGGGCACATCACTACAGTTCCTGGCACCCGTGACTTGGGAAGCTCTGCCCACTGTGCTCGGTGAGGAGGAACACGGGGTGTCTAATGAGGGAAAACTCATGTTTCACCCTTGCAATTAACTACAGGCAATAATGCAAGTGAAGACTGAGAAACTGAGCATTCAGACATCAGGATATGTAAACAGAAGCTGGAAAATTTACTGTCAGTTCAGGCTTTGGCCATACCCTCTGATTTCTGTTCAAGTGTAGCTAAAGAGGGGAGAAAACTTAAAATATCTCAAAATGCAGAAGCAACTCTAGGAAGTTCCTAAGATGGAGATGGTTGGAAACTGTGAGAATACACCAAGGGAATTATCAGTTATACATTTGCAAGGGTTTTTTTGTCAGAGTGTGTCAGATGTCCAACAAAATTAAACTACTCTGATATTTTCATTCCAAAATTTGAAACAAATTTGTACGTTTACCTTAAAAGTACATTTAATAGGAAAAAAAGACTCCTGCACAAGTTTGTTTCATGAATTTGAACAATTTAACCAGTTCTCTCAGAATTAAAGACCAAACTTCAGCCACACACCTGACAGAGGCCCCTTGAAAGCCCTGGAGAACACAGACCTTAACATTTAGTTGGCACCTTCAGGTAGTATAAGATGAACTCTCAGAATTTCAGTTCTATTAAACACCTCAACTATTTGGCACTGGCAGAATTTCTTCCCATTAAACTTAATTCATGCTAATTAAGTACTGCTTAATACCGTTCTCTATCATTAGGCAAAATCAGTTTTCTGGGAAAAGTCATAGTCAAGAGGCAACTTCACTTCAGAGTATCCCAATCGTGAATGGCATTTTGTAACCAAGCCCCCTTACAGAGCACCTCAGGCCCAGCCCTGTCACCACTACTGTGTGGCAGCAGTGGCTCTCCTGCCTGCACAGCACCCCAGGAAGGCAGAGGCAAAGGGGCACCAGCACCAGAGAGCCTGTCCATGCCAGAGGAAGCACGAGTGGCACACCTGTTACCCAGGCCCAGCTTGTGCTGCTCCTGTGGCAGCTCAGCTCAGACAAACAGGACACAGCAGTGATTACTCCTCTTTTGAAAGCAAGTGCCCTGTGGAGTGGCTGTGGTGCTCTTTAGAATAAATTTCTGCCTCTCAATAAGCGACTTAGAAGCTCTTTGGTTTTTTCTTTATAAACACATATTAATTGGTACCTGTAACTCTAAAATCTTAATGTCCCAGCAGCTGATTTGTCCCAACCCTACTTTTCCCTGTGAGCATATAGTCATCTTGGTGATCCAGAGCATGCAGGAATACAGTATTCCAACTCACTGTCCAGTCAATAAAGTGAAAAATGCCATTCCTATTTTAGCAGATGGCAGCAGAAATGCAATACAAGGAGCAAGAACACTAATATAGAAATCAATATCTATTACAGTTTAAATCACATTGCAGTCCTGAAATGATAATAGCAATCCTTTAAAAGCTAATGCTGATCCTGTTTGTATTAGAAATCAGTTCAATGTATTTCAGGTTTTAATTCTGTTACAAAAATAATTACCTTTTAACCCAGACCCTCTAACCCCAGACCCTGATCCCACAAAGGAAAAACAAACCAACCAGCAAAAAAAGCCCCCAAATAAATAAACAAACAAACGTAACCTCTTCCTTCCTCTGTCTATGACTGGAAAAGTGATTTTCATAATGGAGGTGGCTGGGAATTCCCAAGGCACGCATGGCATGGTCAGTGGCAGGGGGATTATTCAGGCAGCTATACTGCTGTGGAGAGTCTTTCTGGACAACTTCCATGAAGAAGAAAGAAAAATCTTCAGAAAATGCTGACAGAGCAGATGTTTCCTTCTTTCAGTAAAACTGAAGCCTTCTAATGCTAGAACAGAATATTTTGATAGAATCAGAAGAGCAACTTGCCCAGCAATGCTGGTGAACCCCTACTCTGGTTAATGGTCTGCACACACAGCCAGTGACCAGCACAGGGAGAGCCATCTGGATCACCATTTATGTGACAAATAGCACAGAGTAAACACTGGGGCAAGGCCCTGCCATGCCCTGGGTGTGCTGGATCACTGGAGAAGCCTGGCAGCAGGTGAACACAGCCAGGGAGAAAGCCCCCAGCTGACTGGAGCATCTCAGCAAGCACAAGCTCAAGAAGCAGCTTTGTGGCTACAAGGACCACACTGGTTTGGGCACAGAGCAGGGGAAAACCAAATGAATTATGTTACCACTACTGCCAGCAAAAATCCCACATTCAGCATCGGTGTTCACACAGGAGGAGTGGACTTGATAAATTCGGCATGGCTGTTAAGTCGTGAGACTGATGAAAGGATGGGAAAATACATCTTACAGGGATAGTCTCAAGGAGTTCAATTTATTTAGCTTATCAAAGAGAAGGCTAAGGCATGTCTGATCATTGAGTAAATACTTACTTGGGGAGAGGCAAACTGATAAGAGGAGGCTTTTCATCCTAGCAAAGGTGCAACAATCCCAGAGGCAGACCATGAGACCAGACAAACTGAGGCTGGCAAAAGCCACACACTTCTAGCAATAGAGGAATGAGCCACCAGAGGAATTCCCAACATTTTAAAATTATAAATGGATGCTTCTTTAAAAGATACGCTATACCACAAAGTGAAATCTGGGCCAGCTTCCAAAGCTGAAAAAAAAGCACAGAATAAAAGGTAACTTTTATTTGCCTTTTGATTTTTCATTTCCTCTCTTCGCAGCATACAACCAATGTTGTTTGATTCAGTAAGAAAAGCCTCAATGTCATATATGTTTCTTCTGGCCCATTTTGCCTCTGCAAAATCTATTCCATTCTACTTTTGAGTACAAAACAGTACTCAAAAGCTTCATTTGCTTCCTTCTTTGAGTGAAACTGAAGTCTTTTTATGCCAGAAACAACCTTTTTAATTTCATTTGTTTCTTCAACTTTACTTGCACGAATTCCTATTGGTGCCCTTAATACAAATCTGTATGTATATACACTGCACATGTTCACATCTCTACCAACACCTGCTCCCAACTTTGCTTCCCTGAGCCCTCCTTTACTCATCCCACTGGAGAGCAGCCCTGGAGCTCAGCTTGCCCAAGCCCTGCTTGTCCCTGGGTCACAGCACAGGTTGCTCCTTCCCCAGCCTCGACTGTGTCTCCTCTTATCTGCTCCTTTCAGCTGTTTTCTTTCAAACTGCCCCTCTCAGGCCTGGAGGGCAGAGCTTCGGGTCCCCCTGTTGCTCTTTCAGGCTTATGGAAGAAAATTCCTGGTGACTTTCACCTGGATCAGCTCAGTGCTATGGGCACAGAAAGGAGAAGGAGGAAGAGCAAGACAAGATGTCCCAGGAGTCGAGTCCTCTGGCTGCCCCATTCCTCCCTCCCTGTGCTGGGCACACCCAGAGCCCTCCACCTGTGCCCCAAATGCTGTGTGGACATGATAGGACAGAGCAGTCTGCAAGCCAGACCCCTTTCACTGCATGTGCCTTTCAATGCCTTGCTGCCCTTCAACACCATTTCCAGTCCCCCAATATGTTCTCTCATTTTCCTATGACTCCCAGTCCTTTCCAGTGAGGCACCCCGGGTTTCCTTCTCGCTGGGCTGTGGAACAGTAACCCTGCACTTCCCTTCAGGCTTTACGAACTACACTGCCCCCAGGGGTGGCTGCAAGGTCCCTGCCAGCTCCCAGGGGCTCCTGCGAAGATCCAACACTCTGACCCAGGCACTTTTCCCCTTCCACCTGCCAAAAGCCAGTGTGTTTTGCACATGACTGCGCTCACACTGGGGCTGGCAGAACCCAAGTCCCTTCCCTCTGGCTGCCCTGGGCTCCTTCCTCCCTCCGTCCCACACCACCTGCTAACCCAGGGGAGCACTCTGCTGCCTCACTGCTCCTGCTGGTCAAGAACGAACCTTCAGAGAACAAACCTTCAAGATGAGCCACTCAAACACTCAGCAAGCAGGGCCCCGACCCCTGGCCCTCGGAAAAACCCCTGTGCCCACGACAAGCCGCTGTTTGCGGCAGTCGGGAGCAACGACCACCCCAGAGAAGGGCTTGGCAAGCTCTGCTGCACAAAAGGGGGTTGTAAGAACCAGCCACGAGAGAAGGTGCAGCTATAGCAGTGGAACCTCCAAGCCAGCCCCTGCTGCCAGGCTGGGTGTGTGCCAGGGAGGCAGCAGCCAAGCTGCCCCCCTCCCCGGCTGCAGCAGCCGCCCAGCCTCCCTCTTGGCAACCGCATTTGGGACCTTTCAGAAGCACTGAAACCTTCCCACCGTCTGCTGTTTGTGAAATATTTTGGAGCTGCAAACCAATTAAAGTTTTTTGTTTGCCCTCCTTGGGATGGTAAGAGTATCAAGAACATCAGTATCACTCCTGCTGCTCTGCCTGCCGGGAATTCCCTCCCACTCCCAGCCCAGCTGGGACAGTGACCAAGTCTTGCCTTGGCTCAGTTAACCATTCCTGGGGCTCAGGGAATGGCTCACTGCTTATTCATGTGAGATACAACATTTATTCAATCCATCACTGATTATTTCTAACTGAATAACCAGATCAGTCTCTATTTGCCAAAATAATTCCCTCAGAACCAAAGCAGTGGCCCATGATGCCACCTCTTGCCCAGGGCACAGCAGAGCCCCAGGACAGGGGGTTTAGATTGCTGCCAAAAGTGCTGGTGCCATGGACAAGCCCTCATCCTCTGCCTCTCCTGCTGCCAGCACTGTTTCCTGGAATAGCAGTTGCTGCACTTGAGTAAAAACTTCTGGGCTGTGTTTTTTTGTCTTTACTTTTCGGTTGTGTTCTTTTTTTGGGGGGGCAGGGATCAGTTTTTCACTCAGTTTTTGTCCAGTACTGTGATCCAGGACAGCACCTCCTTCATTTTGCAGTGACAGTAATGACACCAGGGTCACTTGTGTAAATGGTTTTGTGCCCAGTACACTTGACAGCAGAGATCTGAGAAGTGAGTAGCCCATAATATATATTATTTTATGTGCCTATTGGGGCTTTTATACTCACTGAAAAAAATAATTGTCATTATTAAGAAAATCCAGCCTTACTTGCTGCAGTCTTAGTCTGGCTGAAGTCTTTGGGAATTCTGAGTTTAACTTACTATTTTCTTTATTGTCAATCTCATATGGGAGCACTCAGGATCAGCCAGCTACGAAACTAACAGAGCAACTTGCACATCAGCCTTAGCAGCCTTTGGATCAGGACCATGAACAATGGTTTTGAAGGTATTTTGACAAACACTGTACAGCTAAAACAAACAGAATGGCTAATAGGTTACATACATCACTCAGTATAATAAACCTCTGCTGATTTATGATGTTTTTAATTCTTGCAATGTGCAAAAATGTTGAATTAATAATTTCTGAGGAGGCATAATAATGTTGGGTTCCAATGCTGTATCTCTGCAGTGCAGTTTGCCTGGGAGGACTAATAAAAACTGATCATTAAAACTGGATTTAGCTTTGATTACAATCACCATAGGACAGAGGGAATAAAAGGAATTACAAAGAAGAATGGGGAAAGTAAATGAAATGGACAGATACTAGTGAATACTGTACATTAATATTTACTGAGGAATTAGGATAAAAACTTTTAATATGGCCAGCAATGAGGTGTGAAATACACCGTATTAACAGGTTACTCACTGCTGCACTGGAATATAAACCATCAGGATAAGGAGCAATCAGAGGTCATTTCCATCCTCCTGGACTTAATTACACTCTACCCCACTTGGAAACACAAACAAAGCCTTGAAACAGAACTACAAAAACATAACTGCATATACATGTATGAAAAATAACTTTTTTGTTAATCATGCTAGTCTGAAGATGAGGTTTCACCCCAGCTCCCACCATGAGTGCTTGGACATTTCTGTACATTTGTCAGGCAAATATGTTTGCCTCTGCAAAGTGGCAGTCTTCCACTTGAAAAACTACCAACTGTTTCTCCAGCACAAGTGGCAAAATATTTAACAGAAGATCAAACACTGATTGCCCTTTCTAAAATTTTATTTAAATCAGCAGGTCTCCCTTCTCCCTTTCAAATTAGTCCCACTAATATCTAGAGGCAGAGAATATTGCAATTTTCACTTAATTTTTTTTTACCAAGGATGTGTTTCTGATTTTGCATATTCTATCTTGCCTTCATTTAGTATTAGAGAGGGTGGAAACCACACTGCTTTGCTAAGGTAAGCCATCCTGCTCCTGCAGCACTTCACCGGCTCTACAGTTCCTCACTCAACCCTGGGTTCCCATTCTGTAATCTCCACTTAAAAGTACCAGTTTTGATGTCTTCAGTGTAACTAAACCTCCAAGGAAGGGATATCTGCATCATGAGATAGTCACAGCATTAGGGGTCAGGGATGCACCAAGAGGTCAGTTTAATTAAGTGCCTTGTACAGTCCTGAAGGTGCCTCCAGACCAGGATCTAACTCAGGAGCTCTGAATTAGTTTTGGGAATGGAGACTGTCCCACCATTCACTGCCTACCTGGAATGTCTAGAGAGAACTGTTTTCCTGAAATCAGAGATTTCCCTGGATGGAAAGAACCTTAAGGACCATCTAGTTCCAACCCCCATGCCATGGGCAGGGACACCTCCCACTAGACCAGGGTGCTCAGACCTCCATTCAGCCTGGTCTTGAACACTTCCAGTGATGGGGCAGCCACAGCTTCTCTGTGCCAGGGCCTCACCACCCTCACAGGGAAGCTTTTTTTTCCTGATACCTATAATCTAAACTCACTGTGTCAGTTTGAAAATGGACAGTGAGAATAAATCTTTAATGAGTACATATGAAAGGTAAGGGATTTCACATGTGACTATATGCTGGTAACTCTCTTGACAATTCCTTGTGAAAATCCCACTGACTAAACACCCTCCTTATGAAAAAGCAGCTGGATCAAGCTCTGAAGACAGTGAAACTTCCCTTAAGACTTCTTGAGCCCTGACGCAACACATTAAATTTCTGAAACAAAAATGTAACTTAAGCTTGACTCTGGATCTAAGACAGAAAAAAAGAATGACTACCTTTTCCCTGAGGCCAATGATTTTCATAAGGCATTGGCCAAAAGCATGAGATGTGAAGCTGAAACACATGAGCAGCATTAGCAATATCACCTTCCCATCAACATTGCTACCAGTGCCCCAGCACTAACAGAAGCCATGAATGGTTTCAGACACACTTCTCCTGAAAAGATACCCAAAACAGCTCATCGAGGAAAATCATAACTAGCAACAGTCAACATTTTAGGAAAAACCCATCCAAAAATCAATATAATAAGCATAACTCCTATTATGAGTGCAACCAAACCCACATTGATTAGGTCCTAGTGTTTTTAGGCCCTTGGGCATAGAGCTGAGCTACACAGCATGACCCAAAGGTTAGTGATCTGTGACCACTTAAGGCAAGGATTGGAAATAACTGCAAGCCAAAGCAGCACCTATTGATTAGTAAACAAAGGAAAATGCACTTGAAAGCCTGTTTTCAGAAGGTCTTAAGAGACATCAAAACTAATATTCACATCCCTGTTTCATACTGTTACCCAGTGTACAGCCTTGAAATCCACCCGTCCAAACCTGCCACAACTAAAGGCACCACCACACAGCCAAAGCGGTGGCTCCCCCAAAGGCTTGAGTCTCTTGGATCAAGACAGGTTTGGGAGTGCTGTCCCTGGGCACAGAGCCAGGCTGAGTGTGCCTCATGCCCTGCACTTGCACTGCATCTCCACAGACAATCCCTGGTCCTCCCAGTGCACCTGCCTGGGGGTCCCTTTGTGATAAGCAGAATTGGAGAACTGACAAGTTTCCAATCCAGTTCCTCAGACTTCATCAGGTGGGCAGAGGCAGAGTTATCCGGGAATAATGGAAAGGGAGCAACAGGACAGGAGTAAACAGCAAGGCACTAATGCAGCCTTGCCTTTTCATGTTTTGCTCCTGTTAGGAAAACAAACATGGAAACATGACCAGGTCACTACATGCTTTGGTGGACTGTGGATTCCCAAAACTCAGTTACATCTGCAGGGTGGCAGAGCTGAGCCAAAGGGCGCTGGCACCAAAGGCAGGGTCTAAGAGCAGCAGAATGATTCACCACACCCAGCACGGGCAGAGCCAGCACACAGGGAGCCCAAAAGACCCAGAGGAGCAGCTGACCTTGAGCCAGGGACAGGGGTGACACAACATGTAAATTGTATTTGACAATATTTAATTGCTGAAGGTACAAGTCACAGATTGTTTTTCACTGTTCTTGTATTTTGTTTCCCACATAGGAAAAGAGTGCAGAGCAGGAGATGTTGTCAATAGAGCAACCAGGGGAGAAACTGGAGACTGAGAGAAGCACAGAGAGCAGTGAGGTTCAGGCAAGGATCTCTTGCTTTCTCTGATAGTGGTAGATCAGATGAAACACTCATTTTTCCACTGCAAATAAAGACTTGCTTTGAAATGAATAACCTATGCAGGACATTCTTCTTGTAGCACAGCACAGCCTCAGCTCTCAGACACGAGTTAGATCACGAGGACAAGTGTTACTTTTACACTGCCAACAACCTGCAAGACTGCAAATAATACCTGGGCTGAAGCTCTGAAGCAGTTAAACACAATTAATGACACTCAATATCCTTATGGAAAATAGGTCTTCCCAATGACAAAACAAAAAGAAAGGAAGTCCCCTGTCTTCATAACAAGACCGTGTTTGATTGGTAATTATAATTGCATAATTGTGATAAGTTTAAGTTGTTATATGGGGTTTGATTTAGTGCAGCTAAATACTCTGGTTAAAAAATACATTATAACAAGTCAACTAAAGAAATTAGAGTGCTACTCCACCAAAGCATCATCAGTAAAAGATATTTTTAATGGGGCTTTTTAATGAATTGTTACTAGTCTCCCTATATTTTACAACACTTTGACCCATGCTTCAGATGCAAATAAATTATTACTGCTACTAAAACCTGGGGGGAGCATAGGAAAATTAATTAAAAAAAAAAAAAAAAAAAAAGAAGTTTTATACTAAGGGATCCAGATCACCCACTTCAGCTAGAGACAATACACTTTAACAGAGTCAAATGTGACCTGGTAAACATGTTTGATCATGCTAATCACCTTGAGCAGCATTTTAAACTGCCTACAGTCTACTACCTCCTCCAGCCTTCAAACGGCCTCAAACATGGCAGCTACGGGAAGGAGAGGCCCAACAAAGCTGAGTTTATGTCTCACTCTTAAAGCTTATAGGTTTTTATTCCAACATTAAGCACATGGGCCCACTGGGATATGCAATTCCCAACACCAAAGGGACCATCACTGAAAGTAACATGAGTCATGAAAAATATTACTGCACGTTCTGTACTGCTGCACTCCTGACAAAGGAAATCCTCTGCCTCTCATCAGTTGTTTCTGCCTTCTGCCCTTCCACACTGCCAGCAGTGAGCCTCTGTCACCTGCATTGAAGGTATTCCTGTGCCCCTCCGCAATGCAATGTGCAACTTGGAGGTGTCTGTTTCCCTGTACTTTAATTGTTCTAATCCTCTAACTACATGAGTTGTCACTGTTGTCACTGTAAGAGTTCATCAGTTGTTCTGTGTTGCCTCAAATGAGTATAATTAACAGCAGCATGTGCCTTGGCTTGTTTGGGGATATGACTGCTGGGGAAATTGTTAAACATAGCAAGTTTTGATCCTGTTGCCTTCCTTTCCTCCCCTAACCCACGTCTGAAATCTCTCCCAATTCATCCTCCTGATCCATTATCTTGTACTCCCAGAACAGCATCACTGGATTATCTGCTCCACATTTTACCTCCAAAAAAGGCCAGGTACACACAAGCATATGAACAATAAACCACACACAGGCTCCATCACAGGAGCTGGGCTTAGCTGATAGCCAGGCCCCCAGGGTGAATTTACACAGGCACATTGCCCCAATTCTGCCATCTCATTTGCTCTCCTGCAAAACATTAAGCACAGGGAATTATGCAGAGCACAAAATGCTGTGAGAATGGAGGGCTGAGCAGGCAAAGCTTGTGTGTTCTTAATAAGCACCTGCTCCACGAGATGCTGCCAATATCCTGTGCAGACAATACCAGCAAGAGCAAGGCAGGTATTGATTGGGGCCTCCCGGGGGCAGGAGGAATTGTTAAGGGTCTCCTGAAGGCACAGCTCACAGCAGCCCCTCAGAGACAGGCAAGGTGCTGGGAATAACATTATCCCTGCAATCCCACTCACCCGGATCAGCAACGGAGCAGATCCAGCAAGAGGCTTTCCAGAAATAGAGATGCAAACGAGCAGCCCATTTACCAGCCCTGTCACTTTAAAGGAACTATAGATTAAATAAAGTCCAACTTGCTGTTTCTGAGTAGGCAGACTGTTGTGGGTAAGACACTTCCTACTGTGTTGACTTCTTAAATCTACCAGAGCCTGCTCAAAAAGGGCTGAAACCGATTATACCCAATGTGCTAAATGTCACTTAGTCATGATATGTGAGGTTTCTTCCTGCCTCCTGTGGACTGGAAGAAAACAGACTGAGCTGTAATTTTGTACCAGTGAGAGAAAGTTCGGCCACCAAAGGGCTGAGGAAATGTTGCCAAGCTGGAGAGGATGGCAGAAGGTGGAAAGAATGGGGAAAGAAGGAATAATGCATATGTGAAGTGTCGTGAAAGCTTTCAGGAACTATATTTAAAAAAAACTGAGGAGATATTTTAGGGAGATGAAACACTTGCTAATGTGATGCTTATATTAAAATTGTAGCCAGATTGGATAGTGGTATAAAACATGTCACTGGAACCAGAATTTCCATATTGTATGTTGTGAATTCTGCCTTAAGGGCAGAAAAAGCAACAAATGAAATGGGAGATTTCCACTCCCCTACCCCAGCAGAGTTTAATGTAGTTATATCAGCAGGAGGCACACTGAAGAGGTATTTTTAACTGAATCAAACAGAATAAGACAATTCAGCCTTCCTTTTGACTCTTCAGTGATATGACTTGAACCTGAGGAAGGTATTTCTGATTCCAGTTGAGTACTGTTTAATCTTGACAAAATGCTGCAATATTGGGCAGTGTGAGTAGCTCACTTGCAAAATGACAGCAGTGTTTTATTAATACTTACTGCAATAGCTCTCTGTGAGAAGCAGCTGTGAGGGACAGAGAATGGAAAGCAAGGTAAGGGGATCTCTCTGGAATGATCCCAAGCCACTCCCACTCAGCTGAGATAGGATGCCAGGTTGGCATTCCTCCTCTTTCCAGACATACATGGAGACACCCTCCTGAAAGGGAGGAAGCACATTTTTAGGTGGAAGTTCTCAATCCAAGTGGGACAGCAGCTCCCAGCCTGGTGGAAGGTTCATTGCTGAAGTAGTTTCCTTTGCTTAAAACCCTTCCTTTGCAAGGGTTCATGGCTGGGACATGACAAATTGTGCAGACAAGATGACGTGGTCACAACAAATCAAAAGCTCAGCAGAGGAGAGTTTGGGGAACCTTCAGTCCAAAAGAAGCTGCCAGTGACTTGCACAGCCTGACAGCAAGAACAGCAATGCTGAAGCACTGCCACCAGACAGGTACCTGCAAAGAGGACCTGTGCTCAGGAGGCAAATACATGATTTCACCCCAGTGTAAAAAACCCAAACCACCAACCAAGCGAAAAAAAAAAAAAAAGGCAACAGAAAGGTCATAAACAAGTTCATCTCGATGAAGTTGACAGTACTTGCAAATAGTTAGTAATAAAATATCTAATACTCCAGCCTATTTTCCATGCCATCTAGTGCACTTGCAGAAAAGTAACAAATACGGGGGAAATTCTTCATGGGTGGGGGAGGAGAAGGTTTAGGATGACAGAAATTGCAGTAAAACTGTACTGAAGTCTAACACATATGGATCTCCCTGTGTGGGAAAACCCCAAGGCTGGGCAGCAGCTGGTAAAGTAGCTTATTTGAACCTCAGACCCTCTACATATTTACAGAAATAGGGACAGCAATGATGAGGCAGTCAGTATGGACCTGAGGAGCAGTTCTGGCAGCCCTCTGCTTCTCTCTTAAAACTGAATTTTTGTTGCTTCTTCAGTGATTCGGTGCCTACTAGATGATTTGACTCCCCTTATGACTTACAAAATGCATCTGGCAGAACACTGTTGAAACAATGCTTATTTCTACCCAAGCCTAGGGTAACACACCCCCTAAACTCCCCTGAAAAACCACCACCAGACCAAACACCCAACTGACTCTCCCAAAGTCAGGGCCCCTGTGCAGCAAACAGTTTCACCAGGTGGGAGACCTCCATCCCAACACTGCATGGCCCAGCAGGGTGGGTTATCACTCTGGAGGACACTTCTGGTGAAAACTGGTATCTTCACAGGGTTCACCATCTTACCTTGGGATGACAACACTGTCATATACTGGGGAGCTCTTGGAATCCCATCCAAACACACCCACATCAAGACTTGGCATTTTTGCTCATGTAAGGAGAAATACTGCCCCTGAACGAAACATGTGCTCAGGATCTGAATTTCCCATTTATCCCAGGTCCATTCCTAAGAACTCCTAAAGAGAGACACACACTCATCTTTAATAACCATTTGCCTTGCTCTAGCCTAAATTCAGATCCTTTTCACTTCTTTCAAAAGATATTATCACGGTGAATTTCTCAATTTTACATCTCATCCTTTGAAAGGTCAGGGTACAATGCTGTATTTATAGAAAAAACAGTTATCAACAGCTAACATATGGGCTGCACTGAATAGCAGGAGTCACGGTATTTATATCGTATTTACTGAAAATGTGTTTGCAGCCTCATCCTTCCTGTACTGCTGGGTGTTCACTAACTTACAAATTAAACACTAACAGTGATGGCAACTGATTTACTAAATAGAAATTATCATGATTTACTAAATCACAGCAACACCTGCTGTTACATACTGGAATTTATGAGTATTGATGACTTTTAACACTACAAAGTGTTAGAGATACCAACATGTCCTACACAAATCAATACAGCTCATGGAAATCAGTAACCATTATTCTGCCAGATAATAGAGAGGTTTTCCAATGGTTCCAACACTTGCCCTTCATGTTCAAGGCTGTACGGCTACATCTACTAAATTCCAATCAAGAGAGGCCACAGGACAAGCTGAATAAAATACAGTGGAGCTGTATTCTGCCATGACTTACACTTTCTATGATGTCTCTTAACTCATCCCCATTTTTCACTGAGTGGACAGGAGAGCAACTGTGAACCCCAAACCACTCTGATGCTTGATTTGTTTACGGCACTAGAACAGCCTCTGCTACAACCTGTCCTGTCTTGGTGTGCATTCCAATAGAAAATTAAGGCCTTTAAAAACTGAACTGGCTCTTTAGAGAGTGATTTATGTCCTGAGATGCTGCAGGTGCAGCTCCTGTGCTAAGCCTAGTGCAGAGTGACCTCCTAGAGCTGCCTCCAACCATCCACACTGCTGCTCAGAACAAGAGCTACTTCACAAACACAAAGAAAATATATGAGACTTCAAAATAAAGGTTTTTTAATTTTTTTTTAAGCTTGGTTTTTCCCCCAAGAAAAAACCCCCACACTGTGGGCTCAGGGTTGCACTGCAAGACCAAGTTTCTCCCTTTTGCCATCACCTGTTCTCTGAGACCCAACCTTTGAACATGTGGCAACACTTAAATTTAACAGCACACTGACATGAGGGCACCTTCCCCCTCTAACCTGACCACAGGCACTGGCCCAGGTTATCAAGTATCTCATGTGCACTGCTGTCTAGTCATTCTACAGAGCCTCTAACAAATGGACTGGTACTCTAAACCCAAACAGCTCTGTCAGGAGAGAAAACACTTCTGTCTGCCTGCAGGACAGCAACTACTGTGTCCTCTCCTTCAAAGCAAGCCCTCCTAACTCAGAGGAAGAGGTTGCTGGTGATGCAGTGGGAACTCAGTGCTGCTGAGGACACAGGGAATGCATCACTCCTCTGATATCATGGGGTTTCTTCTGATCAGCCTGTGTTGCTCTGCCAGTCTTCACAGATGCTGAGGATCAGACTTGAACATGGCTCAGTACTTACAGGCCTGGTTCTTAGTTGTTATGCACTAGCTTTTTAATCTATCAGAGGGAGAGAAAACTGGTTGTTCTTCAACCCTTGAAAACATATTTAAACCACATAAGCCCTATATAACATGAAAAAGCCACGTAACACGTACAGACAATATTATGGGAAGCAAATGATGCAGTTCTCCCTGCAAAACTGACAGGCAGATGGAAATCTCATTGCAAACCCTCTCTACTGTCACCCTCCAAATGTGCCAGCCAGTGCTGCAAGAAGCCCTCAGGACTGCAGGCCTTCCAACCAGTCTTATAACAGTCACCTTATTAAACTATCATCTGTCATCATAATTTAATTACTTGGTGCCTAGACCATTTCTGTTTGTGATTGTTTTTCAGCACCTGTGGTAGTAGATCATTTACCTAGATGACATTTTATTTCATTTTTACAATTCTAATCTAATCTGCAAGCTAACAGAATTGTTTTAGCTACCATGAATTCAGAGGCACACACAGAGCTTCATTAGAAAACAGCCTCTTTATTTTGATTGCTGATGCTTTAAGAAAAATTTACCAAAACTGAGAATTCCTCTCATTTCAGTACAAACTCTCCAATTCTCTTCAGGTTAGACTGGCTGAAAAGTATAGTGCTCCATTATCATAGTGCATTTAAAATACATATTAAACAGAATACTACACCTAATCTTGTTTTATGACAACACAAAACCAGATCTGTATCAATTTAGAATGCTAGATGGTCTCTCAAATTACTATTTGAACTAAAGCAAAACTAAGCTTTTAATATGAAGTACCTGATCACACAAATGACACAGACCAAGCCCTGCCAGACCTTCTCACATGGGTCACAGAGTGGTGGGGACCTTCCCTTTCACCCTCAAGCATTTGCCCTCAGTCAGGGAACCCAGAAACACCACAAGTCTTTAGAAATAAGACTTCACTCTCTGGGGAGATGCACAGCCTGTCTGTGTCTGTGCTGACCCGGGGTAGCAATTCTGAGAGGAGGTATCTATTAGTAGTCAAGCATAATATAGTGAAAGCAAACCCTTCAGGCAGCAACAGAGGTACACGCTGGTGTGGGGATTCTGGCAGCCACACCAAAATCCTAACTTGTACCTAAAATGCCTGGCACCCCATTCTGCATCACTCAGGATGTGGCACTTCTTAATTACTTGTGAAATTTTCAGACAATTTAGTGTCTGCGCTTCTCACTCCAAGCTCTGGCCATGCGTTGCTCTCAGCAGCTCAAGGTGACAATTCAGTGGCCTCCTCCTGCTCCACCTGGGACCTCCCATGCCAGACTCCCCAGCCAGACAAATACTCCTCCTGAGCTCCACAGAGCCTCATCTCTAGACAAGCCAGGGACCACCTGTCTTCTGGCCAACACAGGGCCAGGAGGGGCTGTGCCTGCAGAGCTGCCAGGCTCCTTGCTGAGCCATGCTGGTGTGGTGCCAGCACTGCCCACTCAGTGAACTGCAAACCATGATCTGCTGACCTGCAAGGATGGAAACACACAGCAGAGCCACCAAGCCAGGAGCTGTGCTCCCTTCCCAGGGCCTTTGCAGCTGGGAGCACTGCAGAGCCTCTCTGGTTCTGCTTTCAGGGCACCCTGCAACTCTGGCCTTTGCTGGTTGCTGCCCTGACCCCAAAGGGTGTCCTGTAGCACTGAGGGTGAAACTGTTCAGGATGATGCTGCCGACCCAGCAGGGCAATTGAGCACAGTGACATTTTAGGCAGGAATTGAGTACCCAACTGTGAAACACCACCTTGGAGGTGGAGCCCAGCACCTTCCTGTAAGTCAGGGGGATTTCAGTGTCACCACTAGTCACTAAATGATATTTCTCCTCACCCTACTCCAGTGGTACTGGCACCCTGCCTGGTCTGCTCAGCTTAAATGGGAATCCACACTGGTGTTATTCTTTGGGTAGTAGGGGATGCATCCCCTTGGGTGTGCTGGGGAGTTGAAATACTTGCTAAACGTCTCAAACTGAAAAAACCCCTAGTTTATGGATTTGCCGTATCAAATAAAGACTAGTTTTGTTTCATGCATTTAAGTGACAATAAGTCACATTAAAGTAAAAGAAAGCCAAACTGTCCAAGACAGACAGCACAGGTACATGTGTTTATAAAAGTCACCAAGAAGAAAAACTCCCTCTAGTCTAGTTATAGCACAGTTACATCACACAAGTGCCTGCTTCCCTCATTAAACAACACTGCTGTTTCCCTCCGAAGGAGATGCTGATCACGACCGGTTGTCCCTGCCCATCCTCCCTGCTCCAGGAAGTAAAGCCACCCCTGGAGCATCGATCCAGCCCAGCCAGACTCCAGCCGGGTCTCTCCAAGCCGGGGTTACCAAGTGCAGCCCCAGAGTCCCCGAGATACCTCCTGACCTTCCCGATACCACTTGGCTCCTCTGGGCAGACTCGCAGGGAGAAAAACAAGAGCAGAGGAGCAGCTCTTGTGTTTCCCCCAGTCGCAGAGCCCAGGACAGCCCAGCTCTGGGTCACTCCCTCTGCACCTGGAGAGGGCTCTTCCTCCTCCCTATTGCCTTTCCTCTGCCGAGGCAAACGCGGCCGGGAGGGGTTTGGCAGCTCCGCCGCTAATGACGGCAGTTAATTGCAGCCCCCCCTGCCCGCGGTGCGGGGGGCGCTCACCGAGCCCGGCACAGCCGCGCTCCCTCCGGCCCGGGGCTGGAGCGTCGGGAAGGAAGGGTTACAGCAGGGATCTCACGTCCAGGGGATGATTATACGCACTTTATTTATTTTTAAAGACCACAGGATCCACTTTCTATCACAGGTGGTAAAACTCTTTGTTGCACACATTTATTCTCTGGCAGATCTGTCCTTACTATCCCTCTTCCCCCCCACTCAGGCAAAGCACAAAGATTTTTTTTCTAAGGTAGGGTTATTCACATCTTTTGTGTCATCTCGGGATAGCAGTTTGATACTTCACAGGAGCTCTCTAATCACCTCTGGGTTACAGAGAAAAGATGAAGCATAGAGGCTTCCCCCCGCTTAAATAAACCCCAAATAACTCACCACCAAATACAAAAAACACACAGGAAAACCTCCAAGTCCACAAAAGTCTTACTGATCTTTCAGAGTCCCTGAGTTACTGTTCTCCCAGAAGAGACTTCATATTTGAAATTATGAAGGCTTTGTGCCCCTGCTTAATTTCTTTTTCAAGCAATGATCTCTCTCACTTTCCTTTTAATGATATTCTTCAGAGCTCAGGGTACCCAGAGGCACTTTTGACTGTAGTGCATTTGAAGTTGCAGAGACTCAGAGGTTCTATCCCACTTCTGAGGGGTTTTGTTTCTGAATCTCTTTCTACTGCTTTAAGATAATCTTCAGCTTATTTTGATGTGATGTATTTTCTTTATGAAACACAGAGGCATTCTCTTTGGAAGTGAAGATTCCTGTCCTTCCACAGAGGCAGGCAGAGCTGTGCCAGTGCTGGCAGGAGCAGCACCACCGACAGGGATGCTGGATCATGACTCACTTACACAACTGTAGGAGCTACTTTAATTCCTTTCCACCCAGCAAGTCCCCAGGCAGCTTTATGCCCATCTTGATTACTTTGTAAGAGTCTTTATCCCTTTTATATCCTCACAGATTGGTCTTTTTCTCCATGCATATGAAGGATTCATGTGTCTTTAAGACCTACAACAGGAAGCCCAGTGTGAGCCCATTCTGCTCCTCTTCCCAGGGAACACATCCCAATGAGCTCCTCCTCTTCCTCCTTTTCACGTTAGTGTAGCATCCAGGATGGAGCCAAAAGGGAATAAGGACTACAATTAAACTTCACAGCCTGGAAGTGATGAGTGTTAGCACTCTTCCATTCCCTTCCTACCACTCCCAAACCGTTACCAAAGTATTTTTTCTCATTCATTGCTTGTGCACACCAAGAGTCAGTGAACGGCAGTAGCACCCATGATGGCAGTTCCCAAAGGAAGCTGCAAACACACATGCTTAGGCACATGGAAAGATCTGGCATCCAGGTACCAAATTAATTGCCCTGCAACAACCAATGGGACAAGTGCATACTTGTTTCCACAAAACCCTGGCTCTTGGTTCTTCCTCGGGAACACAGCAAGAGATCTACATTTTCCAGCCAAAGCCTGGAAACCCCTAATTGAGTCCTGTTCTTTCTTTCTCAAATCCTGTCCACAATTTAAGCTATATCATGTTAAGATAGGGTACTTAAGAGAAGCCCATTCTTCTAAACAAACAGCCAAGAACTGCAATGATTTGTACTGCTTTCTGCCTTTCAGCACAAGCAGATGACATATTACTGAGAAAAATATTCCATCATTTTGGTGGATCAGAGAAGATAATTAACAGATGGACAGGCTAATGTGTCTACACGTAATATGTAACTGTTAAGGCTACCAGGTCAGACTTAAGTGTCCAAAAAAAAAAAAACCAAAAAAACCCCCAAAAAAACCAAACCAAAACAAAAAAACAACAACAAAAAAAAACAAAAAAAAACACAACAAAAAACCCCCAAACAACCAAAAAAAACCACAAACAAAAAAAAAAAAAGACAACAAAAAAGACACCAAAACAAAAACTGCCTGTGGGTTCTTTAAAATTCCCTACTGCTTCACAGAACTGGACCTGCTTCAGCTCAGAGGTGACACAAGACCCACTGGAGAGCTCAGTGACAAACACCAACCTGAAGGCTCAGACAGCTGGGCCAGAAAACCTCTCCCAAAAGTTGTGGTCTTGGCAAAGGCATTATTCAGAAGTTCCCTTCTGCTCTGAAACAGGCATCCACATAACTCAGCCACAGTGATCTGGTTCATTCCAGTACACAGGAAAGGCCTAAATTACTCTAAATTACTTTCGGACACTTGGATCCTTCCCTATGGAATCATTCAGGGAGCTTCAGCTTCATTTGTCAGTGTGAGCAGACCTAGAAACAGAGACTGAAAGTGTCCCATCTTGTAAAAAACAAACTTCACTAATTAAAATCCTCATTCTCTAACCATCATCAAACATACATGCAAAGAGAAAACTCATTCCATAATCCTGGTGCCTAAAAAAACCCAAGGTGGCTTCTCAATACAACATAGTGAACACAGGAGGAATAGAGCAGTGAAGAAAAAAGCAGCAGCCCTGATTTGTGACTTTTCCCACACACCTGACGGCCACCCTCACTGCCAGTGCAGGCAGTGCCTGCAGCCTGGCAGCACAGCACTCACCTGCCCCCACCCTGTCAGCTTCCCTCAGGTCCATACAGCCTGGCACAGGCTTGACTTGATGGGACTTTCTTTCAAAATATCCTCCAACTGGGGATAAATACGATGGACAACTTAACACCCCTGCCTGCTGGCACATTACTTGTTAAAACCCAAAACCAAGTTAGCTCAACACTGTTGCAGGCAACTCACTGGGGACTGTGGCGTCAGGTTAGCTCTCAGGATTTGGGATTTGCATCTGAATGGGACTCAGGGTGTTCCTCTGTGCTCTGTGTATCCTGCAGGTGGGAGGCCTAGGGAATGACCAGGCAGTTTGCCACTCACAGGAACATACTTTGAAACAAGGAGGAACTCTGATCCAGCTGCTAGTGAGGCAGTGGGCAGGCACACAGAGCTCCTCAGCCACTGGGAACCTGCACAGTCCTCACAGCAGGTCTGCCAGAGCCACATCTGCCTGGGGAAGGTGGTGTGGGGAGAGCCTGCTGCTGGCCCAGCATGGGCAGGAGAAGGGACTGTGTTCCTTCAGTCAAGAGGAAGGAGGTGCCCTCTTCCAGGGAGCCTTTCCAAAAGGAGTGCCCTGGAGAGCAGCACACCCTGCCGTGCTGGTTTTCTGACTAGAGGATATTCACACACACAACACTCCTGCCTCACCACTCAACCCATCTTACTAGTTGATCTGTTCTTGGTGCTAGTCCCTTCTTGTAACTACACGGGTATTTATTCATGTGGGAAAAGGCCTGTTCCATTGCACACACATCAGGGCAGGCTGCAGGCACACAGGATCCACCCTGGCATGGCACCTGCCAGCTCAGGAAGGTGCCAAGGTCCCTGGCAGGAGTGACACCAGCACAGCAAACTGTGCCCCAGGGCATTAGGGTTGTGTAACCTGTACAGCAAGAGGACCTGTGTGCATTATTTTGAAAATCAGCATCAGAAAACAGAGTCTCGAGTTTCAATCCCAACTTATTTCTCATTAAAGTCTCACCTACTTTCCTCTTCCTGAACAAACTCCGCAATATTTTGATTTAAATCAGTCATCAGTTAAATCACTCATTTCAGGTATGGCAGGAAAAGCGATGTGTTGTAAAATTCATTCCTCAGCTAACTTCATTTTAATGTGTGTGACTGAAACAGTTGCTGCTTTCTGTGCGTTTGCCTTTGAAAACACCCCTGAAAATTGTAAGGCTGGAGAAATGCTGTGGTAAATGCAATTGCTTTCTCTGGACTGGCTTCTAGCAGACTTGGCTGTGTGAAGGGAAAGACACTGGGTTTAGGAACTGTCCATGTTTGTTAGAAGGCTAAATATAGGCATGAAAAGGCACGCTGTTCCTGGGCAAGGAAAGCAAGCTGTTTTCAGGAACAATATGCATGAGGTCTTACCCACTAACCTAGAAAAATAAATGATGTATTTTAATACAGTCAGGAAAAAGATAACAGAAGCAAACCCAACAGTCTCCTGAAACAGCAACATACTGTTGTCAAAGAGGGAAACTCAACACACTGTGGAAACTGTGGCATCCACTCCTGCCTTGACATCTCTTCATCATTTATTATACTTACTGAAATGCTCAATAAAGTCCTGACTCACCAAGAGGGCAGCATGTGGAGGGACAGAATATCCAACACATCCACTTATGAGTATTTTGCTTCCCCAGTGCTTGTAGAAGGGAGAAAAAGGAGTATCCAGGTTTGAGAGGAGCACTCCAGCCCCTGGTGCAGAGGAGAGTGAGTGAGAGCCAGTTCAATCCAGAGCTGCATGGCAGTGAGCCCACCAGCCAACCCAAGGTGGGTACTTGCAAGCCCAGATGGATTAAGGTCTAACAAATCCTTCCCTTACAATCACAGAAACATTCAGAAGCCAGTTAAAAAAACTACAGTGAAACGGTACAGAAAAAAAGATATCTGCAGAGGTGACTAATTTGGTGATTGAGCATAAATGGGATATACAACAGCTGCACATGGCTTGGTTCAGGATGAGGGAAACTGCTGGGAAAACACAGCTTCTCATCAGAGGCAACGAGGTATTTAGAGAAACCAGATGAAGCGCTTGTTCTCTGCAACAAGCTCAGTCTTGGAAGTGGGAGAAGCCCACAAACTTGCTTCCTTCCACCAGCCTTGACTCCCCTGGACACCCTGGGCAGGCTGTACAACCCCCAGCCTTCAGCTGCCCTACTGACACCAGCACAGAGCCTGGCCCTGTGCTCTCAGGACTCTGATCCCCATTACCAATATCCTGAAAACAAGCCCTCAGAGACAGGGCATCACTTTTTTACTGATGGAAAACTGTGGCACCAAGATGTCATATTGGGACTATGACAACTTGTGCAGATCTGAAAGCTGAGTGGTGTTTCCACAGCCTTCAGCCTATCCTTATTTTCCTAAGCAGAGTTCAATCCTCCAGCAGACCCAGCAGCTCAGTTTGGGAAACAATCTTCCCAGCACTTATGTAAGCACTTACACGGGTGTAAGAGGCTGGCACAGGTGTGTCTCAGCAGAGCTTTCCACACAACTCAAAGCTGCCCTAAGCTGGTCTGCAGCATCACCAAGAAGATGCCATTGCCCTGAGATGCTCAGTGCCCACTGCCCAGGGAGCTGGGAACACCTCCTGCCTTCCAAACCTGCACACTTAAAAATGGACACTGTGCCTGTAACCATGTATTATGTACACACTACAGCCCAAGGAGAAGGCACAACACACTGCACATGAGGTGTGTTCTGCTATACAGTGTTTACAGTACTTTGCATAGAGGATGCCCTCCTGCAGACAATTCAGGGGCAAGTCATGGCTGCAGAGTGAGTGGAGATCATTATAATGGTGGCCAAAAGAGTCTCAGAAGCTGCACCAAGTTTTTCCACCAAGCACAGAGATCACCACATACCTCAAAGCAGAAAGCAACACTATCACCTGATGCTTCTCAACAGCCACACACACAGTGCCCACCTTCCCCCTGCTCACACTTGACACAGGAGTTGGTAGAGCTCTCAGGCCAGAAACCACAGCCCATTTCCCAGGGCTGACTCTGCTCTGGTTCTGACAATGCCCATATCCTTTACCCTCCTTTTCCTCCTGCCACTCCTCCAAACTCCTGTCCAGCTCACCTCCCTCTGCCTGTTCCCCCTGCAGCTGGTGCCCCTGGACTGCTGACAGAGGTGGCAGCAGCAGGACTTGCAGTGGAGGGGAGCACAGAGGGGTGGTAGAAGGGCAGCTGCAGGGTGAGAGATGTTCCTGTGTCACCCACCAAGGACACCTGGAAGTGGACATCACAATCCATGCAGGAATGGGTTATGCTACACTGCTGCATTACACAGACAAACTGGATTCTAAAGACCAGGTGAAATGCACTTTGGATAAATCAAATAGTTCCAAGTTCATCTTCCCACACCTGCAATCATTTACGTGAAAATTTAAAGGCACTTTACACAGCTTGTCCTCACTCAGAGCCTCTTCTGCCATGCAGATATTTCCCTTCCCCCCACCTTGCTTTCATTCTTATACTACCACCACCATCAAAACCCATTTAATTTCAATTTCATGGCTTGATTGGGCCGAATGTAATGGAACCAGATGCTGTGAATGAATGAAAGTTCCTTCTGTGAACACCCATCATATTTCTGAGCTAAGTGGGCCACATTCAGCTGCATGCAGGTACTTCACATGCTTTCAGAGCATTCATCTGTCTGTACCAGGTATGAAGCCAATCCAATGAGCCGAAACTAAAGTAAAAGCATTAAACTGGCCTTTGTTGTTCTATAAAGAAAATACTATAAAGCTTTAATTGCTAGTTAATCAACATACTCCAAAATAAATGAATCATACTATTTTTCCTGGTGCTTGCATGGTTTGAAACAGCAAGAAAATTACACGCTCATTTTCTCCCCAAGGGCTTTCAGTTGTGAACTATTTCAAAGAAAACAATTTAACCAGAACATTTTATTTCAGTGTAATTACAGGTCTACTGCTGAATAAGGCTGCATAAAACTCAGCATTGGAGAGTGCTAGTGGATGGTATGTTAAGGATTCCCTTCAGAAACATGACTCTTCTGAAATCCTCTTTCATGCTCCCAGAGATTGGAATGACAGGGTTGCACCGTGCTGGTGAGGAAAGGCAGCCTGAACGGGCAATACAGCTTTGGAGATGACTGCAGCAACACCTCAAGTTACTTGAAGTTTCAAGCAGCATTTTGGTAACTTTTTCTGGTGGCCCTCCAGACATTAAGTGGCCTGTGACAGAATTCAGGGAACTTGGTCCAGAGATACACAGAGGATT
The DNA here is from genome assembly GCA_013399695.1 of Formicarius rufipectus. Lineage (NCBI taxonomy): Eukaryota > Metazoa > Chordata > Aves > Passeriformes > Formicariidae > Formicarius > Formicarius rufipectus. The sequence continues at coordinate 592,680 of VXAU01003156.1, read as the reverse complement.
CTCTTTCAGCTAACTTCAACAGCAATAAAACATGGAATCTGGCAAGACCCACTGCATTATAGAGGGATGCAGTATAACAGTTCCAAAATTAATCAAGGAACAGGAATATTAATCTTAAAATGTATGAATTTTTAAAGAAGTCTCAGGTAGTGAGATTCCACCCTACTGGAAGAAGATCTTTTTGATGGAAAAATGATTTTCAAAATCATTTTGATGGTAAAATAAAAGATTCTCCTTGGATGTGTCAGTGGCAGTCTCAGAGTGAACAGGACTGAGGTGTCAGAGGGCCATCAACTCTGGACTGAGCCCTTCCTGTACTAATGACTGCTACAGGATTATTCATCAATATCAAATGGCAGCCCTAAATGCCTATAAAGCATCTTAATGTGCACTAAAAAGCTCTTCAGAGGTCTGCTAGCCTTATTACAGTCCCTCTGCCTCCTGGGTATGCACTTTGTGTGCTCTGCAGGGTAGGAAAAGCTTCCTGCTCTGTGCCCAGCCTGTCAGGCCAAGGCAATGAAGACTCTGGGACTCCAAGAAGTCTCCAGGCTGGTGCCCTTCGTATGGTTTGGGTACTAAATCCTTGCAGGAAGTTTTGTAAGAACTAGTTTGGGAATAAGGACTCAAATTTAGGTCTAGTTTCACAGAGACAGGTGGGCAGTAGTTCAGTGTGGACATGGGGAAGCCCTCTGTGCAACTGTTTTTAACAGCAGCTCTAACACGTGGTTTGAAGCAGAAACTGCTGTGGGGCATCTCAGTGCTTTTTTTCCCCCCCCCCACAGTTGATTCTCTCTTCACCCAGAAGGACAAACAGGATGGAGCATCACCAAGAATGCTCTTTTTCCTGAGGGCCTCCTTTCCTCAGGCTCACCCCACGGGCAGCTGAAGCACATCCCTGTTCCCAGGCACACAGGGGAGAACTGTGGGTACCTCCCAGCCAGCTGTGGATCAGAGCACACACCGTAACTGGGACAGGTGACACAGGGGCTGAGCCCTCTGGGTGGTGGTCCACCACACAGGCACTGCCCCCACAAACACACAGGGACTGAGCCCCAGTACAAGCTATAAACAAAGCCATAAACAAACACTAGAATGTGATTTTAATTCAAATAACACTTCTTTTGATTGGGGAGCAGAACTCCAGCTTCTGATACGAAGTTCGAAGTTCAGAGAGGTGCCTATATTAACTCATCCAGTTTTGCTTTCCACAATGACACATTTACTTGAAATACCAGCTAATTTTCTAGGGTTTTTTTTTTTACATCTTCCAAAAGTTAAGTTCCTTATTTCAATAGCATGCAATATTGTGCTTCAAAAAATTCTTTAGATGGCCAACAGACAATTTTCTCCTAAATATTTTTGGTAGATGGCTCATTATGGAAAATCAATTATGTCGTTTCTCATTAAACAGCCCAACAGTATAATGAATGTTAAACATAATGAATTTCACATTGCAAGACAATTTACATACTTGAAATCATGAGGTTAGTGACATTATTAGCCTTTTTCCTAGCTAAAGCTATTACTTCTGATTTTCTCTTCCTCCTAGGAGGATCTAATTTACGAGGGCAACCTACTCTAAGCTGGGCTATTGCTTGAATTCTTGCTGTTAGGAAGCAATCTTATCTATTAAAATAACATCATAAAACTACTTAAGTATTTTTAGAACATGGATGAATTTTCCTGTTGCAAAGAGATGAATTTAATACTAGAGGAACAGGCACAAATTTGACTTAATTAATACACCAGGCAAAGAGATGGAAAACTGCTTCTTGTGCAAAGGAATTGATACTCATGGCTCTCGTGAAGTTGGGCACAAACCTTAAGCAAGGAATTTAAATCATAAACAGAACGTTCTCAACACTGAACATCACCTTTCCCTCTTCCCCAAGCACATCCACCACAAACAGTGAATCCATAAATAGTCTTCATGTTCTGCATTAATGAATTTCCCTGTTCTCAACATATGGAGACCCCTGCCCATGATGCTGCTGCTTGCAGACAGAAAGAACTCCATGCACAGCCCTGTCTGATGTCCATGGCATGGGTTGCTGGTGGGGTTACAGACAGGCTGCCCCATCCAAGCTAGCAAAGGTTGCCATGGGAAGCCACACAAGTGGACCCATTTACATCTTCTAAAACAAACAGTATAAACCAAAGTTGTTTCACTCAGTATGGAAAGCATCACATGGTGCAGGAGGGACCCATAGCCCATGATCTCTGAGCACACAGAGCCAGCAAACTCGTGGAGCTGTGAGAACTCCAAACCCCTGATCCTCACAGCAAGTACCAAATCCTTCCCTCCCCAGCACAGATCAAGGACCACAGGAGCTGGGGAATCCCTCTCCAGAAAACACTCACAGCAGACACCAAAGGAATTAGAAATCCTGTAGCACAAACATGCCCATGCAGGACCAGCACGCCTGGACTTTGCCCAAGCCTTTTCAGAACCCATCCTGCACCCAGGAGGGGAGCTGAGTGACACAGCCAGGCTTGGAGCCTTTCTTACAGCTACCTAAGAGCAGCTCGTACAAGGAGGAGGGTTTGGGGAGATACCCCTTGATCTTCCTTGTGGTTAAAACTTGTGACATTAAACTATGGAATTAAAAATCAGCCAGCTCAGGACTAGGACTGGTGGTGACTTCTGATCCCAGCAGGGTCTCCACAACAGCTCTTAGTAGCTGCTACTCAGACAATATCCTGCTGCCCTTTGCAAAGCCTTGTTTGACTGCAAGGAAGGAAGCAGTGAGAGCAGCTGCTTTAGCCCACAATGGTTTGACACGAGCCCTGGGCTCGCCACAGAGATTTCCCTCCCCTCCTCCCCATCATTCTTCATTAGGTATTTTTCTGCTGTTGCTGAGTTAGAGGTGGTGGAAGTACAAAAACATTCTTTAGGCTGAGAACACAGTGTCTGTGGCTTGCAAAAGCATTAAAAGCATAAGCCTAAATCCTTCTATTGATAACTAAAGGAAAAATGTCTGTACACTATATTGTTCTAATAGCTTTTCTGATTGTATTTTTATAGCACCATGGATTGACTCCCAATTTCTGTTCTCTAGGAAACTTTCAAAACACCTTGCACTTGCAGACAAGCATCTTCCAAGGTATCCCTGACACTAAATATACTACTACAGAACACAAAATTAACTCAAATTTCAAGCAAGACCCAGGTAAGGAAGACAAATCAGCTTTTACACTTCCTCCTGAGGAGCAAACAAAGCCTGCTGTTCTTCAGTCACAGTCAGCCTACATCACCTAAGTGAGAGAAGAGTGGTGCTTCACTTCCAGGTTACACTCTGCCTCTCCAGGGTGTTAAAACCACAGCTGCCACAGGCACAGACAAATCCCGGGACTAGAAGAGAAAGCAGCCTGTAGTTAACCCAGGTGCCTAATGCAGGATCTCTGCACCTTCCTGTCTGCCTGCTTCCTTAGGCTCACCCTCTGACCTGCAGTAACACACAAAACCAACAAGTGTTTTATCAGAATAAGGACTTCAAACTGCATGTTTTTCCATCCAGGTAATGTGAGAGAGAGAGTTCATAAAAAGGCAACAAGCAAGCCCCATGTGATACAAAGAGGAGTGGTTCTCAGGCAGTTTGTATCACCTGGAATTCCCAGAGCAAGAACCCAGCACACAGGTCAGTTATGGCAGTGGAGCTGAGATCCTTCCTAGGGAGAGGAAGGTCTCAGAGACAGCCACGTGGGGACCTCAGGCAGGGAGAGCTCTGCAAGGTGTGGGGAGGAGGAGCAGCGCTCTGGATCCCAGGCAGAGGGATATACTGGCATCCTTCTCAGTCAAGAGCTCGCACACTGAATGCTGCTGGGACTTCTGATGTCTGGCTATTTATGGCCAAGCTGATAAGAATAAATCCTGAATCCCCTCCCCGCCCCCATCAGCTCTATCAAAACATCTGTGACCAAATCCAGCTGTGGCTCAATCATGGTGTAACTCCACATGCTGCATGAGACAGGCTGAGCTGAGACAGCTTGGCTTTGGGGGGCTCACTTACAGACCAATCCCTGAAGAGTAAGAAAAGGTTTTTAAAACAGTGGTCAGTGCAAGCAAGGAAGTGAAAATACAGTAACAGGTGTGGGGGAGGCTCCTGAGTAATGCTATTTCAGAACACAGTGAACATTAGTGAAGAAGAATGAACTTCACAGATGGCACAAGCTGGTGCAACTCGACTGCCATCAGCAGAGGCAGCACCATTTACACCAGGCATGAAGTTGGCTCAGCTCATTATCTCTCAGCTGCCTCACTTCCCAGGAACAGCCACAGGAAGATTTTGAAGTGTAAAGCAGAAAGGAATTCCACTCTGCTCTGCTCAGCACAGGTAGCACATAAATAAAACATTCATCATGTGGGTTCTGCCCCTCGTGTATTGTTCTACCTTTCCTCACTTAGGGCATGAGTCCGATCTCTTAATTCAGCCTGTTACCTACAGGCTGCAGAGGACTGGAAGATGCAAGCAGGTACTGCTGCACCACAGCTCAGCCACCTGAGGGACCTTGTGCTGATCCCACCATGCTTTGGTAACACCGCATTTTACGTAAGGCCTCATTGCCCCCCAGGGGCCAGCTAAGCATCAGGGATGAGCCACAGGGAAAATGAAGTAGGAACAAAGACTAAGGGTGGAAGGTGATGGGGAAGGTGACTCTTTAAGAACACTTAACAACACCTTCCAACATGCTTATCTGATATGGCAGTGACCAAACCACTCCTTGGCTCAATGTAAAAGTCCCCTTGGCAAGAGAACCTCAGAAGATCCATTGAAGGTTTTTCAGGGAAGTCTGTCTTCTTTAAGAGGATTATTATAGGCATTCATGATCAAAGGCTCTTTTCATAACAAGCAGCAAAAGATCATGGAAAACAGTGTCAAATGGGATATGCCCTGAGGCTTCAACTTGAAAAATTCTATTTACTAGTTGTGTGAACTGTCCAGGATATTGTTTCCCAACAGGTGGGTCAGGAATGTCAGGCAAGAGAGCAACAAGGCACTAAAAAAGGTCACGAGATGATGACAATTGCACTTCAATCTCAAAGCTTCTTCCTTGGGAACCCAAACTCCTCCCTGGCAAAGCATCCTCAGTGAGCTGTGCTGTGGGGAAGTGAAGTCCAGTGGTTTAGCTGTGCAATCATTAGGAATATAGGACTTCAAGAGCAAGAATAAAAACACTGGGGTAATTAAAAAACATTGAGTTAGCCAGTCATTTATTCAATCTGAGAAAGCTGCAACATACTTGTCTGGAAGAATCCACATATGCCTCCCTTTTTAGGGCTGCTGAGAAGGGACACTTGGTCAAGACTGCTCACAGTGAGTAAAGTGCAAGATAATCCAGACAATCTGCTGCAGCAGGTAATCAGCTGGATAATTTGACTTAAGGAAGAACAATTATGCATCTAATGGCTAACAGAAAAGCAAAATACATCATGATTAAGGTTCTGCTGGAGGAAATGGGAAAGCTTAGAATACTCTGGGAATTACACTACAGAGAAGAAAGATTAGCACATCAGCTCAGTACAGACGACTTCTTGCAATGGGAGATAGAAGAAAAACAAAATCTTGCTTCTGATACAATCTCCCTTCCTCATACAGAATACTGCAGTGCTAGGCTCAACTTTGGTCAGTCCATGGGCAGTGCTAATTCCACAATTTGAAGACTCTATCATATTAAGTGAAAAAACCTCAAGTCAACACTAAATCGAGGACCTATAAAAACATTTTCAGGCATTAAAGGGAGCACAGGCTAACAGACCATCCCTGTAGAAAGCCCAGCACTACAGATTCAGGATGCCATCCACATCTTCCACCAAAAATAATCATTTTGCATAAGATGCTGAATTTACTCAAAGCCTATCTTTCTGCTCCTCCAGTGCACTATTTCCCTGACTTCGGTTTCTTACGTTAAAAAAAGCAGGCAGAAGGGGAAGAACAGCAAAAATAATATTCATATCACAAAAAGTGGAAAACTAACTCGACGTTAAAATAGAACAAAACCGGTATATTTGCAGTAGCTGGCTGTACACGAGTAGTTTTAATTTTTAAAGACTTATAGAATAGCATTTTTTACACATTCAAAGCCTCCCAATCCTTACTGGTCCATTGGAAGATTTTAAAAATAAACCAGGATCTGCAAAAGAAAAATATTCTGCAGAAAACAGAACAGGACTTTTAATGCTGTACTTGTGTCCAAATAACAAGGCATATATCATTTTGCAGCACTCTACCACATACACTCCTCCTCTACTATTTAAAAGCATTAGGGCTGTTAAACCTGTAAATGGCAGCTCCAGAGCCAGGCAATAAAAATGCACTTAGAGCTATTTTAGCCCCACATGTAAGTAATTCAACCTTTTAAATTATTAGAAAAGACACCAATTGTGACAAAACTGAGAGGCTTTTCCCACAATTCATACAACAGACTGCAACAGGGAGATGCTGTTTCTCAAACCCGCTCCACAGCCACCTTTGTGCCGCTAACTCTTTGCCGGGTAGGGCTGTGGGTCTGTGTTAAATCATCCTGCAGAGAGGCCCTGGCACGAGCCAAAGGGCTGTGCCAAAGAGCCCATTGCCTCGGCCCTACAGACAGAGCTGTTCTGGAAGAGGGAAAGGGGATTCACCGACAGGTGTCTGCACCCCAGGCAGCCTCCCAGAGAGACAGGAGGGCTTGTGCTGCTGTGGGTGCCCGCAGGCTCAGGCAGACAGCACTGCATCGGTCTCCACTTGGTGCCCATTTTCAAGGTCATACCCTCAATCACAAGACCCCAAAACAGCCCCAGGGCAGAGTGTGGGACTCCAGCACATCCCGCTGGGGGCCGGGGTCACAGTCACACGCTCGGTTCTCCCTGACACGGTTTGCAGACTGAAAACCCACTGTGAAGAAAACCAATTGTTCTTTCCTACTAGTTTAAAAATACGCATCAAGCATCCCTGCCATAACAGCTGGGATACCGAGTCCCTTCTACCTATTGACATTGGTTGGACACTTGAACACATTTAAATTATAGGAAGCAACTTAATTCCCTGAAAACAGGACTCTCTCTGACTAAGATGAACCCTAATATTTAATTTCAGTTAATAGAACTAAGCTAAAAAGACTAAGGGCTTTCTTAGGTGATAACTGAATTTCTTTGGTACAAAGAGCTAAACAAGGAAGGTATCATGGTCAGCATGAAGTTATAACCCATTTCTGTCAAACCCCTTTCCAGCCCTCAGAATTTAAGCAGTGGTGGAATGAGACACGGCTTTGCCTCTGCTCAATACACCAATAATCTCATTCCAACAGTAACCTGTATCGGCCTCAAAATCATTCTTACACAGCAGAGCTCTTCCTCTCTCCTTTGGGCATGTCTTATAAAAATAGAAGTACTATTTGTTTATCTGGCTTTGTTAGGAACATAGCCAAGTTACCCCTTCAGGATGGATTTCACTCCTCTCCCAGCAAGCAGCAAACAGAGTCAATAGGTTGCTTGTTTCCCAGTCAGAGGGTGGAATTCCTTCACTTAGCATCAGGGACCAAAGCGGCCCTCAGCATGGGAAGCCCTGCCCTGCATCACTCTAGGCAGGGCAGGAGACACTTCCTCAGGGTAATTTCCAATGTTTACCTGTGAGTAGAATCAAGATGTTCTGGCAGCTCATGTTCAGGGAGGTCAAACAACACCTCCTGCTCCCCAGTTCACCTAAACCCCAGGCATAACCTCATTTACTGACCCCACAGCACTGCCAGGGCTCCCTCACCATTTCTTCCAGCACTACAGGCAAGGACTTCCAACCCAACTGAAAGTGTTTTTGGTAGCTTAATTTCAATTGGCACAAGGATGCAGACAGAAACATACACTGTCCCTAATGGACAGAAGATGTATCATAGAAAACAAGTGCAACACTTGAAATTATTCTTGATTCAACGGACTGAAACTGGCTCTGGCCCTGAAAGGTCAACCCAGCTGGCTCATCAGCAGCTTGCTCTGAACCAACACTCTTTAGTTTCTTGACCATTACAAAAGGGGTGGGTTTTTTGTGTGTTTCCACACCCCCCCTCATTTGGGTTTGGTTGGGTGTTTGGAGTTTTTAAATACTGGAATAGTTTACTCCAAAAGGGAAGCACCAATTTAACAGAGAACCTGGCTGGAGATCCAGCCTTTTCATTCATGGGTTCCTAGACCTTCTCCTTCACAATGGAAGCTACAACCCTTCTGGCAACTGTAGAGTATCAGACAACAAGGAAGTCTCTTTCACTCACACTTCTGAGGGAGCAAATTCAGCCCCCAACCTGTAACCAGCTCTCTCTGGGCTGTTAGCAAGGGGTCTGAGGACCAGACACCACATTTTGGACACTCTGGCTTAGAGCACCCAGGCATCTCACTGTGGCATTCCACCTATACTGCTGTTGTATTGGGATGTGATATCATTGCATCCCAATGGCCGTGAGAAATATCACAGCTTTAACAAGGCTGGTGCTAACCATCCCATCCTAAAGGTGTCCTGAAGGTTTTGCATTTAGGAATTCAAAAGAGCAAGGCCAACAGCCCATTTTTTAACTTGTACCAAAGCCCACTTGATTTTTTGCTTTGAGTTCAGTGTTTTTCCCTTCAGGCTTTCTGACATTAAATGTGTTTCTTCTGAATCAGCAGAGTTGCCTGTCTGGTTGCTGCAGACCAAGCCTGGGACACACCAGCAATCCCTGCCTGCTCCCAGCACCCAGACTTGCAGTGAGGGAAAGAGCAGCCCTTGCTGCCAGAGCCAGGGCTAAGGAAACAGGCCCTGATGAGTTATGTGTTCAAATCTTGGCCACACCATCCATCACAGAGCCACTTACATGCCTGAGCTGACAGAATCCCCAGGAAAAAACCCACAGCATAAGCCAAGGAAGAGGACAAATGTACTTCAGAAGGAAGCTAAAGAACCCATAACATATCCAGAGATGCTTAAAATAAACTGAAGTCCCAAAATAGTAACCAGTACAAGTAGCTTCAGGAGCTCCTAGCTTTGCTGATACAGCACCTTCCTAAAACAATAATGTTTGTTCATACCTGGTAAAATCATTGCTTCTTAAGCTGAGCTTCCACAGTGAGCTCTTACTGATGGTTAAAACAGATGCACATTTAAGAACTGGCATCATAGAGTAGGTTTGAGTGAAAAAAGACTCACAACAATAGACAGGCATAAACAACAACACTGTTGCATTATCTCCATAGCTCCCACATATCAGCCAATTATCATAACAAGAACCTGCCTTAATGTGCCAGAAGTTATCCAATATCTGGAAGAAATAATACATATTACAGTTTAGTCCTGTTACTTTAGAGCAGCTGAGTCCTGAAAGAAATGCCACGAGCCAGCCCCCTGCTCAAAGATGTATTGCACAGCCTGTTTTCATAAACTATCCGCAAAACCAAAGACCACATTTCTTCACGTTAGCAATCGGTAAACCTAATTAAGGAACAGAAACATTGCAAATGAATGCACTTCATTTTGGAAATGTGCACTGTATGCAAACTAGGAACACTGAAAAAAAGGCTGGGCATTCTATTTATCTGCTCAGACCTCAGGAGTCCTGAGAGAAAAAACAGCTACTGAGTCAAAGGAGGGGTAAAGCACAAATCCTTCCCAGACAGGTGTTAAAAATCACTCCAGTTTCCTCTGCCCACCCAGTTCCAAAGTCATGGAATCACAGAGAGCTTGGCTTGGAAGGAACCTTTAAAGGCCATCTAGTTCCAACCCCACAAAGTAAATAATTGATTTACAGATTCTGCTCTGAAAAAAGTCCCCTCAACAAGTAAGACCCCCATGCTGTGTGATCCTGAGAGGATCAGAGGAAGGCACAGGGTATCATGGGTCACCTGAAGATAACTCCTCTGCTATTCTGGGACATCCACTTTGCTCCCAACAAAAGCAGTGAAGGATTTTCCCCCTTGCAGCCCTGGGGAAGTCACTGCCAGGGCAGAGCTCACCTCCAAGAGCTCTGTAGGTACATTCAGTGTCACAGGTAGGGCTCACGTCAATGCCAGAACTTAGACCACAACGTGTTTAAACATGTTGCTTTTTAAAAAAATTTACTTCTGAACAACAACAACAAAACAACAGTAAAAAACCAAGATGGGTTTGTATAATATAGTTGGAGGGTGTATATAAGGAAATGTGACTTGTTTAGGTTGTTCTTTAAAGGACCCTTAAAAAAAGTAACATTGCTCACAACACACAAAGCCAAAGATAAGGTTATTTCAGGTTGACTTTGTACTGTGGTTTTTGTTTTTTAAACAACTGCAGGAAAAGAACAAATTGATGTTTATTAACATTAGCTTGACTTAGACAAAAACCAGAATAAGTTAGCAAAATACAGCTCAGAGGGGACAGACTTAAATCCTAAAATTATGGTGATTTTCAGCATTTGCAATTACCTACAGGGGCCACACCCTTAAAACTTGAACAACTGTGGTCTGTGCACTTGTATGTGGAATCTGCCTTTCTGCTGAGATGGCTTCCAGCTCCTTCAGCCACATTGCACAATGTCTGCTCATTAGTCCCCTGCTCTAATAAAATGAGGCTTGTGGTATTTGCTCACTGAATTATGGCCTGCAAAACCTTAGATGATTTATTCTACATACCTGACTTCAACAGCACAGTAATCTCTGAAGGTGGAAGTGCTTTGCAGCACTCAAATGGGCTGTCTGGTGCTCTATGGCACAGCCTGTCAGCAAGATAAAGCTCTCAAAGGATGATGCAGAATCAAGACAGCTAATCCCTGCAACTACAAGAGGCATGGCTACTCTGTTAATTGGCAATAATCAAATTATACTTTCTAATATTACCCACAGTAGAAAAGCCTGTTCCAAGTGAACACACTGCAGCAGATGACTTCTTCATTTACTCTGTTACCTCAAGCAGTGGTAAGGGAGAAATACTGCAAGAAATGGAGTGCTTGGTGTGTCAGAGAGCCAGGGGGATCAGTGGGACAACCTCACAGTTCTTCATGGCCAGTTTATGCCTTGAAACCCCACAAGTGACAGCCACTCTGCAGAAGGTGCCTGGAAGGGACACCACTGTTTTTGGCCCATTTGTTTTACCAGGCAGCCTCAAATTTCCCATGGGCTCCAGAGAGGTCATTTAAAAAGTGTTGGAGCCTGTGAAGGGCATCAATACTTGCAAGCAGCCCCATATTTCAGATTTTCCAGACATTTTTCTATGTTCAGATCTGAAAGAAAACAGTTTTGATAGATTCTCTGTCTTGAAGCTCAGAGCAAAAGGTTACAGAAAAAGAAAAAGGAAAAATCTACAGAAGTTAAGTCACTGCTTGTTTGTTTTTCCCTTCCCTTCTCCAGAGGGAAACTATCCCTCACAGAGCACAAACAAGGCTCAAACTCCTGACATGCAGCTGGCACACAGAACACCAAACAAGACTGTGTAAGTCACAGAATGCAACACAAACCAGTTGTTTCCCCAAAAGCTTCAGAAGCAGGGAGTCATACATCTAATATATACCTTGAACTACAAGGTCTGGACCAGATTTGTATCTGGTTGTGTGAGTGCTGCCAATGTGCATCACTCAAAAACTTGGCCCAAGCCACATATTTCCATGGAAGTTTATTTTAGAGAATTCAAACTAATGCACATGCATTCACACAACACTGCAAATACCACACTGCCCTGCTTCTTCTTTAGATTTCTAAAGGGCTTAACCCCAGGACTGCTGTGCAGAGGTGGGCATGGCAGGCTGGGCCACACCCCCTGCTTTTTCCACAGAGGCTCCTCTCCACCTGCAGCTCCGCAGGACTGGGACACACACTTCAATCCCTGGGTCATCTTCCCAGTTTGTTTCAGCCCTCATCACCTCTCAGCCTCTGCAGTGAGCACAGAGGTCATTCTGCTCCCTTCATGACCTTCCCTCCTGTGCTGTTCTCCCCTCACAAGAAACCCTCGGTGACCAGCAGCACAGGGAGGTGGCAGCCAGGGATCAGGAGACTCCAGTTCTGTTACCAGAGCAAGTCCAAACCCTGCTCTGCCCTCCCCTTCTGCTCCCCAGCACCTCAGCCTGGCACACCACAGGGGGCAGAGACCTGATCTCCCAGGTGACACTGCAGTTCCTCATGCCTTGATATCCTGGCATGGATGTTTCTTCTAGACAGAACAGCAACATAGCTTTTAAAAAGCTGGAAAGAATTCATATAGTCAACATCTGGCAGCAGTTGCCAAAATAAACACAGCATAGAAATATTTGTAAAATAGCTGAGGAGCAGTATGGATAATGGGGCATTATACTAGAAACAGAGCAGCATATTAATCAAGGAACAATAAAGCTTTTAATTATATTTTAAAGAGTCTCACTTAAAACCAATGCAAAACATAATTCATAGTGAATGGCTGGTCTATCTCCCAGTGGCTGCCTATACCAGTTCCCCAGCTGCAAAATCCAGAAAACAAGTCTTGGGGGCATAGTGGGGAGGAAAAAGATGAAAGACTAGGGAGCTCCCATACAGCTGTAACTGATACCATGCAAGTAGGTGGGCTAGAGATCCCTATCCAAGTTCCACAAATTTGTGTTTGTTTGGAAGGAAATACCACAAATATCAGGAGAGGACTTGTGGCCATCCAGCACACACATGCAGGTTTAGGGAGGTCAAATTCATTTCAGTCCACCCTGACCTTTGAAACACCCCAGTAATGTCCCACCTTCTGTGGGACACTTAGAGCTCTTCCCTGGCACACCAAACCTTCTGTAGAACACCCACTCTGCTCACCCCCAGCCAGGAGGACACCATCACTCCCTCACTACATCCTGTGAGAGCACAATGCCTCTTTTGGAGCTTTGAGCACTCACAAAGAGAAAAAGGCTGTGACATGCTCTTGAGCTGCATCAGGCAGGGTGCTTTACACCATGTGGAACATGAATCAAAGAACCTTTCAGACATAGTGGAGAAAAGACTGACAATATCTGCTGGTTTGAGGTGCTGTGAAGAGAGGCTGTCATTGTTTACTGTCAGCTGCACTACGTGTGGATGGTCCTATGCAGCACTCAGCTCATCTGCCTCCCCTAGGAGAAGGGTTGGACTGACGGGAAGCCCCGTGTGAACAAAGCACATCTCCACAGAAAACCACTGTGATGAAAGAACATGCCCCAGGCACACAGTGCTCACAGAGACTGAGAGCAGCAGAGCTGAGGCTCAGTCTCAGCCAGGCAAGCAAAGTGAAACTCAACTGGCTTAATAGCAGCACTGGCCACAAGCATTTTGATAAGCACTTTTTTTGCCTTAAGCTAAAACAATACCCCAACTCACTTTGTTCAAAATGACTTTTCATCTCAAAACTCAGGATAACTATAGATATAAAACACCAGCAGAGTCAAAGTTGTACCAGCACATTCAGATGTTACCAAAACATGTGAGCAAAACAGATCCCTTACCCATTATTTCCAATAAAGGGACCCCAAGGGTCTCTCCTCCACAAATTCTAAATATTATGTTGCAATTTCTCATCATCACAAACTTCTGAGAAACAGGATTGTTTGACCAAGTACAAACATCTAAAGCTTCCTCCCCCCTCAGCAGTCTGAGGGCAGGCAGGGACTCACCTCACAGTGTGGTCCCACAGCACCAGGCAGGCAGAGCAAGGTGGTGACAGCAGCAGGTCCCATCCAAGTGCCAGGTCCCAAAGGCTCCAAGGGAAAATCAGGAAAACCAAACCACTCAGCTATTGTCCCAAGAGCAGAACCAGCGACAACACACCTTGAACCTCTATTTAAAGCCTCAAGCTGGAGCTTCCATGAGACTCCAGGTCCCACAGGGGAGAGGGGTGGGAGTGGCTTCCCAGGTGAGGCTGCTCAAGGTAATTAAGGGTTGTTGGTGCCACCTGGGCCTAATAAGCTTAAAAAAATCCCCAAAATCAGGTTCTGTGTTTTAAACACCCAGAAGCACAAGATGGGAGAACCTTGCACTGTGGGTTTAAGAGCACAGAGTGTATGGCAGGTGTTTGTGGCTCTGCACAGACTCCCAGTCTGGTGTCACTTGAGAGCCTCTGGCAGCACCAAGGGAAAAAAGACCACATCTGAAAAACACCCAAAATAAGTGGAACATTTGCAAAGAATGGAAAAGGGCAGGATTGAATAGATTCTAGTGACCAAGGAGTGTAAAGGCGGACTGTGAAATACCAAAAGTCAACCTGAGACTTGACAAAAAATGTGAAACCCCATGGCAGTAACATTCTGCGGCTGTAAATATTAAAAGAGAACAGTAAAGCAGAAGAGGAGCTGCTCCACTGTTCAGTATGTGGCCATTCAGTCCCTCAGCTCTGTGATTATGCCAGGGAATACACACAACTGAAAACTGAGACTGAAATGTCTCAGCAGGAACTACATGCAGGAATGGTGCAATGACACGTGTTGTGTCTGTGAGAAGCATTACAAGACACTGATCCACCATGAGGGGTTATCCATGGTAATGCCTCTGATGGAAAACCACAGCAGTCCACAACTTAAGGTCTGTGATCATATCAAAGCCTATAGCTGTGGGTGAAGGCAGAAAGTACCTTTAGAGGAGTAAGGGCAGAAAACCATGACATTGATTTGTTTTAAAAAGTTCTGAAGGCTAGAGCACTGGAGACACACCATGCTGCTAAACACTCTGCTAGCAAAAAACACGCCAAAGGGTTTAAAGACATTTTCTGCAAACAGGGGAAAGGCGAATCAAATGTCCAGCACTGGACTTACTTCAGGTTGAAGTAAGCAGCAAAGATTCTTCTCTTTTCAATCAGACCTTAATTGCAGTCATGAATCTCTCCAAAGAAAGGCTAAATGGTAATTTGTTTTTAGAAAGATACAGATGCAGTCTCATGAGTAAAGGGGTATTTGAATTACAGGTCACCAACCATGTAAATAACCCAAGGTTTGTACAGGAGCTCTCCTAAGGGTGATGCTCCACAATGTACCCTGACACAGCAGGAGAACCACCTCCCACTACACCAGGCAAGATTACCCTGCTTCGGGGCATATTTATTTCATAAATATTTATATACAAATAATTCTGTTTATTTCATAAATGTCACTTCAATTTAAGCCGAGAGCCACATGTTGCAAGAATATACATGGAGTTGTGGGCTGACCCTGGAATCAGAACTGCTCTGTGAATTACCCATGCTGGACTTTCTAACGGAGTGAAGTAAGAAAACATTTGCTGCCCAAGTAAAATGTGGGAGAAGCACAGTCTAATGCTGGGACAGAAGATAAGCTCTACAGAGAGAAGCGGAATTAATTTTACTGTATTGCACAGGAGGCTACACAAGGGATGCTATTATACTAAAGAATTATTCCTTATCTAATTTCTGCACACCCAGAGGACTGTGTCCAGTGCCTACAGACAATACATCCAGGTACAACATTAGCACACTATCCAAGAAGCACACCTTAGAGCATGCTGAAATGGAGTACCTTTTCACTAGGGCCATAATTCCACAAGAGAATAAATTTTTATGCAAAAGTCAATTTTTCACTTCCATAGTGGTGTTTAAGTATTGCAATACATTTTATGAGAGTTTTCTCAACGTTAAAAATACAACTTCAAATAATACATAGCAATAAATATGACACTTATGAATACGATGGCAAATGAAACAGGGAGGAGTTCTGGGTCCAGCTTTTTAAGGTGGGTTGATACATTGCAGCTCATTCTATGGGGCTGACATACCTGTAAATGTTGCTTTTCTTTGGTTCCTTTTTTTTTTTTTTAAATAGACTTAATATTGCTAATTGTCTTCTTGGTTGGTGTTGGGTGTTTTACAGAGGAGAGAAAAGAAGAAAAGAAATGAGGGGCAGGATGATTCCAGTTGTTGCATCTGGCACTTCAGTGACAGTTTGGAAATTACTTTTAATTAAACGAGTGTTGATTTTTAAAGTTACAGTAATCTGAGCCTGTAATATGCAGCTGGGAAAGCAAACAGACATTAGTTCAGCTGATAAACACATGGTGAAGACAAGTACAAGGAGGATATGAAATGGGATCCCACGTGATGCAACCAGGATGGTTGGCATGTGTGTGCATGCACACGTGTGTAAGCACACGTGCACCCAAGAGAAGGGCTGCCACAGCTTAATGAGAGGCTGGAAAATGCTCTCCTCAGAATTCCATCTGATTAGAAAAGCAGGTGATTTGGAAGGATAATCCGATTTCTGCTGTGGCATCACCAGATACCACATCACCTTTGGGTAGAGAACCAAATACAGGACTTGCCTCAGAGTGCCAGAGTCTGACTGCTCCCTCAGAATAAACAAAAAGCCCCCCTCTCCCTATTCATCAGCTCTCCCATGTCAGAGTGAGCAGCAGGAGAACCAGCCTCTGGCACAGGACAGCTCCACAGAGCAGAGAGCTGCACGGGCAGGCAGGGGGGAAAAGCACCAGTGATGATTCACTGCAGGGGAAGGAAACTGTGGAAATCTGTTGGGATGCAAAGGAAAGCTCCGAAGGAACAAAGCTTGTTCTTGTCTGTTCTGGATACAACAAATCAGCCAAAATTAAGAGTACAAAGAGCTCTAACTGCAGAGGAGAGACATCTAACTATTTGCTTGTAGCTTGTTGCTGCGTTAGAGCCTCTGGAAGGCAACCCCCAAGCCCTGCCCTGCTCTCCCCACGAGTCACACACAGCCCCCATGTCATGATGAGCTCAGCACTGGCTGCTCTCTCCACAGTAAGGAGATGTCATTTCTCTTCTCATCTCCTCCAAAATCAGTGTCATACAAAGACAATGCCCCTGAGTACAGTTCCTGTTAAAAAGCCAAGGTCCAGAGGAGCTCAGTGCTCCTGCCCTGATCAGCCACTGCTGTCCATGCTCCACGTTTGGCCCTGGCAAGTCTGGTGGCAGCTGGAGCTGGGTGGGGCTGAACTGGAGGAGCTGGAACTGCAGCACGGGGAGAGGGTTCTCCTTCCTTGATTAGATACTGCCAGGCTGTAGAAACTGGAATCTGTCAACCTGGGAGAGAGGATGGTGTCTGGAGGATGTTGGAAAGATATTTCTGATTGGCACTGAAGGCTTGCAAAGGATTAGCAGGGAATTAGGCTCAGCTGGAGTTCCTGTGCTCAGCTACACGTGCTCAGGCAGCAGTGCTTCCAGGACAGCACGCCCAGGGCCAGCAGGCACCAGCCCAGCCACGGAGCACAAGGAGCTGGGCATGGCCAGAGGAAGGGCAACACGTGCCATCAGCTGAGCTGCAGCACGGGGGAATGTCCTGGTTAGAGTAGGCAGGATGAGTTTGTCACTGTGTGGATGTGTATTCTAAACCCTCTGTGTCATTTTTCTCATGAACTGCTCCCAAGGTCCCATTGGCAGCAGCTGCCCAGGGCACACCCAACCCCTCAGGGCACACCTGACCCCTCAGGGCACAGGGGGGTATTTAGGAACTTCTGTGGGATAAGGAAGTTTTTCTGTCTTCACACCTATGACTCATGTGTGATAAATCCCCTCCAGGGAGCCACCAGCACCTTCACACCCCCATGAGGGGTCATGTCTGCTCAGGGGCCAGCAGGGATGCAGAAAATATGCCATTATTCACCATACAGAGTAAATCACCCATTGTGGAACTTCCCACCCTGGGGGAGGGACTGGGCGTTCCCATCTGAGCCCAAGCAGAGAAAAGCTTGGGGTTTTGGGACTGAGACCACTCGTCAGACCCAGAGGAGGAGCAGAGCCTCGACAGGACTGTGACTGCCACTCTGGACCACAGTGACCATCATTTTCACCAGCAGGTTTCTCCTTTCTTTTTACTTTGAACTCAGGGGCCCACGTGGTGCTCAGCACAGGGGTTGATGAGCTCCATCCTGCTCGTGCCCCACTGTGCTGGGCTGCATGTCTGGTTTTGTGGGTCAATGGGATTTTCCTTCTGTATCAGTGTATTTTGTGATCTTTCATTAAATTGTTATTGTGACTTGCAATCCCATTCTGAGTTGGATTCATTTCTCCTGCCAGTTTAAACTAGCACAGGGAACCAGGAGCTGGCAGAGGGGGCTGGAAACATGAGGAGCAGGACACGTGGGCTGTGAGGGCTGAGGGGACACGGGTGATTTTATCCCCACCCCCAGCCCCTGCTGAACACATTCTTTTCTGCCTATAAAAAATGCCAGTAATTGAATCCTAAGGCACTGACAGCTTCTGAGATAGTGCCAGAAAATTAGGATTTAACTTTTTACCCATAAGCAACACCAAGGGAATGTTAATAAAGAACAGAAAGCAAAATATGGGTTTATGTCTCAGAGCCACAAAAAGACCCTTTCCCTCTGAAATGTTCAGCTTCTCCCCACGCTCATGCACTCTGCATCAAACGCTGTCCTGGCTCCTTCCTTGCTCTGACCAGGAGGGTCTTCCCACCAAAGTAAGCTGCTCCAGCACCTGGGCCTCCTGCTGAAGTCCCTCAGAGATAAACCACATTTAGGACTCCTGAGATCTTAAGACAAAGTGCCCGATAATTCCAGATAAAAATAAGAAAATTTGAATACTGCAGATTCTTAGCATCCAGAAGTGGTGAAAATGGATCGTTGTACTAAGTTTTCTGTGAGAAAAACCTAAAAAGAAACAACAATAAATAAAGAAACCCCTCAGGCAGAGATGCTGACCTCTGAGAAAGGTTGAAGATATGAGATCTGAGAAAATGAAAACTATGCTGATATTTATTCGCATGACACAAACAATTAATGTAGTTTGAGAAAATACACCGAGATTTAAAGATTTCTCGTAAGCTGTTACACTTTAAAATTGAGGCTGTTCACAGATTGCTGTCTTTAAAAATTGAATTTTTTTTTTTTTTTTAATTTCAGTAAGTCAGAATGTTTCATTTCTCAGTCAGAATTGCTAATGAGGAAGATGTGATACAATCTGCTAAATCTCAAGAGTGCTAAGATATGAAGGGCCTATAGCAGTGGTACAGGTAATTAAGTTTGTTATGATTTTCTATATATTCTGCAGCAGAAAATCTGATTGCCTTTTTGGCAAGGGGCCATGCCTGTTCATCTTCAAAGATGACCTGTTTTAAATTTAAAAATAAATACTATTTAAAGTTGAAGTTAATTTTATTTTAATAGAGCACAAAATACCAATGTACATTCTTCATTACATACAGCAATTAATATTTTTTTGCTAATATACCAGTGTATTGAAAACTTGTCTTAAATTTTTCATACATATTCAAAAGATGAAAACACTAAAGGCAGGTACTTAGCTGATGTTAACTGAGATGACAGATCCTGTGGAGCTCTATTAACATATTGGCATAATAACAGTCTGGAATTTTTTGAATGACTGTAGTAAAGGGAAGATTCTTTGAAAAAGAAGAGAACTTAGCATAATTTTTTCTCATTATTGGTATTTCTCAGCAATTTCCATGAGACATTATGAGAAACAATGTCTGTGGGAGTTCTCTGGATTCTTCCTCATTGACAGCGGAATGAGAATCGTATTTTGGAAGGAACACAGGGTTAGGGGCTCCACATTTATCTGGTGCTGGAGAGAAGAGAACCCTTTGTACCCCTTCTTGGGGAGTGTTCCACATGGAATCAGAACTACCCTGTGATCTAAAAAATGTCATAGGTCTTTAGTACACCCAGTTACTCTACACTGTTATTACAGCCAGCTCAAGGTGATTTATTTCATTAAACAGAAATACACACATATCCTAATCTTAAATCTTGATAATTTCAGCCAGTATTCAACTATAACAGTTCTCAATGGCATTAATGCACACGTGCTCACACATCTGGTTCCAGCCAACAGATCAAATTAGTTTGCTTCCTCAAGGAACTGTCACAAGCCCGCAGGAATGCCCTCACCACATGCATCCCACCACTTCCTGACATTTGCTCCCACCATTATTTTACAAGCTATTAGATGGAACTGGAAGAAAGATGACTGCACCCATGTCTTACTGCTCAGACAGCTGCTTTAGCAACTAAAGAATATTAAAAGTATCTACATGAGAATTGGTCAGAGGCTTTGTTAATTTATAGGCACAATTTGGATTTCTGGGAAAGGATTCCTGTTGTCCATTCTGAAATGATACTTTATTTTGATCTCTTAGAGTATTCAAGTCTCCAACTCAAGTATGTTAAAAACAAGCCAAACAAAATAGTAGTCTTGAGGCACTGTATTATTAATCTGCAGTCATTTAATTTCATCATGTTTGTGTATTTTTCCTAAAAAGTATTCACTTAAGACGAGGCAAGAATCAAATTTATCTACAACCTGTAACAAATAGTTTTCCTTAGCACTAACACATGTGCGCTACCTCAGCTTAATGAAGAATTAAAAAAAGAGTATTAACATAGTACTTTCAAGTAAAAGGTGTGATCTTCCCACGGATGCATCCATTATTACATTACTACATCCTGCCTGAGAGTTTAGCCGTCATGCATTTGATGATGGACATTTTAAGGCATTAATGCTGGGCAATTTTCTCTAAATTCTTCTCAGGACAAATCTCCTTAAGCTCATAATATCTTAACACTTTCCAAGAACAAAAGCCTCACGTTGTGAGGCAGCAGAGTTAATACAGTGTGTGCATAACACACTCATGACGACGCGACCTGCGCGGGCGCCCAGGAGAGAACAGATCAGGGAGCTGCAGAGTTTGGCAGCGCCAGGTGGGGCCGTGCTGGGGCGGGAGGGTGTGGGGCTGCTCTGCCAGGCTCCTCACACGGCTGCTGCTGAGGCAGCGAGCCCTGGAGCCCTGCTGAGAGCCCACAGCAGCCACAGCAAGGTGACTACACTGGAACACAGCACAGGAGCTCCTGCCTTGGATGTCCCACCCAGCACTGGTACCTTGCTGCTGGCGCAGCGGCATAAGTCACTGCCTACAACATCCACACCCAGATGTGCCCTGAGCTCAGAACAGGGCATGGAGCCATGGCCTGGCCCTACAAATGAGAGAGCCCACTGCCAAAGAGCAGCCCGGCACGGGAAACCCTCCTGTCTCCGAGGGTGACCGGTGACCACCTCCCAGGTCTCAGAAATCAGGGAGATGCACGATGCGTGGGTGAGATGAAAAGAGCGGAGAACCCGGAGGCTCACTAAGGAAGGAGTTTTGGCTATTTACCTTCTAGATTTGCCAGCATTTACCGAGCAGCTGTGACCACTGTGGAAAAGGGATCATTGCAAAGACTTAACCTTAAGGCTCTTTCTGGGGAACACAGCAAACAGTAACGTTATCTCCAACCAAAATCAATGCACATATCTGCAAAAGGGGGAAAAGAACCCTTAAGTAAAGGTATGTCTGTGCCAGGGTTCAAGCCTTCTTTGTAGCGTGAGGGAACAAATAAAGGAGAACTTCTATTTTATAACAGTCTGCTGCTTTTTTAAAAAAATTACATTATTAAGGTAGTGTGTATAATCCATAGGCCTGTCTAAGAGGAATGCACACGGAAGAAAGGGATTGTGTTTGATCATCTAAAATACAAGTCGTGATGGATGACATCAAACTCCAGTGTCAGCAGAACGTAAAGGATTTGAAAACAATGATTTGACAACAATGATTTGACTTTTAACAAGATGCAGAGAGTTTGTCCATGGTTAGTCAGAAGTGTTGTACTTCACATAAACGCTTCACAAACGGTGACACAGTAATTACAGCGCTGGGAAACGGCCACTCTCCACCCCCTCTGCACTTCACAGACTAAAGAGAGATTTCATGCATATTGAATGCACTTGTGTTAGCTCAATTCACTTTTTCAATATTATTTTATACGGCAAGAATAATATAAATTCTAAATTGCTGTTCAAATGGTACATCTATCTTATCATGAGTTACATTTTTAATAAAATGCAACTTTACTTGAAGCACACATAATGTTTGCATAATCTGTGGAAGAAAATTGGCACTCTAGGAATTTATAATTTGCTTATTTCTTATAAAACCCTCTTTTGATGTATTCTGCAGATTGACAGGGTTTCTGTGTATTTATATAGATATAAAAATATTTTCCGTGGTTGTGCATTTGCTCCTTGGAGCAGAATTCTTTAGAGTTTGCAATGTATTTTCCTATAGTTTGCAAAAATAAGTTCATGATTTATCTCCAGTTTAAAAAATTAATTTGAAATCTTCTTTGATACAACACACTTCCAATTTTTGTTGTGACACAGATTATGCAAATGTGCTTGACAAAGAGTATGCAAACCGATGTTAAAGCAGGAAGCTCAGCTGACAGAGCCCAGACTCCTGCCTGAAATCTGGATTTTGGGTTTATGGTCTCATGGATAGACAGTGCTTATTCTGGGTTTTTTTGAATTAATGGGGAGGCTCCCACTGGGCACTTCCCAGTGATGCTTTTGGGTAAGATACCAAACCACTGCTCTGTCCCTGTTAGTGTCATGCAACTTTTTCATTTACTGACAAGCTGTCAAGGACCTGTTAACATGTCACAAGACTCTGGAATATGATTATAATGAAGGTTTTTTTGATTAATCTCTTTTCAACTCATGATATCCATGTGGAGTTATACCAAGGGAGTCAAAGCCTTAAAACAGCTTGGAGACAGCCAGTACCTTCCTACCCAGCTGGGTAGGACTGCATACCCAACTGGAATTCCCTGGAAAGGGCAGAGCCACACTTGGAATCTGCTTTCAGAGCAATCTCACAAGCTGCTTGCCAGTGTAGGAATCCTCTGTAAGCACCAAGAGACCTGAGCAGGAAACTCTATGAAAACTCCACATTCTACACATGAAGATGTGACATTGCCAATCAAAGAACTGCTCTGCAACAACAAGAAAAGCCTCCAAAAATACAAGCTGAATGTGATTGCAGGACTCATGGCCTGGAGCCCCTGTTGATGTTCAGAGCTTTTCCCCATCTCTGGAAAAGCAAAGCCTGGGCAGTGCCTTGCTGGATTCAGGGTCCAGTGCACCCTTGGAGGGCTGTAATGAAATCCCACCTGTGACCCCGCACAGACAGTGCTGGGGGAGAGCCTGGCAGGCAAGGGCAAGGCAAGGAACTGCCAAGAAAAATCCTCCACCTCAGGGTCTGTGGCATGAACACAAGTGGAGCAGGTATTTACCAGACCATCTGGAACATTTGGATGTTTCTCACACTACAGACTCAGGAAAAAAGCAAAGAAGTCCCCAAGGCTTTAAGAAAAAATGAAGAGCTTGATGAAGAGAGGAAAAGTAATTTCCAGTGAACACGAGTAGTTGGTTACTTTCAAAAATAGTAATTTTTTTATAAAGTGTGAATATAACATCAGTATTTCAATTCCCAGGACTATTCTGCAAGCACTTTCTATGATGAGTGATAAAATGTTCCAGCTTGGCTGCAATTGTTCTAAACTACTGTAATCAGATTCTCTGCCTGAACTTGTGAAGGGACTATATTCCAGTTTCGGGACTGCATCTCAGCTTTGAGAGGATGCTTTATTATCAATGGCTGATTTAGAAATGCTGCCATGAACTCTGTTAAGTTATATAAATCAGGATATATAAAGAAGCCAGTGTCACTGCTCTTTAACCAGACCCAATGTCACTTCTGTGCTCTGGCACAGGCAGGCTCACTGCTGGAGGTCATCCCGGGCAGGCAGCCTTAGGGATACCACCCTGCACAGGAGGGAGGAAGGCAGCAGCATCCAACACTGTTTGTTGGCTCGAACTGCTTTCTCATTAAGTCAAAGGCAAAACCCCCTTGATGATTCCCAGGTCAGAATTAGGCCAAACTCCCCCATCTAGGCTTTTTGGGCCTTTATTCTTTCTCAGGAATTTTAGAATATAATGTCTTCTGGCTGAAAATATCCAGCTTACTCGATGGCTTTAAAAACTATACACTGTTTTCAGGGAGGGAGGCAAAATATTCCAGCTTGAATCTGTATTTTTCCTTCTGCATTCAAAACCTAAAAAAATACCCCCCTCAAATTAATGTTCTTCCAACTGCACGTTGCCAAATGTTTCCACTTTTGGAAAATGGTACCTTTCTAACACAAAACCAAGCTTGTGGCATTTATACAGGAGGAGAACTGCTTTTCCCCCTCATCAGCTCTAATGTTTCTCCATTGTGTAAGAGATTTATCCTGATGCAGTGTAGCCCAGGGCATTGTGCGTCCCCCTGCACGTTCAGGTTACTGCAAATGTTCTTTGTGCTGCCTGTCACCCTCGCAGCGTCCTGCCTGTGCTGCAGCAGCACTATACATATTTAAACAGGCTGTTGCTTTACAAGCACATGTTCAAAAGATTTTATCTAATCAAATTTTAAATAGGAAATTACTTGTCTGACTTCACATCAGAAAGCTATTCCTTTCCCTGCTGCTCCAGATTGGATTATTAGGACTTCACTGCTAAATGGTCAGCAGCGTGTCTGAGTCACTGGTCTTAATTTCAGGCTATAAATATCAGATGATGATTTATTACTAAGCAGTTTGCAATGCTGCAATAGCAAACTCTCTTTAATCACTTTAATTCGAGATGAATAGCAAATGGTTTTGAATGCTGAGAATTTCTGAGTTCTCTGTGCAAACAACAGCTTCATCAGTTGAATTCAGTGTCCCTCCTTTCCAGAGAGTCCGAGGGTTTTTCATGCCCATACTGATCTAGCCCTGTTTATCTCTGTGAATTAACTGCTAACTGTGGGCAGCAAGTCCAAGGCAAATGGGCTAAAACAGTGACTTTGAGAATGTTCAGCGATTTTTGCAACTAAACTGAATGAAGTTTGAAAGAGTAGTTGTTACTCTCATGTGCTACCTGGGTCATCACTGCTGATGACCCATCGTGCTTCATCTGGTCCTCAGATGAGAGTTTATGATCTGCACAGGGCCAGAAACTGCACTGTCTGCTCATTCAAAAGGAGATGTTTGCTCATCAGAATATGCAGTTGCTGCTTTCACCTCGTCCAAAATGCTGATTATGTTTCTTCTAAACAGCATCAGTCAAGTATGTCTCACCTTTTTGGGAACGCAGCTGCCCAGGCAGGTCACTGGTGCCAGGTGGGTTTGCCTGTGCAAATCATACCTACAGCAAGAATGTGCATCATTTAAGAAAACACTAAATGGTCCTAAATCTTGCTGAAATGAAAGCCAACCTGCAAACTTGACAGAAATGTTTATTTAGAAGATGAACAAACTCTAATGTGACACAAGACACCTCAAGAGACAAAAATGGACCAACAAAACACTTCCTAAATTTCAAAATACCATTTTGTCATATCCAAAGTTTGGTTGGTTCCCTATGGTATTTTCTTTCAGAAGTAATTCAAATTTGGCTTGACAAACTATTAGACATCCAGAGAAGAACAAGCACAATACAGGGTTGGGAAACTGATGAAAGAAGACAGCCTAAAGAATGTTAGAAAATCTGTCTAAATCCTAAAAGACAGGAGGACAAGGAAACGAAACACTGCCTGACTGTGATATTTAAGAGCCTGAACTAGGAATAGAATGTAATACAGAAAAATAAAAGCTTTTGATACAACTGAACATGAGGGACAATTAATGAGGCAAATGGAAGAAACCAGTCCCACAGCAGTGTTTAGAAGAGGGGCTGTGGGATCCTGTAGGCAGCTGGCTTTTCCATCACTGAGAACTATAACAACCACCCTTAGTAATCCAGAATTTAGAATTTTTGTACAGACTCAGGCTCCACGCTCCAGCACCTCATATAAAACAAAAAAGGTTTCTAACTTTCCTCTCTTGAAAGTTATATCCTGTTCCTGACTTTGGGGCTAGCAGATGGCATTACAGCTTGACACATTTCAAAATGCTTCTGAGAGGTTTAAGCTCTCCTGTCCATCCTGGATGGGGTTAAACTGCAGGGAAATATTACATGACTGCTTTTAGGATTGAAGGACAGAAATAAACACACTTAAAAACCAGTGGACAGGAGACCCTGTGGGATAAATCAGATTGCAAAATCACCTGCTGAGGAATAATGTGTCTAATCTTTGAACTCTTTTCAGGGAAAGTATTTAAGTATGTGCAAGATCATCAGCTGGTTTAAGTTACTGTGAGCACCTTGATCTCAAGGCAGCCAGATCCAGCCCTATAAATTTTTGATCCTGTTGATATGTCACATACTTCAGTCTAAAGTTCTGTTCTTCTTGTAGTGTGGAGTAGCATGGAGTACAGAGCAGTTGTGCTGTGCTCTCTGTTACTGTGAAACTAAACTGTTGTTTTCTTTCAGGGTATTGTTTTGATCCTAAATTTTTCAGCTGAGACATTCTGATGGCATACCTGTTGACTTCAGGCACAACAGCACTCTTTTAAGGAGCATTATTTTACCTTAAAATGAGACAATCAAGGAATAAAAAACCCCAAAATGTGTACCTGGTGTACTCAAGGCAGTTTCTCTCCAAAAGCAAAGACAAAACGCCCCCAAGAAACATTGGTTCAAGGGAAAACAAACCAGAGCAGTTCTTTTCCTCCTCTAAAGGAACAATGACTGCTTAGGCTTTCCTTATGAATCATAAAACAGGTGAAGGTGGGAGGAGGGAGAAACAGAAACTGTATTTCCATTTGTCAGTGACTTTCAGTTCTGTTTCCACTGTCAAACAGCTGCACTACCTGCCTTTCACTTGTGTGCAATGAGAGATGACAGAGGGTTTCTTAAAGCCTTTAGGGTTGCAGTAATTCATAACCTTACCTTAACTAACCTGGAATAATCTGCCTCTGGAAGAAAGATGGTGGAAAGGTAAAGCTCCAGACAGGACTAAAATCCCAATGCAGTGGAGCATGGCCAACGCTTCCAATCAGCGTGGGGTGTAGGTGGCACAGATTGCCTGGGCTCAGTTCCCCACTCCCCTGCACTCCCCGGGGAGCTCCCTGGAGAAGGGACAGTGGCAGAGGTGCCACAGGGTGCAGGGACCAGCAGCACTGTCACTCAGCCCTGGCCAGGCAAAGGCTTCCTTGTGTGGCACCTGCAGAGGGCACCTTCCTTAGGCTTGCAGGATTGTTCCCACAACTCCCAGTCTAATGGCATTCCTGCTTTAAAGGGAGCTTCCATTAAGTTATACGAGTTATCTATTTTGGAGCAATTTAAAGGACTTTCCATTGTTAAATCCTCTTAATTAATTCTGGCTTTATGGCATTTTGGGGGCAAATTGCCTTAGCCTTCCCATTTATCCTATCACTGCTTGGCATGACCGAGATATTGCAGCTCTTAAATGAATTTCTTGTCAGAAGGATCTAAATCACACAGCTCTTGAGAGTCATTTGTGAAGGATGGGCTTTACTCCCCGCTTAGCTGGACCTCTGAACTCTGAGTGCCAACAGGAGCCTTGCAAATGGCATTCCCAGAAGAAAGCACCACGAGTGTGGGGTCAAACTATCTACCTGCAGACTGCCTTCACAGCCTGAATCAAGAAGTATGTTCCTTTTCATGTCTTTAGTAAGGCATTTTTTGTTGGAGGCTTGTCTTTCTCATGTTGCAGTCATTAAATACACATTTCTTCATGCTTTTGGTAGTTTGACTGTGTTGTTCCTGTTTGGGACCATTCAGCTTTGTGATACTTCTGTGTATAAAAAGTCCATTTTACTAAAGCCTCTGAGAAATGCTGGTGAGTGATAATTCACTGGAAAATGAGATCAGTGAGTTTTCAGTGTAGGGGCTGTTTACAGAAACACATCTCAGAAGTACATGTAACACATGGAGCTGCTCCTGTGCAAAGTAACTAGATAAAATATTGCTGACAAAGGCAATGAAAATTGCTCTGCTATAGTAAGTGTGTTCAAGGGACAGAGATTACTGGCAATATTTTTAACAGAAAGTTGGCAAAAGCACATTACCCTTCAGTGATCTCCAATGCAGCCTCTGACGACTCCTTACACAGATTAAGCCCCAAATGTCTTTATCTTGATCTCTCCAATGTTTAATTTCCTCCTACACAACACACACTGGAAAGCTTTATACCCTAAGCAACTAAAATGCTTTACCTTTTAATTTTGTCTAAATGGTGCTAAAATCATCAAAAAATGTGTTGCAATTTACAATCCTCTGGTGAAACGGTAAAATTGCATTTCCCCAATTACCATTTTACCTCTTTGAAGACACCAAAGACAGTACCAGAGCTTCTCAGAGAGCCAGAGAACTGGCACAGGAGCTGTTCTTCCTTTAGCTACTGTTCTCTTTAGCAGCAGGAGACAACCCCACAGGGGCTGTGTTTTTCTGGCCCTGCACAGAGTCACTTGTACAACTTGGCAAAAGCTCCTCTCCTGGAAGGACCTGAGCAGGAGCACTGCTGGTGCTGGGGAGGGAGAATCTGAAGGAACTGAAATCCCATTCCTTTACACCTCAAACTGTCAAGTAAATGCTGGGTTTGAGGAAGGATGAGGGATGATTCTGTGACTCTTCTCCTGCACATTTCAGTTGGAATGACACTGTGCAATGACAGACACTAAATGACACATTATAAATACCTTACCCCTGTGTCGGCAGATTATAAAATAATTTACTCAGGGATAGAAAGAAGGGGGGAAACTTCTTTTCTTTCTCTCTTCTCCCCTCCCCTTGCAATGCTCTCTTTCCACCCCTTCTCAGAAGTCCCTCTCAGGTGCCCTCCAATCCCCCTTGCACAGAGCAGAGCCTGCAGGAATGTCACAGTCACCCACAGAAACTCTCAGCAAAGTGTACCCAAGAGGGAACACTGGGACACCACTATGAGATCAAAGCAATCCATCTCAGGATCAGCTCTCACCAAGTTCAAATGAACAATCAAAATCTGGACTTTTCATCCTGATTATTTCAGTTTCTCTGGTTTTCTCTGCTCCTGTGTTTCTTTGCAAACTGATCCCACAACAGAAGCCAAAGCCACAAATCTGCAGTTGTGGAACTACCCTCTGCTTCCCCGACATGTGCTGAAGGTCCTGGCAGGCTTTGCTTAGGCTCCTCTTGACACAGGCTCATCTCTACCTACCACCAACAAACAAAGCTGAGTTTTCTTTAAAATCAGACTTATATAAAGGTGTAACATGTTACTAAGGTGTTCTGTCGACAGAAGAAGGCATTTACACTGAGGGCAATCAAGGAATTTATAGGCTTTCTAAAAATAGGGCTGGGAATAAAATATCTTGAGCAACAGAGGATGTAGAAAAATGGCTTTGCAAGGCAGTGGGATGGGGATGAGGCAAAATGGAGAGGCTTCTCAAGGCAGGAAGATAGAAGACATTGAAAATGCAGTATTTCTGTAAGCTAGGATCATCTGTGAGGACGTGTGGTGATGAGAAGTTAATGAGCATGGCTGACTGCCAGCAGATATTATGATCTCAGAATATTGATGTTTTGTACTAATAATTACAAAATCAGCAGCTGCACAATTGCATATTTGGATAAATACAAGTGTAAGTGCATCCTGTGACATGCTGAATGGAAATAAGTATGATTAAAATGACAGGTCATACAGTAATATTGGTGCCAAGAACAGACAGACAAGCTGGGAAAATGATAACACCATAAAGTATAAAAGAATCTTTATATTCAAAAGGAAAAAACTGATAATGAAAACATTCATAAGCAGTCAGAAAAATACATTAACTTGCCATAGCTGTGGAGAGCAGATACAGATCAGACAGGAGACAGAAAAAAAAAAAAAAAAAGAAAATTTACTCTTGTCTGCTCTTGTAAAGGTGTTTTGGGGCAAAACCCCCTTCCTTCTCATAAACCCTGAAGAAAAGAATCTACAGCCAGGGTAATCTCTTCCCATACTCTCTATATAGCAGGGAGATGGACTGAAACTGGGGAGTGTTTACACAGCCCAGGAAGAAGCCAAGGGTTGGCATCATGTCATCTGAATGTGCTAAGTAGATATGTTGTAGATTCCCTCTCAGGCCCTAAACTGTGACAGGATGTTCAACTGAGATGTCCAGAGTCAAGAAATTCTTATTAGAGGGAAGGACCTTCATGAAAGAATTAGTAAGAAGTACAGAAGAAAACTGGTACTGGGATTAGGTAAGCATTTGGCAAAAACCACAGTAATCAAGCACACCTAAGCCATAGTCATGTGCAGAGCCTGGCTGGGATGCCACAGGGTACTTTTGCTTACTGAGGACCTGCACCAACAGACAGGATTTGAAAGTGTTGCATAAAAATCTGCTGGGCCCAAGGGTCAGCACTGCTCAGGCACTTCCTGTTATGCCACGGAAACCCACTGCCTTGGGGATGGGGACAAAGCAGAAACCCACCTCTGTGTGGAGCAGGCAGCGAGCCTGGGGGAAGGGAAGACCTGTGTCCTCATTTCCCAATGATCTGGAGCTTCCAAGCATGTCAGGATTGGGGTCAATACATGTTCTACATGAGGATACACTGAGCTTTTCGACCCAGATAGAGACTCTACCCTCAGGTGGGTGTTCTGGTGCAAAGACTGCACTTCAGGTCGCCCAGATATTTGGGTTTCTCTGTTCTCTTCAGTGCAGGAGGGTCCAAGGGTAGGCTGAACTGTTTCCCTTAAGCTGTGCTGCTTGCTTGCCTTGCCAGCCATGGAAGAGCTGTAGTTCAGCATCAGTTGCCTTCCCCAGGAATCTGCACCATGTTGGATCAGTCTCCCTCA
Organism: Formicarius rufipectus; assembly: GCA_013399695.1. Taxonomy (NCBI): domain Eukaryota; kingdom Metazoa; phylum Chordata; class Aves; order Passeriformes; family Formicariidae; genus Formicarius; species Formicarius rufipectus. The sequence continues at coordinate 562,209 of VXAU01003156.1, read as the reverse complement.
GAGAGAAGCTTGGCTTAGTTTCTGTCAGACACTGGCTGTATTACACACACACTGCACCCACAGTGCCAAGTGCCAGGGAGCAGCCCAGGAATGCCTGTGCCCTCCATGCACTGCCAGCTGTGTGTATGGACTCCTGGTGGAGGGGCTGTCAGCTTTCCTCACCCCAATGCTCCACAAGTTCCACACAGCCCAGAGATCTACACAGAGGACTCTGGGCTTGCACTAAATGCAGGTCACTACCTGTAGGATCAACATTTCCTCCACCTTTGTTTATTGGCTGATGATTTCCCTGGACAGAGATCCAATGTTGGTTGTCCTTGAGGGTGGGGCCTCATGACAAGACACAGCTGTGCAGCACAGCTGGGAGTCAGAAATCCCCTGCACTAACTTCCTTCCAACTTTTCACCCAGCAGTCCAAAACATCTTCCTGTCCTCTGAACAGCACAGGCAGGACACACTGTGAATCTGCTGCTGTTCTCCTTTCATGAGCAGCAGGACACTCAGCCCTCTCCTAAGAAAATGTTCCCATGGCTCAGTCCTGCAAGGCACTGAACAATCCCTGCTATTCTCTACACCATCACCTTCACAGAAGGGCTCAGGAATAAGCACTTCCATTAGTGGGCTCATTTTGTGACCAGGTCCATGCAGGACTGCAGCTCCACGAGCACTCTGTGCTCAGCAGAGCTCAGCCCAAGACGCTGCTTTGCCCTTCTGCCTAGAAACCTGCAGAGTGCAAACCACAGAGCAACTTCCCCATCCACACTCAAGATTTATATGGCTTGCTTTCCTCTTCTTAAATGTCTCCTAACAAAGCTTTGTTCAAAGATGACTCACAGATGTTGTCATTAAAAAGTTGGTACTTGCCAACAAATAACACATGGGCCTGCCTGAGAAACTGCTGTTCCCACAGCTTTCCCCAAGAAGAGATCCCCGTGGTAATTGGGAAGGCCTGTGAGAATATGACATTTTAAAGCATCTTCTACCAGACATAATTTTTGAAGAGAATGCTGGTTTCCTGAGAATTTATCTTGTAAAATCATTTGGATTAACACACACAATACAGGAGAGATAATTAAGCCCATATCACTAATGATGTGATCTTTGCAGTTAATAATAAATGTATCAAGCAAAGACTTATTTGTAACAAAGGGATAAACAAAAAAAACAGCACTAAATAATAGATAGCCCCATTTCTTAATTAAAGACATAAAATAAAATTATGAACTGCTAGGCAGGCATGATTCTCAAGGACAAGAAGGTGACAAACAAAGGAACAGGAGTGTACTACCCAATGCAGGATGAGCTGAAATATAGAGATGGCAATCCCCAAACAAAAATAAATGAAACCCAAGAACCAGGGAAAGGGATCTGCACAATGACCTGGCTGGAATATACACACAGAGAATAACTGAGCTGTTTACCTACCCAGGACACACTGGAATCTAAAACTGGGAGCCTGGCCCTCTGTTACCAGTTTGAAAAAGCCAAGTGTGGGGACAGCACAGTACCCTGTCTGGGGAGAGCTTCAGTAACAGTTATGAATAGAAATGTTTTGACAATGGTAACCCAGATAGTGATGAAACTCCTGGCAATTTATCAATATGGAAAAGGTAATTTCTATTCTGGGAGGTGGAAAAACATGAGCATTCCGTAGGCTTTCAAAAACTAAAAGCAATCTGAGTCTCTGGCAATACTCTCAACACGTAAGTGGTAAATATGATATTCAGCTTTCAAATAAAGGACCAATGTAGTACATTTTTACTACATTCTAAATTCAGCATTTTAGAGGTTGACACTGAAATCCTTTTCTCTCTTTTCTGTTTTTCACAGACCTGTTGTTAAAAGCACGACTGCTCTGCCAAAAAGTCTGTGTTTGGAGAGGCTTTTATTCCTTTCTCATTCCTTTTGCTCTGCTGGATGACTCCACACTAAAACATGCCCTGATGAGCTCGGTGGCATTTTACAGCTCGTCTGTGTCTCACCCACACCTGCCCGAGTCAGTCAGGACATGCCCAGCGACTTCACCGAGCCTCAGATCAGGGCATCTGGGACTTGGTTTGGGATTTAGCTTTGCCTTCAGTTCACATCCCCATCGTCTCTGTGTTCCAGGCAAGCAGGGAACTGGCAGCGCGTTGCACAGAACAAGGGTTAGATGTGCTTGACAGGTTTTAAGTTTCAGAAACACAGCAGTTCACAGGCTGCACAATTACAAACACCATCCAACAAGCAGGCAGCGGGAGGAAATTCAACTAATCTGATGTTTGTTTTTCCTTAACATTCTATTAAAGCAAAGCAGCTCTATAATGAGAATACTGCTTTTTATCTCTTAATTGTATCCAGATATGCAAAAGAGATTTACTGCTAATGGCTTGTGTACAGTACAATATTTTAAAGCTAATTATGATACAGCATTACTATTGTCACACAATGAAATACTTGTTCTTCTGTTATGAATCAATACCATTTTCTAAAATTTATTGTAATTACCTTTTTAATTGGATATACAGTCTGCTAAATTCTGGAACAGCTACCTTCAAAAATATAATTCTTTTAAATCCAGGATGATACTAGCATAAAGTATTTTAATTAACTAGATTGCAAAAAAGGGGAAAACAAAGACATTAAGTAGCTTTCCATTATTAAAGACAGCTGAAAGTCAAGTCTTCCAAGTCTTCAAGTTTTTGTTTTTGAATGCCTGAACTCTGCCACTGCCCCTGTAAACATGCACACACATCCTCCCCAAATGGTGTATTAATAGATTGATTGTTCAGGGAAGAGGAGGCACCTGGCTCTTGTTTGTATTACTCCACAGAGAGAGGAAAGCATATTAAAGTATTCATCATCCCAAACCCCCAGGGCCTAAAACACCTAGAAATCTTCTTGTTGCTTATGGATGCAGTACAATAAAACCCCAAAAAGTTAAGTACACAGTTTTAAAATAACAGTGTATCAAAGTTCTTCTGTTCAAAAACATTGGTGAGTAGATGGTGACAATCTCTCCTTGATCTGTTAGTTGCAACTACTTCACAATTTTCAGAAACACTGTCCCCACGTGGTGACACCTCATGTACTCTGACCACACAAATTAAAATCCAAGCATTTATAAGCTGGTACTGCAAATTAGCTGTAACATTTTGCACATGTTTCAAAGTACACGTTTAGTCTTGGCTTTCCTGAACAAATATTCACAGCGGGAGCAACTGAAGTCTTGACAACAGGCTAACCACAGCATGTGTGCAAATCTTACCTGAGGATGGGATGTCCTTCCCCCATCTCCACTCAGTGACAGAAAGACAAAGCAAAAGCCCTTGTTTATCTCAGCAGCAGTTTAAAACTCACCTGAGTTCAGTCATCCCAATGAGCCTCGTTTTCCAACACTCTTACACCTGCATTTCATCTACTTGCACATCAAATCCACATCATATTTCCACAAACTATGGCAATTAAAGCAGTTACATTTTGATGAGCTAAAATTAATCAGAATTTACAGACAAGAGAAACCAACAATATTAAGAATTCAGCAACATCTTCCTCCTTCCTGAGTCACTAAAAGGATTTAGCTACATATTATATTGCCAGTGTGCTGGTGGATGTTGAGTTAGGTTCTGAGGCCGATTCTTCACTTGATGACGTATTACCCAAGTATTTTAAAGAATAAATATTGCAGAATGCAATAAAATCACTTGAGACTATCAAGAAATTCCATTTAACCAGCAGTTCACCACTAGAAAGAAAACTCCACAGTATTTCATGTGTTTTTTTTAAGAATATATACTTTCAGCCAACTCTTTTTGGACCATCCCTCAGTGTCATTATGCAATAAATAAATATTTATCTTAACACTTAGCACACTCTATGAGGACATCAATTTTCTATTTATTTCAAGAGCCCACATTATCTGGGAAGGCTCTTCAGTATTTCTGTGATCTAGATTTCACTGCAGATATTATTCACTCTAAATTTAAGTCTTTTATCTGCATGCCAAGTGTTAAATTATATTGGGTTACTGTCTGTATCATTCTATTTTTACTGCAGCCCTTCACAGATGAAGATTCAAATCCTTTGAATTTAGTAAGATTTTGACAGTAACTCAAGCAGTCCAAGTCTGAGCTCTGTCCACCTCATTGCGACATGCATGGATTTCTAGCTCTGGAAGTGCTGCCAGGAGTGTGTTTACCTGCTGTGTGAGTCCTGTCCCCGGATCCTTGACAACCATCCTCATCATCACAATCTCCACTGGACTCCATGTCTCCACTTCTTCCAGCCCCACTGCCACCATCTCGGGAAGCCCATCTTTCCAGTTTAAATTTGGCCTTCTCAGCATCCAGCTGAAACAGAGGAAGTGACAAGCCAACAATGGTCAGAGTGTTCACACAGCTCCCACCTCTGGTCACCATCTGGTTCACAAAGCAACAAGCACTTTCTCACCCACTTTCAAGAAGAGCTCCTCCAGCTGGAGGCTGTTCCCAGCAATGACATCCAAATACTTTGGAACAGCAGACTGTACCATCAAATATTCTCTACCACAGATGACCAAAGGCACTTCTAATCAAGTTTTTAATTGAAAACACCACATCTACCACTATCATCACAGGGAGCGCTGTTCCTACAGCTTTTCCTCTTGCAAACCACAGTTTGGAAATCACAGGTTAATGATGGTACCACCTGCCAGCTGCCTAAGTACTTATTTTGAGTTATTTGCAGTTGAAGACCAGAATATACTTTACAACCTTTAAAAAGTTGAGGGCATTTTTTTTACTTTTCATGATGGGCTTGGTCACTTGGAAACCCTGACCCCAGGATATGACTTTTAAGACAGTGCCATTTAAGATGACTGTACCAACTGCAAGTTGTCCATTACATTTCACTTCAGTTATATTTCCAGGACTGAGCACAGAATAAGAAAACCTTTCCTAGAATAAATCTAAATGTATCATACTAGGTCACACTTGCTCTAACAACACAGCTACTCCCCAAACTCAGCTTTTTGATCTTTAGATAACTCTTTCTCCTGCTGTCACCATGAACAGCTGTCTACTATTAGCACTGCGGGAATAAATGATTTTTCAGTTCACTGGTAGTTCCAAAAGATGAAAAATCACCTCTCACTGGCAGTGAATCTAAACCCAGCCTGTGCAAGGCACATCAAGAGCAGCACTATCTGGAAAGAAAAACCAAAAAAAAAACTGGCTTAGACTAATAAATTCTGTTATAAGGCAAGTACTTGTCAAGCAAGGAGGATTCAGGAGAAAACACACCTGAGGAGCGCCGACCAAATGCAGAGACTTTGTCCTGCTTCTCAAAGACTGTGCTGCTGTCACATTCAGGATCTATCCAATGCCCTTCATCACAAGTATCTTCCTCCCAAAGTATTGCCAGACCCATTTCAGGCTTTGTGATCTGCCTCATCTCAGAGGACTGATTATTCTTGGTACTGAGCAAGATGTATTTTGCAATGTAGTTCCTCTGAAGACTCAAACACATTTCACACTAAAAAGGAGGTGGGCTGGGAGCTGTGGGAGGAACTGGAGCACAGGGCTAGGACAGCTGTACTAATGGGGCTCAGAGGAGGAGGAGGAGGATGGGCATGGCAGTTGCCCAGTAGTGGGAAGCTTTGTGTGATAGTTTCCTCCTTCTTCAGATGAGCTGCCACCCTTCACTCTGGGCTGACAAATGCTTGGATCAGTGCAGCAAAGGTCCTGGTCCACAGAACTACAGATGCCAACTTCTATATGGCAGGGCTCAGGAAATTTTTCACCCTTTTGCTGAAGAGATCTGTTTGCTCTTCTGAAGACACAAATCACTCCACAGTGCAGTGGGAAGATCAGTGAGTGGGAGGAAAGGGTATGGACTCGAGTGGGCCCTCTCTAATTTTACTGCATGACTGCTTTTTATAAACAAGTTGCTTAATGCTGAGTCTTGCTATTCACAGACTAAAGACTGATGTCATGGCAATACAAAACATTTTGTTAAACAATTGGAAGAATTTGCCCACGAGGGAGAAAGATAGCTCAGTTTTTTCACAGATTTATGGTGTCCTGACCATACTCGAAAAGACTCGTTCATTCTTAGTTATAATTCTTCAGAATGAAAAGAAATTACTAAGTGGCAAACAGAACGGACACAAAATTTAATAAAGGCTTTTAATGACTGCTTGCCAGTCAGAGCAGGAAATGTTTACAGCCTGTTAGGATACTCCTTCTTTACAAAAACTTGATTTCATTCATTGCCCATGGCTCAAATCCTGACCTCTGTTCAAAACAAGTAATACTTGAACCAAAAGGGCACCACCTCCAAGAGGGAAACTGAACTTTCCACCATGGTGCACTTCAGTATTTCCAGGCTTCTGGGTTCTTGGTGCCTTCGCTACAGCAAGGGAAATGCTGCAGCCCAGACCTGCATTTCCCCTGTGCCACTGAAGGTGCACCCAGCCCTGTCTTGGCTTGTCAGCAGAGACTTCCACTGAATTACACAAGTTCAGCATCACCTTTAACATCAGCTCAGGTATGACCTGCCAACCCTTTTCACCTTGTACACCTTTTCCTACCCTCCTCTGATGACTTCTCTGTCCTGTGGCTGCCATTCACCCAGGAGGACGGACCAGAGCCTGACTCTGTGTCTTGGTAATGGTTTATCCACAAATAAACCCATCCCAGGAGGTGGAATAGTGTAGCCATTCCAGTGAGGAGCTCCATTCACACTGTGCCCCTCTGTTGAGAAGGCCATGTCACCATTTCACAGTGATTCACGGTCCAGCATCCTTCTCTCTCAGGTTCTGAAGGAAGACACTTGTTCTTTGGCTACCACCACAGTATTTTAGTGAGATCACTGGGTTTTTGTGATAGCAAAGCTTGCACCAGCATGTCTACATCTCGTTTTTCACTGAGTAACAGAAACCTTTCTCAAAGGTCAAGACTGCACCAAAATAGCACAGATTGCAACAGGATGGACTAGGATGGTGGAGGTTTGAGAGCTCATAATGGAAGCCATCAACCTTCATTTTATACTCCACAGGATCTGAAGATGGGTGTGGGTAGGGAATGCCTGTAATGCTTGGTGGCTACAGGACTGACAGGTCTCCAGCAGAGAAGCTGGAAGTCATCTGAAGGTTTATGGCATCTTCAGAGACAGACAAGATCTGTTAAAAACCCAGAACAATTCTCCAGGCTGCTGTCACCAATCACTGAAACTTTCTGCTTCCCCAGAGACGGCTGTAAGGAGAACTGCAGTCCCTTGTCCCTGTTTAACACTGGGGATCAGACACTGCAGTCAGTCATGGCATTTCTAATACTGCTCAGAAGTGACTCTTAAAGAAGCCTGTTTTTGCTGACTTACCCCCTGGCTGCTGGTGTATAATGCCCTCCCACCATCTCTGGCACAACAGCCCCAGCCCAGGAGAGCCGTGTTTTGATGCTGAGAATTGATGTCTTGGTTAAATAATTGCAATGAGTTTCAGTCTGAGCACTGGAGCTCGTGCCTTTACTTTCACAAAGCAGAAGTTATGTTCTGCCCAAGGTTCCAGGATATGCTGGAATCTTAACAGCTTCAAAATTAAGTCTTCAAGTTTCTGCTACAAGTAAATGGTAATTTTTTTTTCCCTCTTGGAAAGGTTATATAAATAGATCAATAAGATTTGTACAGCCCAACTGAAAACTGACTCAAATCAGGAATTTTCCCAAATGCAATAGGCTTTGGATCAGGTTAATAAACCTCTAAAGGGTTTCTGAGAAATTATACAGTGTTTCTGTGAGAGAGCTTCAGTATCTGTATCTGACTCAGCTGAAAGGTAAAAATCACATATTACTCTTCAGCTCTGAGTCAGATGCACATAACTCTCCACTTGCATTGTATTTATTCCAGCAAAGGTCCCAACCTCAAGTGACATTAAAAAAAAAAAAGTTCTGCTGACATCAGGTTTTCTGGAGAAGAGAGACTCCTATGAGAGTGGCTCCTGTCTTTCTCCCCTATTAATACTTGATGATGTAGCACCCGCATTTCCAGTCACATAAAAGAGTCCTTCAGACTTCAGAGGCCTCAAAGAGCCCGTGACACTCAACCCCTGAGCCTTCCACAATGAGGCAAACCCTAATTCTCACTCTGACCACACAAGTATTGGAAAATAAATTCATGCTCAGGAAGGCATGTTGCAGTTGAATACTTCCACACGTTAATGAAATATGTTTCATTCCACGAGAACCATTCTTTAAAAGTGCCGATTTCTATTTGTCTCATTGATCAGTCTGTTTTCTGAGGGGTCACACATGCATGTGCATCTGAGGGGATGACTTCAAACTGCAGGATAATAACGTCATTTCACCAGAAAATAGGTTTTAAAATTAAATTTTGCACCACAGTTTCTGACTTCTCAGGTCAGTGAGCACAACAGTGACAATCTAAGAGAATACTCTTTTTGAATAAAGCCACTTAAAAGTTGTGTGCTTGGAATATTCAGAGACAAATTCCATACAATAATTGTTCCTGAGGGATCTGTTAATTAGTTTTCTACATGACAGATTGCAGTGTGAATGCTTTTCCTCTCTGAAGAGGCAGCTTTGAGGTGCAATCTGACTTGTGTCCACTCCTCATGTGAGCCCACGTATCGCTGGCTGGTGTTTCCAGTGTGGTCAGAAATGGCTGATGATACACTGCATTTAGAAAAGCTCACTAAGTATGACTCCCTCTCAAGGTACTGACAAGTAGCTGCCTTTTTAAAAGTGCTTTAGTGACACAAAGATGATTTGCAGAGACAAAGCATTCTGCCAGCACAAAGAATGCACAAAGCCTAATCTTGAAAAGAGTCATAAATGACTCAATCCTTCCATTCATTTTTTTTTTTTCACAAATAAAAATAAAAAATGCTTTCTAAAGCATTATTAGGTCAGAAATGACTACAACTGGAAAAGACAATGTGCCTTTGTTTTTGGCCTATTATATACATTTTTTGTCAGGAACTGACATACTGCTTTAGGCATAAAGCTGCATTTTACTGGTGCCTTGTGACTGAGCAGATGTTCTGTCATTTCACAAAACAATAGCAACATAACAGATTTTAGACAGAACTGCCATATATATATGCTTATTCCTAGTGGGACCTCTCCTTTGAGATAACATTTATGGTTAATTTTCCTCCACATATGCTCTTAGCTTCCTTTTAAAAGCATTTGGCAGCCACTTTTGCTTCTCCTTTTCATGCTTACCTAGTATTTATATATTATACAATAAATAGGGAAAATAAACTTATTTAGCTTCAGTTTTGTCAGACATTTCCTTTGGTTTGTTTTCCCTTTGCCTCTATTTCACAGAAATCCAAAAAGGCCTGACACACTATCTCCTTCCAGTTTCTTGAGGAAGCAGTACAACTCACGGAGGAGCAGCACCCAGCCCCTCACTCCCTTTTGCAGCTGGAGGAAGCAGAATCCAACCCTGAGGAGCAGCCCACACCCCCAGCTTTCCTTCTGCTGTGTTTATTCAGACCCTTACAATACCCTCCGCGCGACACATCCTGCCTTACAAGTCACCTGTACTTACTACAATGATTTAGCTGAACAGCTATACATAATTTATGCCACACGGTTATGGACTGACAGTGGGGTTAGAATTTTACTCATGTCCCTCCTGACTAGACCTTTTCAACTCAGGAACTGGACCAACACTGGCAGATTCCTTTGTTCTGTGTTTCTGGCTCTGCTTTAAGCACCTCATATTTGTTTTCACTGTCTATGCCCATGCTCCTGGTGTATCTATGAGTGTATATATAAATATGTTTGTTTACCACACACACACATATTTATAAACATATATATAAAGAGAGAGGGAGAGAGAGAAACTGAAGGCAGAAGGTTCTCTTCAAGTCCATGGAAACATGAAATGCATGAGTCTTGGACTATGTGTGCCCCAAAAGTGGGCACTGACACCCTCCTATCGTCCTCTGCCTCACTGTGCTGTCGCTTGAGCAATTTCGAAGTTCACTTGACCAATTCTCACATAGCAATTTTGAAGTTCTTTTCCCATTTTTATAGGCATTATTTCCCAGTTTTCTTTGTTTGTTTGCTCTCCCATCAGGTTCCTCAGGTTGCCTGAAGCATTCTCACACCTGAAATGGCCCATGCCTAGGATGACCTCAGACTAACCCTCCCAGCTCTCTAACTACACTCTGTGTTTAGCTGTGACACTGCAGCTCCCCATGGACACACCTGCACAGACTGCACAAGTTTCTAGTGGAGCTTACGTTGCAAAGGTGATGCAGAGCAATTTCTAGTTGAGGTTGTGTTGCAAAGGTACATGTTGTTTTCCATCTTTCACTTCATTCTGCAATTCTTTTGTTCAAAGTATCTTAATTATTTGACTGACCCTCCCCCTGTGTTTCTGAGCATCTTCAGTATGAGCTGTACATATTTTGGGAAGGTTAGGACTTGCTTTCTTTATCCATCTCTTTCAAGCCAAAGAGCTGATGGAATCAGGGGTTTTATTTGTTTTGACTTGCTTTTATTCCCATTAAATCACTAAATTACTGCTTTCAGAAACAGCATCTGTATTCCTACAATGGATTTAACTTCTTATGGTTTCAGTGGAAGTTTTTTGCAGCCATTCATTTCTTTCCTATGTATGTTTTCCTCCTAATTTCATAGCTCTAACTTCTCCACACACACTTTCCAATCCTCTGTCCTAGAGGCTTTGTATTTGCATAAGTCTGTCTCTACCTGTGATTGCTTTGTGTTCTCCTGGTTTATGCAGATTGACTGCTTACCCTCTTCCTTGTATTTTTATTCCCAGATGACACACTGGATACCTAAGAATCCACACTTTCACTTATCTTTGAATACTTTCCCTTTCCCCTCGGTGTCCTTCCTCTAATCAGGCTGTTTCCCTCTGATTTCCTGGATAGTCCAGTGCAGATCCACACTCCCCAGCAGGGAAGCCAAAAGCAGTTATTGCTCTCTTGGCTGATTACAAATGTAATAGAATTATTCAGCAGGAATCTAAGATGGGTTTTAGGGATTCTCCTTATGATACTATGGGATTAATGTATCTACTTTTGATGTTTATGGGTTCTGTTCTTCAACTGCTTACTAAAGGTGAGCATGTTTCTAGAGGAGTGCCAGCACCAGGAGCAGCTTAATATTCACTGAATTAAATTACACAAGCTACATATGTTCTCATATTTACTGATTACACTGTGAAGAAGCAACAAGATGTGCACCCACAGAATTTTATCACTATTGGCAAAAGCTTCATACTAACAGTTTGGGTAAACTGCCACCCAAAAGTATTAATTGTGAATGATGTGAAGTGAGCCCAAATTCAAAAAAAAAAAAAAGACTTATTCTAGTGAGTAATGTGCTTTGACCAAGCACAACAGATGTTTAGAGACAATTAAGAAAACCTGATTTGAATTCAGTACATCAACTGGGGCAAGGAAGCAAACAGCCTCCTCTCCTTGATGTCAGGCTCTAACATTTTGGTACTATGTGGTGCACTAATGAAGATCTTTCTGATATGGTATCCAGTGTGCCTAACTTAGACACAGACCTCATGTTAGTCCCTGCCACAGGCAGGAATTCCTCCTTTAGACAGTTAGCATAGTGCAGTCTTCCACAAAAATAAAATCTGCTTTTTAAATTGCAGTACGTGTAGTTTGAAAATAGAGCATATGGCTAAAAAACCTGTTGTGTCACGTGAAGACTTTCTGCAGCTTGGTACAGTTAAAAAAAAAAAAAAAGGTAAACAATTGTAATAAAATTATAATAAATTGCAATAAAACTGTAACACAAACATAATTACTAGGGGAGAATAGGCCAGAGTTGCTTACAAAAGACCTTTGGCCCTTCAAAACAGTTCAGTTTTAGGACAGGCTGTGTTTGACACAACAAGGACAGTGTCACCAGAGCTTGGGACGTGGCCCCTGGGGAGGAGAACGAGGGCTGCAGCCCCTCTGGACTGCGCACACATGTGGTGGCTGCACCTGCAGCCCCTGCCACCATCACCAGGGCTGCCTGTGGTGTCAGTGAGCTGCATGTGGTGCTGCAGGAGGTCTCCTCAGACTTCCATCCTGTATCTCTACACTCCACTAGTTTCTAATATTAGAAAATTGATTTGTAAAATCAAAATCACAAACCAGAACCACCCCCATTAGCCATTAGAAGTGGGTTTTTTTCTTGCTTCTCTGACTTCTAGATGGGAAAATCGTGTCCACATAGGAAATTATTTTCATTCTTTCTTCTAGGCTAAGAATGCAGCCTCTTCATATTGCCTGAAGTCAAAATGTGGCTCAAAAAAAGTATTAATTATTGCTAGGGCTTAACGTGGCTTACAAAATGTGCTCTTCAGCTCAGAACTCTGACTCATCAGGGTTTAGATGTCTAATAATAGCCAAGGACCTTCATGTGATCAGGCTTGGGCAGTGTGAATTGAGAAGGGCCTGCAATCAGGAGGTGGTCACACTCCATGAGCCCTGGAATGGCACCCTTCTGACAGGCTGCATGTTCTCATGGGTGAAGTGAGTAAACAGTGGCCAATCTCAATTGTCAAAGGAACAGAGCCAACCCTTCTCCTTGCTTTGTACTCAGACTGCAATTACCTTCGTTATTTGCTGAGGGAAATGTTCATGATATGCTCCAGTGCATGTTAATTCTGTTTCATGTTCTTGAGTAATTATCTGTTTTCAAGCTCTGTGTTGGTGAACATCATTTTCATAGTCTGAAAAGTTTGACATTTCATTGGAAAGACTTGTGAGCAATCAAAGTCTCTCATTACTTGGTAGTGCTCAACAGACCCAGGCTTTGGATTGGATGTTTCATGTTACAACATGACAGAAGCAGTGATCTGCTTAGTCTCCTCCACACTGAAGCACAGCAACTGAGCACTAAAATACAATATGGAATAAAGTACAGAAAATATGGCAAGAAGATGAATAATGGTGTTTGTCATCATTTGTACTTTTAACATGTACCAGTGTTGGGAGCTAAATCACTAATTATTCCTTACAGAAGCCAACTAACTTTAATAACACTGCAACCCAAACCCACATACAAAAATAATCCCACTGTCTCCGGGCCACCAGACTTCTCTGAAATCTCGAACACCACATTTCTAAATATGTTGTACCATTTAGAAGAAAGGCAAAAGGAAAGATTGGAGCCTATGCTGCTGTGAATCAGCAAACTGAACTCTGTGGAGCTGCTCCAGTTTATTCCACATGAAGGGCCAGCCCAGATTTTTTCGTTTGGGAAAGCATGGTGCTGTAACAGAACAGACAAATGCACTTCATGTTGCATGAGTCTGACACAAGAAAAGACTCTCCCTCCAGATGTCGTACTCCCATGGTTTCATGGTGACATCTGAGGACATGACTGAATGCTTTTGCTAAGTCATTTTTATTTAAAAAGGGAAGAAGAAAAAAGAAAAGATATTTCTGCAAGCAGCAGCTGCCACTGGAGCTATTTTCCTACAGCTTTTCCTGTGGCTTTTCATTTCATTGGTGGCTTCCATGGAGGTTCTCAGCCATCACAAAGATTGAGTTCACAATACTGTATTTTACTCACTGAGTCTCTCTCCTCACAGAACTCAGGATATGTTAAATTTGATTAAAAATGGCTAAAGGATAAAAAAAGGTACAGAGGGCTCGGCAAGGCTGAGAGACAAGGCCACAGCAGAGCACATTATATAAGCTGTGCTTGTGTGTGAAATCAGGTTAAAATGCAACATAAGGGCAAACAAGCAACTGTCCTTGGCAGATCACCAGTAGAATTTCTGGAGAGCAGGAACATTTCTTTCTCTGACAGCAGCTTTGCTTTTCCCCTCACAGGTTTCAATTCTGTTCAGGCTCAGAACAGGCACAGTAAGTACAAAAAGGTCAATGCATCAGTTTTCCTGGACTATCATCTGCTCCTACTGCCTTCTGGAGAGCCACTAACAAGATAATCTGATCACCAAGATCAAAAGCTCTCACTGGTGCACAAGGGAAATGGATAACCACATTCTCCTGTGCTGTATATCCCCATAATTCAGAGCTGGGAACTGGCCCACATTTACCAGAGATATGAAATGGCTTTGAAGGTCTGTCTTTCTCTCTCATTCACACTATATAAAGGAACTGATATCTCCAAGGAGAGGACAGGAATGTTCAGAACAGGGCTCTACACTTGTGCTACCAGCACTTCACTGCAGGATTCATTTAAGCTGTTTCAGCACATACACAAGACAGTCATTTGTCCTGATGTTTTACACTTTCATTTTACACTTATTATTTCCCAATGTCTTCTGTACAAGTGACAAAGTTCCCACTTAATCAGTTAGAACAATTTTCACTGAAATTTCTTCATGCTGCTCTTCATATCACCAAAAATTTAAATTTTTATTTAATTAAAACAATCATCCTATTTTCTCCAGTGATGGGCCTAAATTAGATTCTGCTCTTGTACAGCTCTGTAGACCTTACCTAAATTTCAAGCAAAGAAAGTATGTCAGCTATACTAAGGGCAGGAGAGAGCTCTGTACTGGAGCTGGTTTCTGTTATTGTAAAGAACTAGTTTGGAATAGGTGAAAACCCAGCAAAGAGCTACCACCACATGACAGCGTAAACCAAGACATTCTACTGATACTGTTTTCCTCCTTCTCAGCTCCCCATTTCATTTGTATTTAATTCTCCTTGCCAGTTCCCCTTCACTGTTTGCTTGTGACCCACCCCTCTTGCTTTTGCCTTCCCATGGAGCAGAATCCTTGTTCCTCCCTAAATGCAATCACCAGTTCAGCTGATCACGAGGATTTGTGGTCACTTCTGCTCGAATGTACTACCAGCTTTTACACGTGGAAGCTCTTCTGGTGCTGGAGGTTGGTCCCTGCTGGACCCCAGCAGCTCTGCCCAACAGACCCACACTGAAGGCTTGCCAGGACCATTCAACCATCTCATTCATTAGGTCTCTGAAGAATGAAGCTTGCCTGCTCTTTCATTTTGCTCTCTCACAGCTTCTGCACCACCCCAAATCTTCCTTCGTGCAGGGATTCTCAGTGGAAACAAGGAAGAATCAACCCCACTGATCATCAGTAAGTTTTCCCACCATCCAGGACCTCCTAGATGAGCCTGTCAGCAATACAGTACTCTACAGGACAAATGTGGACTGCAGAAGCTCTGACAATATCATGAACATGTATGTTACTCAGGGACCATTAAGATGGGTCCAGGACAGCTCATATTCTGCCTGCCCTGGCTCACTGCTGGCTCTGGCCACCTGTGAGTGAGCCGAGACACCGTAAGTATCAAGAGCTGGCATTTTGCACCAATGTCCTGCTTTGCTCCCCCTTCACCTGTGGCCTGAGACAGCAGCAGGAACTGGTACACACCGATGGATCCGCTGCTGCTTTACAGCCATAAGCTAAGGATGAGAGAGGAGGGGTTCCGAGCTGCCAGCAACGAGCGCATTCTCTCCCGAGGAGACGCTGCCACCGCAGGGAAGAACGAGCTGTGGCGTGTCCGGGCAGCTCAGAGCAGCCTGCCCTGCTCGGCACCCAACCCCACACAGCTCCGGAGGTGTGGCTGTTCGTCATGACAAAGCATGACCCAAGCAAACAAAGGCAGAATCCCATGCCCTGGTCTTCTCGCCCGATGTCTGAGCAATCACACTACACAGCCCCGATTCTGCCATGGGCGCTTTCCTAACCATGAATCACGAAGTACAAGGGAGAGAGGGCATAAAGAGACTGCGAAGCATTTACTCCTCCGACATCGTGACTCCCTCCCCTTCCTCAGAGCTTGGGCACGGCTGTGCTCTGGCAGCAGCCACACACATCAGTGCTGGCTGTAGCTGAACTGCACAGCAACAGGAGTCCCTAAAGAACTCCCATCACGACTGCTCTGTTTTTTTGGGGGGGTTGTTTGGTCTGGGTCTTTTCAGTATTTCTGAGGTAATATAGCTATATTTAGCTGCTGAAACATAACATGAAGTATAGCAAGAGCCCCGCTGTGTGTTTGGTCATCTGATCCTAATTAGGCATGAAAAAGAAGGACTCTCTCTTAAGCTGAAGTTCAAAGCCAAGGCCGTGCCTGTCGCTGTCGGGCAGGTCGGACAGGCTGTGATTACACTGCGGGGCTGGCCCGGTGGGAAATGCAGGGCAGCTGGAGACGCTCCGCAGCACCCGTGCTCCTTCTCTCCTGTCTCTGGCTGGTGTGCAAGCCGTGGGGCGGGCAACAGCCATTCGCTCCCATTTCTCTGATGTCCCGATTGACTACCAAATCAATCTGCTCACCGACTTCAGTCAAGGTCACCTCTCCAAAAAACTCCCCTCCTCAGTCCCGAGCCCTCCCCATGCTGCTCCAGCGCTGAACGCAGAGAGGTGGTCACTACCACACAGGGACACAAAGACAACGGTGCCACAGGCTTGTTTATGTAGGAAAGTGGGCAAAAAGCCATTGTGAAAATCAAGTCAAGACCTCCCTCCAGTATAAAGCTCTCTGTTGAGCTCCATGTCACCCTCCCCAGAGCTTTACCTGGGCTCCTGTATGATTGCAAGCTCTGCAGGGACTGCCTTCTCATTTGGATTTACTGCCAGTACAGAGGGCTGATCTTAGTTGGTCCCTGATTCCTTCTGTAATAAACATGATTAATCATAATAATTAAAAGGATATCCCCCTGCTTTTTGTTCTTTTATTGCTGTACAGATGGAAGGTGCTTTTTTCTGTTTTCTATGCTGGGTTTTTCTTTTAAGTCTGATCTCACCACATCACCAGTGCAGTGCGCGTATACATCACACAAAAAAAGTGCAATTTTAATAAAGGGAATGTTGGTTAATTGTACCCATTTTTATAAATCATGTTTCCTCTTACCCCTTCATCTGACACGTTATTCTCAAGGTAAGTTATATCATGACAATACATATTGCAAATCTTACTGTGATTATTTAAATAGATGGTATCCTGATTCTCATTCACATCAGCTGGTTTTTGTTAAAAGAGATGGCAATGTGGGACCATAATGAAGGGCCTTCTTGTCAAATTTTATCTTCAAGGAGGCTTGGATTAATATGAAGCACAACAGCTGAGGTATCTGTGTTTTGAAGGGCTTGAGAGACTTTTTAATTGCTGCAATCTGTTGTGCCTCTCAGATCTCTTTGTGAAGGTGTTCAGCGCGGCGTGTGTTTTGCTGATGAGCTAGTCTTTATCTTGTAATGAAGCAATGTTTTGTCTTCTGCCAGACATGAGAGCCACTGATATTTAAATGTTTAAGAATAAGAAATGAAAGAATATTAACAAAAGAATGAAAACAGCTATGACAACAGTAGTATTTTACTATTTTATTATTATGTTTTGTTTATCTCTTTTCTGATCATTAGCCAGGAGCCCAGGAGTTTTCTTTCAACAAATCCTCCACTCTAATAGTTTCTAGAAAAAGGCAGTTTATTACATCCAAATAAACTGTGTTCCTATGGGCTGTGTCCATATGTTTTACATATTCTTCATCTGGATCTACAATGGATGTTTTACATTAGCAGCCTCTTTCAAAAGCTCCCATCTTTAAGATGCCTCTACATGGTCTTGATACAGTGGAATATGCAGCAAAAATTGATTATTCCCCCTGATTCTTCTTAGTATTCTATCAAAAATGAGAATTTATCTCACAACATGGGTGGGACTACCTTTGGAGCAGAAAACTTTCATACGTGTCTATTTGGTATTAATAATAAATCATACCTGTGTTGTCCCTGCAGTGGTCTGCCACTTAAATGGCCAGAACAAGGCACTGCTCGTTTGGCCTCATTGTTTACAAGGCGGGGGCAACTGACTGCAGCAACCATATTTTGTTACACTTTTCATGAACTCTCCCTTCTCCCACAGCCTTCTGCTGAGTAACACCTACCCCAGACACACCCCCTGGGGCTTCCCCTCCCCAGGCTCACATCTCTGCTCCCTCTCACACCTTTCTGGGGGTTCTTCTGCCCCTCTCCCTGAGCTCACACAGATACCCTGCTCTGCCCATCTCTCCCTGCCTGCAAAGCCTCCAGCACTGCAGGCTGCTTCTCACAGCCACTGATGTCCCTTTATTCAGCTACGAAAGGGTGGAAGTACCTGGGGTGCTGCTCTGAAGTTGCTGCCTTTGGTAACTTTTTTTGTACTACAACTCCCCTTGTTTAGTGTCTTATTAATTGTGTCTTCTAAATAATGCTCTCTGATACTGGGAGCACGACTTAATCTTGTTTAACTCTTTGGAAGCTCGTGCAGCTTGCAAGATCAGAACCAAACAACTCTCAGGCTACGTGTTTTCATAGATCATATTAGTCAAGAGCTTTTCATTTCTCATTAAGTGGCAGAACTGCCAATGTAAGGTGAGGAATAATGATCTACCTCCAGAACAGCATTTAATATTTAATGGTCCATGATCACTATTTAATTTGGACCAATCCCATACTGTATGTTGTAGAAGTCTCTCTCTACTGTTCCACATCTGTTAAACTCATTAGATATTTTAGCTTTATATTTATGTAGTTGAGGTGGAGTATAATAAAGTCTGTTAAAATCAAGAGTGTATGACGTTATATTGGGTATTCTGAGAAAGACAGATTTAGCAAGCTTAATGGAAACCAGTCACCCCTCTATTGAGACGTCAGATTTGTTTCTCACAGTTTAGCACATTATGTTTAACTCAGTTCTTTCCACCAAAGGCAACTGGTGTTTTCTAGCAACACATTCAGGCATGGTTTCCTTCTTAGTTCCAACTTCTCCAGAATAAATGAATACCACAGACAGTGGCCTGCATGTGAAAAAGATCATTCTGTATGCAAAATGACATACCTATAGAAACGTAAAGCAGCACAACTTACTGTTGACTTAAACTGGAATCCTCATAACTTTCTTCTGGGGATATTCTCAACATTTGGGCAGCACATTTCCATTATGGCTCAAAACTCTTCCTATGTTTTTTCTAAGCCTTTAATCAGCCAGGAATGTCAGGCTGGTTAGCACCGCAGCGATATGTCAGTGAATGTTCCACCTCATTTTCAGCAAACTCTTCCACAAAGCTTGAATATCATTAGGTGGATGGAGCATTACAGATGTGTCTCTGCAATCAGGCTTCTCTCCACAATTCTCCACTGTCAGTACTTTTTCTAACATTAAAGCTTTCATCCTCCAGAGAGACTCCTACCCTCAAGCAGGAAAGCAAAGGCCAAACTCCCTAATGCTATGCCAGGCAGGTTTAGATGAATGAAGACAGAAGTATTCTCAGGTGACATTCTCATGGTTACAATTGTGGACACTACAGTCCTGGAAGCAACTGAGGAATGCAGACCCAACCAACACGATGTGGTAACAAATCCCTCTCTCATTCCTCACTAGCATGCTTTATAGCCATCTCAGCAGGCAGTGATACTGCTGCACTGCAGGCAAGGCCCAGTGACTAAACTGGATGACACAAACTTGGAATCACAGCTGTACTACAGAGACTATCGTGCACGGACATCTGGGGGGGAGGGAGGCAAGAACCCACTAAAAGGAAAGAGACAGTCATATCAACTATTTCCTATCATTTACATTCTTAATCTCTAAACCAAAGTTCTGCTTTATTTATTTGGGCAATTAAGCAGACTGTTTCACTGGCTGTGCAAAGCTCTTGGAGGATTTACTCAAGCTCTTAAGCAATCCTGAAACGTACTATGCATGCTTGTCTAAAAACGTGCCCCAGTCTTAGAGCATGGATGGGTAAGAGAGTTAATCAGCAAACAAAAAGGCCAGCATTAAGGAGGAAATGCTCTCAGGGGACAATAACACAAAAAACATGTTATGGCTCACTGAATTACCTACACCAGCATTTGCTTTCTTATTGCAGCATTAATCTTTGCACGTGTGGCACAGGAGTTGGCAGCATCAATCCCTGAGTGCTGCAGGACACCACTGGCTTCTGCCCCCAGGCATCTGACTGCAGCAGAATTCCTTCCTTTTGTGCAGGTCCAGAGTGTCTCTGGCACAGAGAGGAGGATTTGTTTCCTTTTCTCTTAAAAATACCATGTCAGACAAGTTAGAGAAATTCACTGGACCTCTCGCCCATGTCCTGTAACTTCCTCTCCTCTCCCCTTCCTTCCCACAAGCCCCAGACCAAGTCAGCCAATTCTGGTGATGGCCCAGTGGACCTCAAGCACCACAGTTCCCATTCCCTCTGCTCCCATTCACATGAAGGTAACATGGAATTACACAGACACACTGCAACACACTTCCCAACAGAGCCCCCACATTGCTGTCCGGCAGTGCAAGGCCACCTTGGCAGGACTAGCTTTTGCTCCCAAGCAGAGAATAAAAAAAAATATTTGGAATCTTGGAGGTGTCAAGCACGAAAAGGAGATAAACAACATCTGCTCTTCATAAAATAATAAACACCCCAAACTTTTGGAGCTAGAGGCTTACCAAATGCAAAGCACAGCCCCACACAACATGACTTTCCAAAAAAGAATTGTCACCTCTTGATTTATACTTTCAATATGACATCTCTGCATGAATTTCAAAGTATAGGATAATGTAGTACAAGTCCTCAGAGCCACAGTGAATTGCTGGATACCTGGCTCAGGATCAAAATGATCAGTATGCCATAAAAATGGCCATACAGTTTGAGACAGGAGTTCATCCAGCCTAGTACCCCTCACCTGGCCATGGCACAAGCCTGACACTGCTCCTTGTCTCTCCAGCCAAGCTGCATTCATCCTCCCAATGCCAAAGGGCAAAGGACTTCACTCAGTCCTTGTGTCCAGAAGCAGGAGCTAAACTGTAGCGTGGTGGTGAGTGTTGTGGGACACAGGATAGACCAGGAGGTGTAGCAGGGCTTCAGGGGGCTCCAGCCAAGGACCAGATCGCTCAGGGAAGCTCCAGAGGGATGGATGACAGCAGGACTGCAGGAGCCTGTGGCTGAAGTGTCTCTGCCTCTTCATTAACCTGCTTCCCCAGCAATCAGGTTTGGCCAGCCCACCGTGGGACTCTTAAGATCAGGATGGACTGGACATGCTGGGTAGAGCTGAAGGCCATGAGGGAAGTGTAGGTTGGAATCTGACATCTCTGATATGGCTTTGAATAGCAGAGCTCTCAGAAACCTCATGGGAATATGTGCACCTGTGCCTGCCACACTGTATTGCTGCAGCCCTCAGTCCTCATGTGGCCCTATTCCCATTGGGAAGGTCTGGCACGGCAGCACAGAGCTCTGGGTGGGCTGGGATGCAGGACCAGCTGGGTGTACCCACGGCAGGGATGGCGCACAGCCTGGGCAGCACTGCAGCACCCACTGCCACCAGCACGTGGGTATCCATGTCCCACACACACCAGGCCACCTCCCACAGGGTTCTGCACAGCCCATGAGCCTCATGGCTTCATATTTGGTCCTGCTGACCCTGCAAAGAGCCCCCACCAAGGGGGTGTCAGCACACACTGAGAGCAGGAGAGCGCCTCGGCTGTGCCCAAGTGCTGCTCACAGAGAACGGCTGGGAGGAAATGCAAGGAAAAGTGTCCATTTGTAATCCTTGACAGCTCACATGAAACGAAACCAGGGGCGCAGAGGAAATGCCTGACTGAGAGTGTAAGCACTCCTGTAAATGTGGGCAGGCTGGCAGGCTGATTTTCATCACTCAGGCTGCCTGTATTCTTTGAAGATATGTCACTCCCCTGGATGCATGCAGCTGTATGCTTGAAGCTCACACTAGTTGGACAAAATGATTTGTTCATGATTTTAATGTTTAGCCCTTTCAGGGGAAAAAATTCCACCACTTAATGCTTTTGTGAGTCTGAAAGGATTATTTAGTTTTTACAGATCTGCCTTAGCTTTTTTATTACTATTATTTATTTGAAGCCTGAATGGGCAATTTGATGAATGAAAGAGAGAGAGGGTGGAAGAGAAAGCACAGAAATACCACATCGTATATGATTTTGCCAATTACCATGCAATACTCCTCAACCAACTGAGAAGATTTAATAGTTTTATATGCTATTACACAGGGTTTCTTTAACTTTCTTGTTGCTTTCCTCTTTTGTTATTATTAATTAATCCATTCAATCACAAGATATTTTAAGTTTAGGAAGTGATCCTGATGTTTTAGGCTACACAGAGCAGTAGTTACGTAGCTTCAGGAAACCAATGCCTCGGTCCAAGACAACTAAAGCACTGCATTCCAGAGCTGAAGGGATATTCACTTCCTGCAAGGCTGTTATGCAAAGATGTTGAATTACTCACCCCTGCTCCTCCTGTGCATAGTTTTACTATTTTAACCCCCTGCATGTACACATGGCTGATTTCCTTCCTTGCATCTCAACTAATATTTTAGTAGTAAGGTGGTGTTATTTCAGCAGTGCCTCTAGTGCCAACCCCACCCTGGGAAGGCTGGCTGTGGTGTCTCTCAGTGAGGCAGGTAAAGCACAAAACATTCCATTAAGTTAGTTGATTCTCCATTTGACTCACTCTGACATGAAAACATGGGGCTTCCTTCTTTCTGAAGTGATGGACTAAGATGGAAGTGAGACCCAGTGCAACTCCTCCTTTTCTGATGTGAATTCAGCTACGTTGTTTCACTGACAGGATCTCCCTCTACACATCAACAAACCTGCTGCCTTCCCCACAGAAGAAAAAAACATTTTTAGAGTACTTTTTGCAAAAGAATAATATGGGGGAATCATTTAATAAAGAATTATAGCTCTTTCAGAGCTCTTAAGGCCAACCTATTCCAGAGCAAAGATATCCATTCAATGTTTTGCTGAATGTTCTGATTTGTTCAGGAAAATCTCCATATACAGGAACACACCATTCATTTTAATTCTATATTTTCCAGAGGACTGCTCTATCAGGGAGTGTGAAATTTGGGCCTGAAAGCATTGACTAGTTTTTGAAACTAACTCTAAGCCTCTGAGCTACTAAATTATTTCTTAAGCAGAACCAGCACACTCTTCATTTAAGATCGTTCAGCATCCTCTTGATTATGGTTTGTCATTACTTAAACTGCAGGGAAACTTTAGCTACTCAGTAAGTTTTACACTGATCATATTTTGCCAGTAAAATTTTAACTATGACACAGTTAAAGAGACATCTTTCATAGCTGCTGACTGCATATTAATATGATTTTTTATTTCCACGAGACTCCATTAGAATGTAACTAAACATTAAAAATGAGCACTAGATTCAGTGATGCTTATTCCCCCATTGCCTATCATTATGTGACTCCTGAGTCCTGTTTCTCTTTATCCCATTTGAGGTCCTATCCATCTGATTTATGGAGCAAGCTGTGGCAGGAAGTGGAAAGGAATTCTAAATCAGCACTCATTCGTCAGACTTCAATACTAAGTGCAAAATGTGGTATTAAAGCAAGACTGAAAGCTTTCTTCCCCCTCCTTGCAGAAAATGCCTCCTTGCTAAGGACTTCATGGAGCAGCAGAGGTAATGGGATAAGTGGTTCCGAGTTTTCCAATACTCAGCTGCTCTGCACCTGTGTGCTGTCAGCCAGGGCCCAGCTGAAGGCACGTTCAAACATGCAGAGTACAGTCAAGTTTATGACTTAATTGTGCTGAGAACCAGCACTGTTAGCTTGGATCAATGGTGCTGAGAGGAGCATTTCTACATCTCGGAGCTTACTGCACTGATTTGCAATTATCCTGCAAACTGTCCACTTACTGCGCTGTCCTGTAAGATGATGCCTTTTCCAAGAGACATTAAGGGGTTTCATTTCTGCTGCTCAGCTTTCTTTTCCATCTTAAACTTCCAGAGGATTCATGCTATCTGACATATGGTGCTTATGCCATATGCATTGTTGAATTACTGCTTTGAAAAAAGATACAAGCCTATTTTAATTAGATTTATGGGGAATGTTCCTAAGGCAAATTCTTCACAGTTGCAATTACTGAGCACACCTGAGATAAAGGGATGGCAGCGGGAGGAATTCTCTTTCTTTCAACATGAAACATAATTTATTGGGTGATTTTCATTATCAAAATAGGTAATAATATTTTCAAGAGAAGCAAAGTGGCTCATCTTTATGAATCATTAACTGTTTATCCATAAATATGCATGGAGCTGCAAGAAATAAAGGAAATGAGGTTTCCTGCCCTAGAGGGTGTACAAAGTGATGCTAAACTTGTTGCAGCAGCAAAGCACTTGGGAACACGTACAACCTGAACCATGCATGCACAATGAGCAAGGACTCAAAATCACTGGAGCTGAGTTTTTCTAAGGTCTTTCAAAACAAGCAGATGCCTCTGAACTTGGGGTCCTAAGCCCTGGGATGTATAGACTGCCTCTCTTTGGGAGGAATGCAAGGCACTTAGAGCACCCTGGCAGGGCTACAGGAGCAGCAATCCTTTGTGAACCTGCCTCTTCCCCTGTGCCCTCTCCTGCCCAGCACAGCCTTTGGGGAGGCGCAGCCCCATGGCCCACCTGCACAGGTGGGGGCTCTCACAGACACGAGAGCAGGGCACACAGGAGGAGGGGGAGAGGATAGCATCAGGGAGCAGGAGGAACCATGTGAAGTAAAGGCTTTTTGCCCTCTTCATCCCTCAGCCTTGGAAATGAGTGGCCCCTATGCCACCATTGAAAGTTCATCCAAAACAAGTCAGACATTGGGAAGAAACCCACCCAAAAGGCCAGCTCAGTGAAAGCAGGCTATGGATGGCCATCAGGGCCTGGTGAGTGCAGGAGGTCCTGCACTGGCTTCTGAAGGCTCACAAGAAGAAGCTGTTGTTGTTATCACTGCAAAAATGAAAGCCGTGTTTCAGGCAAAAAGCTGCTGCACTAAAATGGAACAGCTGATGAGGAGTAACCCCCTCAAATGGTGTTAACACCTGGTCCATTTAGTTTCTGCTTTCAATGAGATTTTACAGTTGAATTCTGAGCTGCACAGAGAAGGGAGGCTGGAAGGGAAATGCTGACACCCTCTTCCCATGGAGATAACTGCTGTAAAAGATACAGCACTTTCACATTTGGGATGTGAGCTAAATGGGAAGTCATTTGTTGTCACTAATATAAACCACGTTTATCAGCACAAAAGTTATCTGACATTTTTGGACAGGCAATAAGAGTGTTTAAATTTAACGAAATGCTGGCGTGTGACCTTAATGCATACTAAGCAGCTGGGGCTAGAAATGCAGATCCATGGTCACAACTGCATTTTGTTAGGTAAGAACCCATGATATCTACATTATAACACCATAAATGTAGCTTTTTTCTAAAAATAATACATGTTAATTGTGGCAGATAAAGATGTCACCAGGACACCAATCTGAACAGAATACTTAAATGAAGGTGCAACAAACAGCAGAACAACAAAAATCTATGTCAACCAACAAAATCCCAAATCAAGAATGAGATGATCTTTAAGGCCCCTTTCAACCTAAACCACTCTACAGTAAGAGTATCTATATTATAAATCATCAGGATATTAAGCAAATCTGAGAGCACAGATCCTTGAATTCAGCATCTATGTCAGGGAGAGCTACATAATACCACAGAGGACCTATTGAAGAACAAACTCTCCCTACAAATAAATCCTTGTATCCATTATAGGAGCTACACATGAGCTTCTTATGTGGAACTTTGGAGCATCTCACTCTTTTTAGCAATACTGAATTCCTGGAAAAACCAATACAAATTAAAAAATACTCCTTTCCTTTCAAACAGCATTTTACAATGTTTTCAGGAACATGCAATTACCCTGGCTGGGAATGGAATGAAAACAAATAGAAACACGTGTAATCATTCCCCTAATAATGTTCTAATTCACTAGACAGATAAACTCAACATCCACACCATGCAGAGATGATCAGCTTAGCTCCGTGCTGCTATGGAAATTCTGCCACAATCTTCTCAACCCAGCACAACCAGCAGTTCCTGATGAGGCTTTCATGAAATCCTGGCTTCTCCCTCGAGCTCCCTGGGTTCCTGCACACACCACACTCTGTGGCCACTGCAGTGGTTTACAGTGGGGCAGCAGGGGAGTATTCCCAAAAGAGTTATCATCTGAGATCCTGAAATCTGGTGTGAGCACAGTTCTGTCCCACACAGAAGCCAAAAGTTTCTTGGATATTCTCCAGCTTAGGAGAGATGGTTTTAAGGGTCTCTTTCTGTGCTCACTGTTACCACATTTGGGACTTTTTCGAGCAGCAGTCACTGCTGTATTTCTTCTTCTGACTGCACTGTTCATCATACCCCCAACTCTTTTTTTTCTTTACATGTCCTTACTTTTTACATCCAAAATATATATGCAGCTCCTGCCCTTAAAGTGTTCTTCAGACACGTAACTGAAGACCCACAGAATGAAAGCAGCAATACATGTACCAAATGTCACAGTGGTCAAATGGTTCCCTGTAGCAAGTATTAGCTTGGTTTTATCTCAGTCAGTATTTAAGTCTTAGCTCAATAAATCTTGATGCACTCCTCAAACCAAGTCAATATCCATTTAATATTTCATGATCAAGCTTACCAGTGAGCACCAAACAGACCTGCCTGGCTGTGCTCCGGGAAACGAAGAGGAGCTGCAATCCAGCCCAGACCTAGGGATGCCCCCCCAGCCTGTTCCTGGGAGGATTCTCCCCTGCTATTCCTGGCAGCCACCCCTTTTCTTTGCAGGTCACTCTGGCCTCTCCTCAGTGAGAAGCAGATGACACGTCATCTTCTTCATATGCTTGGCTCTTTCCGTTTCTGTGCTCTCTCTGTTCTGAGTGCTGCAAACATTCAGCCTTTGGTTTAGCAGGACACAGTGCAGTCTCTGGAAGTTTGGATCTGTGATCCTCACGGCAGAGCTGCTCCCACTGCTGGAAGCCATGGTGTCATTTGAAGATGGATTACTTCTCTTAAGTGCATCTTCACCTGCTACTGGCTGTGGCTTCCAGCTCCACAGGGTTCAGGGGTCATGACTTCTCTTCAGTTGTTTAAGGAGTAAAAGGAAGCAAAGGCCTTAATTCCTTGTCACTCTGCTTTGCCTAACTGTCCTGCAGAGCTGGGGATGGTCACCTTTTGGGTATTCTCTATTGACAGCTGCTGGCCAGGGAAGGCACTGGAGCAGCAGCAGGAAGTGTCTGGGTCTGACTCCCTTATCCTCCCTTATTCCTGAGAGGAGTAACTCGATATATGTAGGGAGAGAATAAATTTCCTCTAAAAGGAGGGGAAATAACTGCTCCAGTGCAAGGGGAATTATGCCTCAGTGTGAGTGTGTTCTGCAGTTCAGGTCTGTGGTACCACAGCCTGTCCCAGCCGATGGCACAGCTCCACTCCTGCAGTGGATTTGCCTCTCCTGCTTCCTGGGGCATTTTTCTGATGCTGCACTTATTAGATAAGGGATATTATTTTTCACTTGAGAGCCAGAAAACAGGTAACTTGTCCAAGCACAGCCATGGTGGTAAGACTGAACCTAATTTTCAGAAATACAAAATTCTGCCCTTCTGACTTACAGTGCTGCCAACCAAAACTGACCGGATAATTAGATTTTCAGTGTGCTTATAAGAGAACTCCACCCATTAACCAGCTGAGTGAGCACAAGTTAAACAAGAACAGTGACATCCAGGACCACACTACCACTGTTTACATTCTCTCCAAATTTTCAGTTTAGGAATTACATGCCAAAGCTTTGTGCATTGTAAAAAAAAAAAAACACCCAACAAAAAAAGGTGATGAAAAACCCCCAAATTATGTTAACGAAGAAAAAGGACAAAATCAACCCAGCAATACACAACACTTGCAGGGCTAAAAGCATCAACAGTGTGCCAGATGAGCCAGCCTGCCTGCTCCGAGCAACCTGGTGGGAGCAACCTGTTGGGAACAACCTGCATGAGATGGGAACAACCTGCACCAGCCTTTTGGGACGCGCTGTACTGGACCCAGCTGGTACCACCAGTGTGGGTCAGAGAGGCTTCAGAGCCCTGTGAGCGGTGCCAAGGTGTGCCACCAGCTCGGGGAACCAGGGCACGGTGACACACCTGTCACACTCTTTCCTGGCAGGGTGGTGTATCCTGGTTGGATATATGGGCTGGCAGGACTCTTTCCAGGTTGTATATGGGAAATCCATTCCCACAGTGGTGCAGGGCTGCAGTGGGACACAGAGATGTTGCGGGTTCCCTGGGGTGTCCCAGAGAAAGCTCTGCAGCCCTGGCTGCTGCTGGGAGCAGGACCCAGGCTACTGCCTCCTGCTTCGGATTACTGTGCTTGCCATGCGTTACTGCTCCTTAGGAAACGTCTCGTTTCCAGATCCTGACTCTGCAGATCAGGCTCCTCCCTAGTTAAGCACTGATCCCTCTGAACCCCGGGCCCTCCGGGGATGTTTTAAAGCGCAGCGTTTTGTATTAGTGACAAAGGCCTGTGCTCCTCTCACTGCGTGTGATCGTGCCTGCACAAGTTGTGGGGCAGATGGTAATAAGCAGCGTTATGATTTATTTAGAGGTGACAGTCTGAACTTGTAAGCTCCTAGAAAAAGCAGAATTGTTTCAAATTCCATTTCTTTTTTATGTTACTGCTTCAAGTTTTGGCGTTCAGAAACCTTAAGAGTCAGTGGAACAAAGTAAAAAGAGAACTGGATTAAATGAGTGGCTCCTGAAGCTGTGCCCACAGCACTGGCTCTGCCCCGATCTCCTGATGAAATGAAACAGATGTGAGGGGAAATGAACGGAGCAGCCAAAGTAAATGGTGTGACTTGGTCAAAAGGAACTCCCTGTCCCCCACCAGATTTGAAGACTCCCCCTGCACCAAGGCCAGCTGAAGGGATATAAATACTTTGCCATTTACACCTGGCTGATGCTTTCCAGATTTCATTTCCCCTCTCCAGTTTTTCCCTCTTCCTTTCATACCCCCCTTACTCCAGCCATCATCTCCATAGCTATATAACATACACACATATGTAAGCACACGCAGATACAAATGCGCAACAAAATATAGGAAGAATTAAAAGACCCCCATGATTTGCAGGTTAACATATTCTGAAATGTGAAATGATAATTAAATACCCTGTAGGAAATCACAGAAACAAGTAATTAAGACAGTTTTTGGAAGCACAGCCCAGTGCTGGAATTCCAGCATTAGCTATTAGTTAGCATTTTGTGCAGTGTGGCTTTAAGTTAGTGCTCATTAATATCATCAGTGATGTCATTAAAACAACTACTTTCTGTCTTTCATATCACTTGGACTTTTAAACTGGCACTTCCTTTCAAACACAGATATAAACCGTGCAAAGTATGTAAATAGCTACACTGTTCTCATTAAATAGTATTCATGTCTCAGTTTATAATTTAATCTTGTGCTGCTTATAAAGTGCTCTGAAGACACTGGGACAGCAGAATAGGTGCTCAACACCAGCAGAGACAGGCCTGCCTGTGTAAGGGTGAGGAAAATCATTCTGCCAACTGGGCAGTACCAAACAGCTTCCCAGTGGGAAGGGGATTACAACCAGCTGATGGGAACACTGGAGGCTCATCTGACAACAGAGCTAATTTATAAAGGAAAAATTATAAAAAATCTCTTAATGGGAAATTTGAGAGAGAGGCAGAGCCAGGATGCAGATGAAGAGCAAAGTTCTGGGCAAACTTTGGTCATGGCCAGCTGTCAGGGCTCCCCCAGCTGCTGGCTGTGAGAGGTGTACGATGCTGCTGCTGGATGAAAAGTCCCAAGCTGCATGATGAGCTGATCCAACCCCAAAGACCACAGCAAGGGCAGTGAGAAAAATGAGTAAGCACTGTTGGGTCTAAATCTACTAATTCATTGTGCAAACAAAAGTATAGACACGGGTTGTCAGGGACAGTCGTTCTACTCCTGTGTTTCTTGTAGCTTGCTGCACTATAGAGAAAAGGAAGTGTTCAAAGTAGCAAATAATTCAGCAGCACTTTGAGGGACCTGGGGTCCACTGGGAGGTTCCAGGCTCCCAAGCTGCTCTCCCTGTTCCCTCTGGATGGTGGTAGCACATGTTAAAAGAGCACTGGGGAGCAGGCTGTGCCCTGACATGCAACCTCTGTCTGCTCCTGGGATGCCACATGTCCTCTGGGTTCACTGTTACCGTGTTCCTGCTCAATTAAAACCAGGAAAAAGCCACATGAACCATGTGTTGAGGTAAGTGTTGTGAACACCCCCACAAAATAAACTTAAGGACAATGTGAATTGGCAGGACTTCATTTTTCCTCATGAATATGCATAACTAATATAGAAAATGCTAATCTTGCCCTCCTCTACTTCCTTTCTGCCTTCCCTGTCTGCCCCTTTCGGAATTAAGCACTTATCTCCTATGTAGTGAATAGGGCTCCATTATGTGAAGGGCTGCAGAATTTTAATGAATTGCAAAATATAGTTAATTATGGAAAAAAGACATCTTCTGCACTTTTTCATGTAAATTAGACAAATTAATTGGTGTTCAGAATTTTTTTAAATGCATGCAGCCTTGGGAGGGAAGGGAAAAAAGCTGCTTGACAATTCAGCACTGGAATCGTGGCAGAGAGAGGAGAAGTGAGGGGGCATTTCTGATACACCCCACTAATCCAGCCTCCAAAGTGATGACTGTCTAATCCCAATCTGAGTCGTGAGAAAGTTATGGAAGTCTCTTCTCACAAGCCAAGTTATTGATTTTTTTAATTTTTCACCTCTCTGAGCTCCTGAATCCCAAGAACACATATGACCAGCTGGGTCAGACCACAGCACAGGGCAGGTCCTGTCCAACCTTTCCCCCAGCACTGCCAGTGCCCCTCTGCCCCATTCCCCCTCCCTAACACTGGCTGTGGTGGCAGCCTGGATGGCAGCTCCATGATGGGAACACAAGTCCAGTTGGGGCTGCAATGAACCTTTTAAGTTACACTTTACCAACATCTGAGTCCAGCATTTGCAAAATTACATAACAAGCTGTTCTGGTTGGAACTCTGTCCATGGCAAACTGCACAAGCTCTAGCAGGGCACAGTGAAAAATATGAAATATATTCCATGAGGCTTTGAGTCCTTCAAAAAACAATGTAAATCTGCACTGGTGACCTGAATAAAGCACTTACATCCTGCTTCAGTTGCCCAAATCAATACTCATGTATGAAAGCAGACACTATTTGTTGCAGGTGGGTTTCAGGAGTTCTGTTTAAGTGGGGCTTAAAACAGAGTGCTCTGTCAGCTGCAATAAAAGGAATGGGTTATTTCTCAAAATGTAAAATTGACTCTGGATAGTTTCAGAGAGGGTTACTGTCACAAAACAACACAGTAGCAGCAATAACAGTATCTATTACAATGACTATATAAAGCATGCTATGGCATATTAGGACTGTTCTTTATAAATAATATTCCACTCTTACATCACAAATAACATCTACAGGAGAAGCATGCCAGCTGATTTATTTAAGTGCAACACTGCAGTATCACCACTCTATCCTCTTTTTGAATCTGGCTGTTTTGAAGTGCCCCACTCTGAACAACTGAAGCCAGAACCTGCTCACATGAAGCACCACTCCAGATCCTGAGAACCTCTAAAGCCAATTGCTCCCATCAAAATCAAGGAGTGCACAGAAATGGGTGGGAATGTTGTTTCCTCTGATACACCTTGAAGCCCAGTACATTGCTCTGCTATTTCACACAGGCACTCCATATGCCTTTATTGGCACCTGGAAAAAGAGACTTCCCCTTTGTCTTAATATATCACAACTGTTGTGGCTTCTACATGTTTAAGATGATTTAATACTCACTGATACTAAATGTCCCAGTGAGGATTTGAGTCTTTGGACGCTCTACAGGCTCCTAAGACAGAAGATGCTCAGAAGATGAAGATGCTGATGCAGTCAAGGGACAGAGCAGCTCCTTCCTCACAGGGAGATGCCAGAGAAGGAACCTAACTCAAAGGGCTCTGAATTCCTCCTAGAATTCCTCTTCCTCTACCCTAACCCTAGAAGGATCCTGTGGAACTAAAAAATACTCAAATCAGCCTTTAACAGTATTCCTGTATCTCCTCACCAAAGATACAAAGTGAAAACATCTAAAGTGACTCCAAGTTCAAAATTTATTATGAATATTACCAAAATGAACATTAAAAAGAGACAAACACACAAAAAAAATTTTCTTTCCTGTTTTACAGGTGAAATAATTGACATTATTTCGATAGATATTAACACTTAAGTAATATTAAAAATCTAGATTACAAAGTAACTTGACTCTGATGGAAGAATGATAAATGCTGAATGAAATTTTATCAAAGTAAGAGTTCAAAGCAATGCAAAGCACAGCTGATCCTCGCTGACGTGCAGAAAGCATGCCTGAGAGACATCAGAGCTTGTTTCAGGAGCTGATTTATTTGAAACATGAAACAGTTCTTAGAAAAAAAGTTGCTGATTGCAAGTTTCTAAGAAGCAGTCAGCAAGCCACTCAGTAAGCTGGGCAGAAGACAAACTTCGTTGTGGGTCCTCTGCAGACAAGCTGCAAGGCTGGAAGTGCTGAAAGCATTAGAAAGCACTAGTAACAAACCACAACCAGATTATAAATGCTTGCAGAAAAACCTCCCTGCTCCTATGAAACATTCATGCCTTGTTAGGAATTTCACAAGAATAGGAAGGGTTTAGCATCACAGTTTTAAGCAATAGAGGGAAGCTCTGCTAACCCCTGAGTATACTTCGTTTCATTGATCATGATTTTAACTTAAAAACCCCTCCACACAGTATTCTTTTCCATCACCAGTCTCTTTTAGCCCCATTACAGATGGCTTACATTTTGTTTTTAGATAATACATCTAGGATCAAATGTCCTTGGAAATCCATACAGACTTTTAGGGCTATTGGGATTGGGCAGTGAATTAGCAGTGAAGCACTGCAGTGTCTCCTGAACTGCCAAGCAGATGCTCCATCCCACCTCTAGCCACTGATGAAAATAAAGACTATTTTAAGTCCTTTGCTGAAAAGAATGGAATGAAGTACCTTCCTCCTAACCAGGCCTAGAAAACAACAGAACCAGTGAGTGGAATTCTTCTTGTCCAGCTATTTCAAACGGGATGTCCAATCACCTTAGATAGAGGTATTTGACAAAGCCCTTAGAAACCACCTAAGCCAGAACACATAGATCAGCTTTGCTGAGCATTTATTTCTAGCAAGATTTGTCTTGGCTCCTGTTTTATGAGAGTACCTAAAACACAGGACAACTGAAACCTCTGAAGTTGTGATATCTGTAAATACAGTGATAAGTTTATTCTTCTATGACTCTATATCTAATTCAAATCCTAAGGAACTCAGATTCTGCTGTCAACGAGGAGAGTGACAACTCTAAACAGAACAGGATGATAAAATCTCCTTCAGTAGGTACCTCACAGCTGCAACATCTTGGATCCAACATGAATTAATGGGCTCTGCTGGTGAAGGGTAAATCAGTCTGAGTACTACACTGCAATTTAATCTGTCAGCTAAAATATCCTAAATGTTGCCTTATCAACTGCAGTGTGTTGATTTTCAAACAGCATGAAATGCCAGGCTCTGTGTTCCTCCCCCTGCAATCAGGAGCAGCATTAGCAGGGACTCCAGTGTGAAGCAGGATCTGTCTGTCCCAGTACAGCTGCACAAAGCTGAGCTTCCCCACACGGGATCCACTGGGATGGCATGGCCCTGATGAAAGGCAGTGAGAAAGAGAGAGCACCAATTTCTCTGCTATACTATAACCCCTGGAGAAGCAAAAGACTGCTGGATGGAATTAACCTCTGACCCTGAGATGGCTGTCAATTGCTCCAAGGTCCCCATACAAACATGCACACGGAGTCCTGATGCACTGCAGGTCAGACGTGGGGTCACCCAGGTCCCTGCCAGGAGCTCCTGCTCCTCCTCTGCAAACCAAACCAGCCCCAGAGGTGCCAGCTGACATAGCGCCAAGGAGGGCTGGACACCTCCCTGCAGGCTGAGCTCCCTCACCTGGGGCAGGTATTGCTCCACACACCAAGGTAAAGTGCTCAGAACATACAAAACGTGCTACAAACCCATTATTGCCACTCCTGAAGATAGGTAAGAAAAAAACTAGTTTGCAAAAATAAATCAAAAGTACATTTTAAAAAACAGATTCTGCATAGTAATGAATTCAGTTAACATCAAGCTTCATTTATATTTGTCTAGATAATGAATGAGATCTCTCTTCCTGATGCTAACACATTTATTTGCTAACATTCACTCCCACAGTCCGAAGCGTTACGAGATGGTTTTGCCTGATAGACATTGTACAAAATAAATAGCTTTGAATGGTGTTTTAAAGATATCCTTTGTTTATTTCAACTTCCTGTCTGCCTGGAACAAAAAAAGGAGATCACAATGTTTTTACTTAAATTCGTCAGCTTATCATGCTTCTTGCCACCAGCATTAATTACCACCATTGTCCTTTTACATTATCCATGCTGACAGATGCCCTTCAGTTTCAGCTTGCTCAGGCAGAGACAGTACAGAAGAATCTGTGTCCTTTTAAATATATACTTAGTGCTAAATGTGTACATGGTACACATTTAGCCATTGTACAGAGCTCTTTGTACCATTTAAAAAAATTATCTCTTCTACCTTTAAATGCTCATGAACTTAGTGTTGTTAAGAGAAAACTGAGGGGGTGAAATACTGAAAAACTGAAGGTAAATTTGCTGAATGTTCAGGGGACATTATTGTCTAAACAATCTGCATTTCAAAGTAACTTTTCTTAGAAGAAACATTTTACAAAATACTAAAAGACAGTAAACAATTTGTACAAACAGTCCCCTCCCTCAAATAGTGCAGCAGGTATCACGTTGCATTATGAATTAGGAATTTGTAATTTCTCCTCTAATCCCCAGTTTTCAAGGAAAAGAGCTTAGAATTTTACACGGTCAACAATTTTGGCAAAGAAAAGGTGATTTCTATGAAATATATGTCCTCTCATCTTCCCAGTCCATCACAATGTCCACTATTGCTTTCTAACCCAGAAATAAAGGCAGCTGCCTTTCCAATGAACATATTATCCTTTTCTTCAATCACATTTCCAACAAATGATCTAATGATACTCCTGTGAAAAATGATGGCCCTTAATTCTCTATTTACTCTCGACTTTTTGTGCTTCTAGCTTTTTGTCCAACTTATTTTTCAAAAGCCTTCAGTTAGACTGAAGTGATGTGTATTTGATGAGCCCTCGATAAATTTGAGAAAAATCCCATTTTGCCTGTGCACACACATTCCAACTCCCATGAACTCTGCCTTCACTTGCAGTATGTCTCAAGTTTCAGCCTAACAAATCTCTATTGCCTTGCTGCTGTAATGTTCTGCCCGTGAACACTACAAGTCTTGTCCCAGCATCCCAGAGGAAGGAGGGATGTTACACTTCCAGTGCATTCCCGTTGTGTTCCTTGCCCCCAGGAGACCCGAGGATGCCATCAGGTCACACTCGCTGCCTGTGAGGCCGTTCCACGTGCAGCCTAATGCACGCACAGTGGGACATTCTGTGGCACCAAGGAGTCCTACAGGCCATTCCCAGCCCCTGCTCGTGTCTGACAGCTGGTGCTCTGACCAGCCACTGCAGCAGGACGAGCTGGGCATCTCCAGCTCTCCCTCTGGGCAACAGCTGGTCCTTCATGATTACTCACCCTAATTACGCCACGGGAATGGACTGTTTGTCTCTTACTGCATAGGAAACACTGTGAAGGGGAGACACGTCCTTGGGAACACCAGGGGTTTGTCTCCAAGATGGAAATTAAAACTGTGTTCTCATTTGTTTTCTATATCCATCTGAAAACGTCTCCATTTCTGCCACATAATCCTCCTTTGCTTCCACTTGACTTTCCCAACTCCTGCAAGGCTGTCTTGCTCAAGCTGAATGCTGAAAGATGCTCATGATGAAACAAATGGACTTTTTAAAGAAAGAAGTCAGGATATTGAGTCCCCAGACTTATTTGATCTCTCTGCTACTGAATGGGTCTGTTATGAGCTCTGCCTCAGCCAGCTACTATGGAATATTTTGAAATAATAATAATCATCATCATCATAAGTTGTGGTGATGAGAAATCTCACTACTAATCTATTCAGCCTTTCTCAGGGACTGGAATCAACTATTTCTGTCTAGATTAGCAAAATTACCATTAGAGAGTCTGCTTTGTTTACATTTAACAGCATTTACCACTTGGCAGCACAAACTTAGAAGTGTGAAACTGCTTAAACTGAGGCTTTGTATTTCCTCTTCCTCCCTTTTCATACCAGTTTATACACCTTCCACACAACACTTTTAAAAGTATCTTATACATCTTCATGTAGCACGTGTGTCTGTCCTGAGAAATAAACAGCAGGGACAGTGAGCTCTTGACTCGGGCCACCCTCACCCCCCTCTCCCACAGAACACTGTGCTGGATGGAAACCATTTCTGTGACCTTTCTCCTCTCTCTGGGAACATGGACAGAGACTTCAGGTCTTTCACACACACAAGGTCCTTCCACTTCCACACAGGAATGGGAGCTGGCAGCCCATGCTCTGTGCAAAGGCTGGGCACTGTGTGAGAAATACAACAATAGCTACCAAAATCGAGGAAGGAACCCCTCTTTCTAACAGACCTACATATTCCTCTGAAGCATTTCCTTTTCCTTGGACAAACAATTAATATACTCTGTGAAACAGGTTTAATTACAAAGCTTCAATACCAACACATCCTGAAAAGACTTGTGTTCCACTGGCAAGTGCCAAGTGATCCCCAAAAATGTGAAGTAAGCTGAAAACTTTGGAAGGACCAAACACTTGCACACAGATAACATATGCTGCCACTGCTCCCTCGGTGTTCCTGCTGCTGGATCCCTGCCAGAGGCAGAGGTATCCAAACATCATAAGGAAACTTGTTTTCACAGGATTTCTAAGAGGGCTGGAGGTGCAAACACAATGGAGAGTTCCTGAGTGCATTCCCAACCCGGGCATGTTCAGCTACGTGAACTCCTGAAACTTTGGCAGTTCATTCATCAAAACTTGGAGCTTTTCCCCCATTTGAAAAGATTTTCTGTTTCTGGTTTTTTTTCTCTTTATGAGTAACCTTTTGCCTCCTTTTGTGAGGCAGTTTTCTATCCCTGTTTCATCTGCTCTTCTCTGACTCTTTACCTTTGCCATTAATCTGCAATAGGCAAACTTGTCAAATGTCAGCAACACCCAAAATGTAATTACAGCAAGCTTGAATTTTCTACTTTCTTTCTAGCAAATACATGGCTCTGACTTTCAGCATGACTGAAAACAACTCTTTTCTCAAGAAATGTAATTCTAAACCCAAAGGAGTTCAAACTACCAGCATTTAGTTCAGAGCTTTACCATCTACATGTCCTAAGCCTCTATTTCAGTATCCAGAGGTGTTTTGAAAAAAATGGTACAAGAAAAACAGAGCATGATTTTCGTGAATTCTGAATTTTTTAATATATCATGTTATGAAGCAACATGTCACGTACACACACCTTCCAGTGAAATTGGGATTACAGTGGATAGTTAGATATCTCTTATTAGTTATGCAGGAAGGAGGCACTTTTTGAGCTGTTTTTTGAAACCAAAATTGTTCTCATGCCTTGATCTTATTTGTAATTTAGCCCTTCTGTTAGAGCCCTTCTTAGAGCACACTTCACTCACTTCATGGGTATTTGGCTACTGCCACAGACTCCTGTTTTAAGGAGACCTGAGAAGGGAAGCAAGAACTCACTCCAGACGGTGACAGTCTCTCCAGAGCCCACCACAGTTTCTCAGCTCTGGATGTGGATGTGCCCCATCACCAAACCCCAACCACAGCTGTCCTGCTGACCTGGAGCCAACCTGAAAGGAGGACTGGGTGGTCAGGAAACCATATGGAAAGAGTTCTGGACAACTTCAAAACTGGCCTTCCTCACCACAGGCTCGCTCTGGCTCTGCACAGTGACAAACTCTCTCATGAAAACCGTGTAGAAAGAATGGGTTTCTATTTTCAAATCAGTGTTTAGGAGGATGTTATCCAAATAACAGACATGTGAACTTACTGAAAAAATCATCTTCTGACTGGCAAAACACTCAGGAATATTTGGTTAGACTTTGAAGGTTGCTTCAGGCACTTTTCCCTTCTCCCCATCTCAGACTTCTTCAGAACTGCTGAAAGTCTGGGCAGCACAAATCTGCCCCAAGCATTAAAGAGCAGAAGCTCACACCTGTAGTAATCCCAAATGCAACTCAGAGGGATTTCTGTTGGGTTACTTTGGAGGTTTTTTTCCCCCTATCTGAACATCTCAGCTCTGCTGTTTTTTAAGTTGGGAACTGCACTTAAATGGGATTGGCTTTATGAAGCACATTTACAGTAATAATTTGGCACTGCTGGTTATGGCCATGCTGATGCTCTATATGAGAGACAGCAGCTATATTTTTAAGAGTTTTCTAACAAAGCTCTCTTGCACATGAAGCATTAAAGAGGCTCTGTTGCATCTGAAACATTAATAATTCAGAGTGACTGAGTCCAAAAAACATCATGTGACTGACAGCTGTCAAATGTATGACATCACCCCTCAATTATACAATATTATCATTTATGGTCTAATGATGTGCTAAATAAAATGAACAATCCACAGTAAAGCATGGAAACTTAAAGGTGACATCCAGGTGGGAGTTCCTCCTGAGCTGTTAGTTCAGATTTTCTGGAAGCACTGGGAATGTGCAGTTCTCAGCACAGCAAGGTCTTTCTGAAATGACATTAACTTTCAGCACAGAGCCATTACAGTTGTCCAAGATCACATATTAGGCTGTTGTATACTATGTAAAAAAATTCAAATTCTACTCTGAAAAATACAAAAATCTGAACACACAGGCACAAATGGAATGAGATGTTCTGTGGGAAGCAGAATTTTGCCTGATCACCTTTGGCTTTGTGTTTGTGGCTGGCTTTTGTCATCTATAAAGCAGCCTGAGACCTGACTGAAGCTCTTCTTGCAGCTCAGCCACGTGGAGTGCTCCTTCTCATTCCTCCCCCATAATGTGGGCTCTTTGGTGTCTAAGTCATGGTCCACCCTGCAGCACTTCTGTGAGCAGGGCACTGAGCAGGACCTCCCTCTCCAAACACCTCCTCTCCTGGAACCTGAATGGTCTCAATTCATTTTTTCTGAGGCTTAAACAGTGGTTGAAACAGTGGGCAGGTTCAGAAGTTTCTGGGAGGATGAGCTGAGCTGTGTCCTGACCTGCCAGCTGAGCAGGGAGTGCTGACCCAGCCTGGTCGTGAACTCCAGGAGCTCTCAGGCCTCCCCCTCTGCCTACAAAGCATGACAAGGAGTGAAAGGAAGTTCCCCTGCCCTGCCCCAGCCTGGGCACCTGCTGCAAAGACTCCTCTGGCCCATGCTCTGCCTTCCAGAAACACTCTAGCTCCTGACACCTGGAAATGCTGTGGGAACAGCATTTTGACCACTGAACTTTCCCTCTTATTTCTGCTGCAACCATTTCCCCCCTTTCTAGTTTTTTCAATTGTTGTAAAAAAGAACACAAAGAACTTGCAACTATAAAAGAAGATTATCTGCATTCTAACAACAACATCTATTCCACATTTTTTGCAATGGTGAGAGGAACAAAAAACCCCAAACTAACCCAACCACCCAACCTTTTAGCCTGAAATCCACTCATATGCCTAAAGATCTATCCTTACAGTCTGAGATGGAAGGCAAGCTTCCTGTTCAGAGAAAATAATGAGCTCCAAGATGCCTCTATTTAAAGATATCACACAAAATTAGCCAAATAATTCTCCTTTTTGGAGAGAAACCAGTTCAAGGGATGCTGCATAGATACAAATTTAAATAGCACAATCTCACTGCACAATGGCTATCAAATAGGGCAGGCCAACAGAGAATAGCAAGGAATTAATGGGTAGCCCTCTATACTTTTTTTAATTAAAAGAATCCAGAACAGTAAGTGTGTCTAAAAAACTCCCAAGAGTCCTGAAAGAGACAGATCTCAAGGACAGAAAATCCTTTTCTGATCTACATCCTTGTAAAGGTCATACTTTGCAAGGGCAAAGTTTAAGCCACAAAAGTGTTTAGAAACTTGGCATCCCAAAGCACCCAACAACGTAAATTCTTGCTCGTAGATTGAAAATAACCACTACCTTGTACTGAGATGCCCTAAGGCCAGTTCTGCAGGGTCTTCTCAGTGGCACGTGAGGAGCACTCGTGGTGTGTCTGTTAATTCAAACACTGCTCACAAGGAAGCACCCAGGCTCAGCTGCTGCTTGGGAGGAGATGGGGGGAGTTGCTATGTATGAAGGGCAGCTCTGAGCTGAGACCTTCTGCCTGCCACAGCCACATGCAGTACAGTATGTCTGACAGCAGCAACCTTGGAAGACTAAGTTTGGGAAGGCACGTTTCAGTCTAAAACCCAAAATGCACAGTTTTGACCATTGCCTTAGTCAGGAGCTACAATAATATCCTGACAACTGATGAACCTGAGGAACTCCATCAGGCTTTTGACTCAGATTAGAGCAGTGCTCCAAAAAGTGATATCCAGCCAAAACACTCAGTGAACTTAGAAACCCTCCAGAGAGGCTGTTGTCTTGCCTAGAGTTTGAAAGAAAAGTTATTACAAACTACATGTGAAGATGAGCAGAGAGAGGGTGGAAGGGTGCAGATACCTCCTCCAAGGACCTAGCAAAGGTGGAAGTGCAGGAAGGAGTCCTGATGGGAGACACTGCTGTCCAGAGGGAACCCTCTGGGTGGGAACTAAGCACAGCAGATGCCAGGAAGAGGTATTTTGTGGAGAGTCCTCAACTTGTCTTCTTTCAGAGACAAAGGAAATAAAAATCATGTCAATGTGACAGCCACAAGTAGCTCCATCTACTGGCAGTTTCCAGTGCCACGTGAGCACCGGACTGATCAACCAGCTCTTGCCTCTGCTGTTTCCAACGTGTGATGCTCACAATTATCTGTACACACACAGATGCCAACACAGCAGAGGACAGCTGACAGCTTCCTGAAAGCTACCAAAGTCCAGATATGATGGAAGCCTGTTCAAGGTGTTGAAGATACTTCATCTGATTTCTGTCACACCCATAACTTTGCAAAAGGCCAAAGAAAGGAACAGCACCCTGAAATCACAGACTGAACTGCCATCAAACTCTGGACTAAAGAGTATTTTGGGGTGAGGGAGGGACTGTGAGTAAAAAGACAAAATTCTTCCTCAGTATCATGTTTCCTGAGTTCATATTGCAATTTTCTGTTTAGTTCTGACTGGAAAGTGAAAATACAGTCTGTTTGAATTCCAAGGATTTTGTGTTCTTTAAGAAATAATGCCTCCTTCTTCTTCAGGAGCCAGACTAACCCTTCCTTCTCCCACCTCCTTTATGGGGCTTACAAAATGGGGGAAGAAATCTTACTGAT
This sequence comes from Formicarius rufipectus, assembly GCA_013399695.1. Classification (NCBI taxonomy): domain Eukaryota; kingdom Metazoa; phylum Chordata; class Aves; order Passeriformes; family Formicariidae; genus Formicarius; species Formicarius rufipectus. Next base: position 520,959 of record VXAU01003156.1, on the reverse strand, counting down.
TTACCTGCATCCATTTAACTGTCATGTACTTGTGGCTGTGATTGTCAAGGGTTTAATCTGAATCCAAGGCAGAGACCAGGGATTAACCTTGAATTTGCTAAACCTCCCTTTTGCTGCTCTTCCCTCTGACAGACCCTGAGGTTTCAGCTTGTCTAAACTTGTATAATTGACCACTTTGATTGATACAACCACAAGAGAGGGATGCTGAGAAACAGCTTTTGGGGTGATGCTGAGTTTGACCTCAATTCTGGGGTTTGCAGTGAGTTACCACATCCCAAAACTGCATCCTCCACAAACTGCACTTTCAGCCCACTTGAATCTTCTCTGGAGAAGCACATCCACACGCTCGCCCTCACCCCCACAAGCATATGGCCTGCTTCACACATGCTTCAGGGCAGGCCTTCTGCTCCACCCTGCTCCTGTCACCCACTTGCCATGGGCAAAATTAAACATTTCATTTACAGCAGGGATTGAGCTCGAAAGGGCAGGAGGAGAAACGAGAATAGGAGAGGAGAAACGAGAATAGGAGAGAGCTGGTGCTTTCTGCCATCCTCTACAGTCTGTACACAGCCATTTTTACTCCACAGCTAGATCCTGCTGAGGACATTCTTTGGGACCCAGACCATAATAGACACCAGACAGACCTGCTTTTCCTAGACTGCTTCTCAATCCCCCACAGATTTTAGCCACCGTTTTTATATATGGCTAAAATATTCCCTAGGATGCAACCCATCTCCTTGGACATTCTTCACAGACCAAAACTTCCCTGGATCTGAGGCTCCAGCAAATGATCCCATTCTCTCTCTGTGTACCAACCAGAAGGAATTAGTGCATCTGATCACATGATCCCTCTGAAAACGCCATGGGTCTAACAGCAGGCTGCCCAGCACCTGCACATGGTGACTCCTGCTCACCTGCTGAACTCCAGCTTGGCACTTCATACTCAACTATTTTAGTTCAACCAGGTTACAGCCATTCAAGTTCTCCCCTGGCTGAACTGATAAAAAATAGCATCCACACACAAAACTGAGCTGGCTTAATCAGAACAGTGCAAGGTCAGAGTGACAGCTGAAACTCTGCACCTGAGTGATTCCCAAGCAGGACACAATGCCCTGCATCCTCTGCCCCATTCACCTGCTCAGTGCATCATTCTCAGGCATTTCTTCCAAGAATCTTTTCTCAGGAATTCAGCTGCCACATGTGCAAACATGTCAGTGCAATCCAGAACTCCTTGAAACAGGAGGAATGGGCAAGCAGAGAAACCTCTTGCACAGCTAAAACCAGCTGTGGAAAGGTGGTTGGACTCGATGGCTTTCCAATGCTGCTGGAGGAGCAGGCTGATGAAGCAGACAGGCAGCACAGCTTTGGCTTCCTCAAAGAGCAAAGATGTCACGGCTTTTACTGGAATGTTGCACAGAGCTACTTTTGGCCTCCTTATTAGCTACCTGCTATCTAAGAGTACACCTCAGCATCAAAAAAAGGCACTTCCTGACTGTCCTTGGCCCTGCCTGTCACAGGTAGGGCATTACACCTCCAGCTTCTCCTCTTGAATTTCAAATACCATGATTTCTCCTTAATTCTCTTTAGTATTTTTCTTTTCTTACTTTTGCTACCTTTGAAATTGTAAAGTGCTTTTCCTTTGCCACTGAGCTGAGATGCTTTATGACCAGCTAATCACACTTCCTCAATGTGCACTCATGACTTTCTGGCTTTTACCATTACACTGAGGAGCTAAACAGAAACTAATTATTTCAAGAAGAAATTATTCACGTTTTCAAAATAATGCAATACATTTAGTTTTGCTTGACTGTCTCAGAATTAAGTAGCAATTTATTATATTTTGTTTGGATTATTAGTTAATATATCATATTACCAGCACAAAAAGTATTCTGCATGTCTGGTTACTGGTGTGCAATTTGTAGTCTAGCAAGTGCTTGGAAGTGATTAGCAAAGCTAGATGAAAAAAATCACAGAAAGTATTTTAACCAATAACTGAAATAATCTTTATAATGAGAAAGTATAATATTGCTTCATATGGTTCATAAACACCCTAAATGAAGTCCAAAACTGAACTTTAATACTCAAAGTGATTAGTTTTACACACCTCAGTTAGAGCCTCTGTATCGTGCTGCATGACTCAGACTTACCCTTGAGACTGGAACTTCATGCAACGCAGCTCTTTAATATTAAACTTTCCTTCGAGTGACTGACACAAATGTTCAGCTTCCTCCAGGGGTTCAAAGTGCCTGCAGCTCGTGTGGCCCCTGGCCCTCTCCCCTCTCTTGATGACTTCATCCAGCCCCAATTACAAGGCCTAAGAAAGACAAATCTCAAGCTTTCCATTTACCCTCCTGAAATCCATTTAATATTATTAGATTCTCTTATTTCCAATGCCACATCAAATACGGTTCAGCGTCATTTCACTGCAGTGAAGCACAAGTCATATTTCATTACATTATCCAATAGTGGCATTGTTTGTCTGCCAGTTCACTCCCATGAACATGTCATTTTGAAAAACTCTGCTGTGAGAGGCTCCTCTTAGAGGCAGTGAAAGCAAACAAGACCCAGCCCTGAAGTGGGGCCAAGCACTTTCTGATGCTGTCTGCAAGGCTGATCATGTGTATCTGGACATATGGCAGCATCCAAAATACTACATGCTTCCTATCAGCAGGCTCTGTCCTAGTTATGTGCTTCTGGCTATTAAAAGCTGCATTTGAATTTGACTATCACTTGAATTAGTTATTAAACATACTTCCATAACTGTTGAGAAGCCTCCTCACATAGAAAAAATATCTTGCCTATCAGAACTATTAATAAAATAGAGCTAGAAACCTTATTTTCTGAATGTTGGAAACAACAGATTGTGTGCATTGGTTTCCTTTTTTTGCAGTTACACTAAAAACATGTAGAGGCCAACACAAATTCATGTTCAGGTGTGACTGAACTGTGTAAGACTGAGGACACATTGTGGTTGCATCAGAAACAATTCAAGCCTTTAACCCCTGTCCCCCTGGAGTGTCTCTGGGTGTGCTGTGCTGTGCACACAGCCACCTGAACTCCTGTGCAGGTGGCACACCCAGCAACAGGGCATCCAGAAAGCAAACACTCCTTCAGATGCAGTGACACAGAACAACTGTGTGACCCTTGTGTTCAAGTGCCCTGCTGAAGCAAAGCTTTTGGTGAGGGAAAACTGGGGGGTAATTGAGAATGGACTAGCTAGGTTACTGTGAGCCTTGCTGGAAGACACTCCCGGGATTCCCTTTATTGCTAACAGAGAAGGAGGATGGAGTAAAAGCCTCTCTGTTGAGATTCTGACTAACCCTCATGAAGGAGAAGTCCGTTTCTCCAACAGCTGCACGGTTTAACCTCAGGAGGCTCACAACAGGCCCTGCATCCCTCTTCTTTTTGAGCATGGCCTCAGGCACCCATACAATTGTAATTACACACAGTGTGAAGAACCAGTGGAATTATCTTTAAAGGTAGAGAGAAGTAAAGATATTGATGCTGGGCTTGAGCATGGTCGTACACGGACATATCTTGTTTGCTTTACTGGACCAGTGTTACCCTTTGTAAACACTCACCAGTGTTTCTTCATTAACTTCTTGTGAGCTCTCAGTTGCTGTAAGAGGCAGAGAACCCAATCTGAGCCTTGTAACAGAGCAGAGGTACCTTCTGCCCTTGTTTGTGAGAGCCTCATGCCTGCTGAGTGCTGGCAACTCTCAAATCTCTAGGGTGGGGGAAAGCACTTGCATGAAATTTCTGTGATAACAGACTCTCCAAAGGATGACTTTCCTCCACAGTGAATCCTGGTGTCTGTGCATCAAAAGCCAGCCTGAGGAAACAGGGAGGAAAGTGTGCAATTTCCTTATGTGAAGTGGCACTGTCTTATTCACTGCCTCTCGTTTCCCACTCTTGCTATCAGTGTTCAGGCAACACCAGGGCTACCCACTTCTGAAGGGAATCGGTGGTCTCCTGGGTGACTGTTCTGCATAATGACAAGTTCAGCCATGACATGTGGGACTGGGAATACTCAGCCCCAAAGAGACCCACTCCCATGTAGCTGCATTGAGGCACAGACTCATTTCAGATGCATGAAAAAAGGCAAGTGAAATAAATGTATTATCTCATTTAAAATGCATACAGTCCCAGGAAGCAGGATAGATTGGAGGTGTCACTAAACAGTGCATAGTAAATAAATCATATTTGCAATGCAAGACACTTCAGCTAGCCAAAGCCTGAGGTGCTTAGGGCCCAGGAACTCAGGGTCTGAATGTTTTCAGGACTAGAGCTGAAACCTTTAAGTGGCACTTTCTGCCCTGAGATCCCAAGGGAAGGTGCCAGTCCCAGCTGTGAACACAGGAGCACCGTGGCACTGGGGCTCTGCCCGGACCTCCCCAGCTGAGGAAGGAGCACAGGGCTCCTCACTGGGGCACCCCAGGCTGCCCCAGCACCACGGGCATGGTGCCCCTCCTGACAGCCAGCCAGGGCATGCCAATTCTGGGCTCTGCCAATGAGGTGGCTGATGCTTAACCAGAGCTCCCCACCTGGCTGGTGGCAATCCAGGCAGGCTGGAGTCACAACAGGAATCTGCTCTGGGCAAGATATGGAGACATATTGTCTCCTTTGGCTGTCACTTCCACTGGATGTTTTCCTACAGAAAGCAGGAACTTCCAGGTATCCCACCATCAAGATATTATGTAACTGCTCTTGCTTTATATACTGGAACATATTTCAGTGTATAAAGTGCCTATTCTGCACCCAAAAACTATTGTCCAGAATTCAAGCTGGACCTTGAGAACACAATAAACAGGAAGAAGTAAGGCATTACTAGTGTACTCATTTTCACAGAGATAAGCAAGCAAACAAACACAAAGCAGAGGGGCACCAGAGAAGAGATGGAATCTCCCTCACTGGAATTACACAGGACCTGGTTTTACAGGGCCCTGGATAACCTAATCTAAGGCCCTGCTTTCAACACAACATTCAGCCAGATTGTCTCCAGACTGTCCCTTCCAACCTCAAATTATTTATTACTCTCTGGTAATTTTCTTACTCTGGTAAATGCTGGTAGAAGATGATAGAAGAATCTGAATTAGAACATATGCCTCTAAAAATAGTCTTATTACTAATGTATTTTGAAAAAATCTTTCATCTCAGTTGACTATTAGTTATGACAGCCATTAGCACTGGTGCTCTGTGGGGCTCTCTGCATTTTGTCACTTAAGCACCATGTAAACCAGCACATACAATGCTGGCTTGGATCTAGACTTTTAGAGAAGGTCAAGGAAGGTCACAACTCAACTGTACCTGAGTGCATCTAGGACACAGATGCAGTGTTTCCCTATCATCATCTCTCCCAGGACTTCACCTCCTGGCTGAGGGATGTCACTGGGAGTCGTAGTGATAAAACGTCACCTCTTGAGGCACCGTCCTGGGCAGGCACAGGGGGGACAGTCTGGTTTATATCGTACCTCAGAAAGCCTTGGCTGTCAGTCTGTGCTGAGCTGACACCACACTACTGCCATGTCACAGCTGGGGCTGCTGACCATGGTGGGATTCATGGGAGTCACCCCGTGCAGGGCCAGGATTTGGACTTTGATGGTCTTCGTGGGTCTCTTCCAGCTCAGAATACTCTGGGATTTTGTGACCAGTCACTGCGTAAGAGCATGCACCATTTGGGCAGACAGAGCCCCTGTGCCCTTCAAGCTCTTGCAGGGCCATGAAAACCTGTTTCTTTGGGAAGCCACACCCTTCCATTGTGAAAGGCAGGACCCCCAGCCCCTCGAGAAGCTCAGGTCTTGCTGATCCTGCTGTCCTTCAGCTGTGAGAAGAGCTACTGAATGAGCATTCACATGAGCACCAAGGGCTCATGTGCCAGGTGCAGCAGCTGCCTGCTCCAAGCACTGCCCAGTGCTCAGGTCTGGGCCATGGCTCTTTGCTTTCAGGTGCTGCACATCCATAAGCAACTCCTGCTCCTGTTCAGGACAGTACATCTAGATCAAGTGGCTTGCAGGACATCACTATTTGAAAGTGAATTTTAACATTCCTTAAAGGTGACATCCCTGTGTGGTTCCCTGACATAGTCCCATCTTCTTTGGCTCTGGTGTGGAGTTTGGTTCCTTACTGCATGCTGGTGCATTTAACCTGTTACTGATAAAACTTTACCTGATTTTTACCATCCCTAACAAGCCAGACAGAACAATGTTTGTGGGAAACTATGCCACAGTCTCCTCCAACTGAAGAAATTCCTTCCCATCCCTTGCTGTTTTCCTCTCAAGCCCACATACTGGCCTTGCACACACACAGCACTGAATTAAGTTAGGAGCAAACTGCACAGGCTGTCTGCAATACAATGCAATCAGCTGTTTCACTCAGTTTATGGGGCCTTTAAATAATACAACTAACTTAATTATTGTAGAATCAACTTAAACGAGGTTTATTTTCAGAAACAAAACATTTTAACATGGGTAAGAAAGGCTAGTAAAAAAAGTAAGGAACTTAAAGACTAGCTATATACTCATAAAAGTAGCAGACAGTGAAAATTGCAGTGCCGTAGGGTTTGTAAAATTCCTGCTAAACTCAAGGTCTTTGTAAATCTCCAAGTCCTGACAAAAAAGCAAGAAGATAAGAACCAAAGAGTTACAAATAAAGTGATTCTTCCTACTAGATGGTTCTCTTGCAGTTACTGTCAGCCAGCAGGCAGGTGAGACAGCCTTTGGTATCTGATGTGGGAATTCTGATCAGAGACATGAATGTACAGGATCAAGCTTTTGGAATGGAGAAAACAGGACCTCAGTCACACAGAATTAACTCTACTAAAAGAGAAGTGTTTCCTGGAGAAGGAGGAATAGCTACACTTGGAAGATGGAGGAAAGGAGAGATGTCTTGGTGACAGAAGCCTCCTGGGGCTGCTCCTGGGGCAGAGGGCAGGAAGGCAGCTCCCTGCACCAGGAGAGCCTGGCCAGCTCCCCTGCAGAGCCCCGAGATGGCCCATGTTCTGGGGAAATGGGCTGAAAGCACGGCCAAGGAGAGCTGTGGCCATTCCAGAATCACATCAGGCTTTTGAAAAGAGAGCAGTAGCAACAGCCAGTGATTGAGTCAAACTGGCATTTGTGTGATTTTACTAATTAGGCTGATGCACCTACGCAAATCTTGCTTTCTGGATTCCAACTTGGCAGAAGAACTCATGAGGAGATGAGGAAAATAAGAGTCTGATACCCTAGGACATCCTCCCAGTTTGGTGAACTACTCTCAGCATAGCTGAGGGATGTGTGAGATGTAATACACTTGAACCTTTCCAAGTATTTTGTACAACACCAAAACAATCCAAGGCAATGTCAGAAGCAAAACAGGTCTATTGGAAGACCAAATTTCTTCAAACTGACAGATAATGCTGTCTCACAGTAGTGGCTCTGCCTGAAATAAGAGGATTGTTTCCTTACTCTTTCCTATTCACTAATTACTTGTCAATGTTTCCCTAAGTAGACGAGACATGGCCTCTCTCCAGTATTCAGCCTTGCTTCCTAAATTCCAAAGTGTAAGGGACTAGATCAAGTATTCCTCTGCTGCTTTGCTCATGGCCCTGTTTTTCCCTTTAGAGACCAGACAGTGACACCAGGAAGTTGAGACAACCTTACCTCACGCCTACTTCTTTTGCACTCCAAGAAGTACAGGACAGACCACACAAATATACATGGCACCAAACAGATTTGGAGGTTTTAGCCCCTCTTCACATGCAGTTCCACTCAGGAGATGTATCCAAAGGCAGCCTCCCTGGGCAGACAAGTATGAAGCTTTTCACATGAAGCTGCCACAGAGGTACTGGTGAAGCAGCCTGAGCCTGAGGGCTGCAGGTGCTGTCAATGACCTGGCTCCTGTCCTGTGCAGGGACCACCTGGGGCTGCTGCTGGGCAGGCACATCACACCTCTAGGGAAGCGAAACCTCTCCGAGGGACACCTGAGCTGGGGCTTCTCCACTCCAGAGCTATTTCATCAACCTGGCCTGCAACACAACCCGAATTACTGCAGGAAGCCAGTTGTTTGCTGTAGCTGGGAAGTGGCTGGATACTCAGCAGCATTCATCCACTTGTCACCAGCAGCACAGCTCCACTCGAGCTTTACGGGCTAAGTACTTTAGCTTAGGCAGCCTTTAGTTTTGTTCTCTTACACTAGTTTTTCTGACTCCTCCCTTCAGTAGTGGAATAGAAAGAGAGGAAAAGGACCCCATTCTTGCTTTTGGCCAATGATCAATCAATTGTTTGAAGACCTTTACTCTACCCTAAAGAAAACAATGATCAGCCCATAAATCTCTGCTTTCCATTCCTGTTATGCTAAACTTACCACCTCCAAAAATAAGCACGTTATTGTACTTCAGGAATTAGATCAAAAGTAAATACCATAATCACACTTCTAATTATGATTACTTAAAGACTGTATATGAATTACAATTGCTAGAGTGATTAGAAAAAGATGATGGGTTAAAAGAACAAAATAAGTATTTACATAAAAAAGAAATTATAATTTCAGTTTGACAATCTTAATTAATTCAGTGATGATTGCTGACTTTCCGTCTGTAAAAAAACCAATTACCATCCAAACAAATAGGTTAATATATCAGTCAGAGCTGTGTGATCTCCCTTTTGCCAAGCCCCACAATTCCTGACAGCACACCTCCTGGTGAGCACCCCACGCCACACCCAGAGCAGTTACCAGTGCTGCAGTGCTCTCCAGGTGCAAAGAAACCACAGCATTTTCATTAGTGGTGGGAAGGTTTCCCTCTTGATGCTTCCGGGGAAGCAATCCCACACCCCCAGGCCTGGCCAGCTCTCCACAGAGGCCCCCAGACACCTCCTGCCCCTGCCTGGCCTTGGGTGCTCACACCAACCCTCATACTCCCATGCCCACTGCCCAGGTCAGAGCAGATCCCTCCAGGGTGGGACCCTCTCCTCACCTGCAGCCACTAATTCCACCAGAGCATCCAAAACACTTTTCAGCTCATCTCTGAGTATCAGCTCAGCTTTTACTCATCAGCTGCAACCAGAACTGGGCACTCAAGCCAAGGGACAGATTCCATCCTTTTTTTTTATTTCCCCCTAAATAAGACTCTTCTTCTCAAATCATGCTTTTCTGTATGTGAAATGCTTTGGCTCAGTTCTGGACTCAAACAGAAGCTCTCTCCCCCCTCTCCCACTTGGCTCAAGTCGCTGCTGTGACTCAATATGTGATTTTGATTTATTAAGACTAATTTCCCGCAATGAGCAAAACAAAACACATACAATGGCCCATCTGGGCAAATAATTTTGAGAAGGCCTGCAAGACAAATAGCACAGCATACCCTGAGACACAACACATGAATAATAAAAGGCCATTTTAGCATTATATATTTGCTAGCATATAATAAGATATGTTGGATTTACACTGAGATTTAGATTTGTCTGATTTTAAAATGCTAAATTTTACTTTAGTGCAGCCAGTATTTCATATGAGTACTGTTTCTATTGAAATCTTGATGCTGGTTTTAATACTGCAAGGTAATTTCTCAAGTCTAATTAGAATTATTTAATTATATTTCAAGTCACCATATTTAACAAAACCAAACAAATAACCTGCAGACCTCAGGCCAGCAAAAGCACCCTGATTTCAGCCAGGGATGATATATACCTCAATTAGCAATAAATGACAACATTAACATATGCTTTCCATAAAACAATATTCCAGAGATGGTTTTTTTCAGTGAGGTTGGACTAGAAAGAGCTTTCCTGTTCTGATTCAAGGGCAAACTTCTGGGTTTGACAGGAGTTTTAATGCCACAGCAGAGCCGAGGTTAGAGCTTCCAAACTCCTTTTCCTTTTAAAGCATGAGGGCATTTGAGAGGAGAAAACCACTGCACACAGCTCAGTGGCTGGAGCTGCCCAAACCTCCAGATGGGCAACCCAAGGACTGAATTACTGTTGGCTGCTCAGCTTTTCTATCTGCCCCTCAAGGCACTCAGAGAGGGAATCCAAGGGAGTTCTTCCTTCGTGGCCATGCCTGAGTGTTTTCCAAAGGAGCCCAGCTGAGCTGCCCACAGCCCTGAGCTGCCACTGTTCCTTCCCCTGCAAGCTCCTTAGTCCAGCAGCCCCACCTGGGATGCCCGAGTCAGAAATAGGGAAAGGGCACAAATTACTGGTCCCAAAGCAATAGCAGTTGGCAGAAACCTAAGACTGGAAAAGCATTTTGACTGACTTCAGACACCCCAACCTGCTATTTGAATGCATTTCCTGTGAATTTTCCTCCTCCTAATGGAAGCTGTGACAGATAAATGCCCCTAAGCAATCAGCAGCTCCAGCCTGTTTCACTGCCTGACAGACACAGCCTGTACTGAGAGAAGCCCTTCCCAGTGCTTTGGGTTCTTCTCAGTAACAAAAGAATCCCCCGATACAGAGCAGGTGCATTTTCTCAACTCTAATTGACATGCCAATATGAAAATAATAACAAAAGCAAACGTTCTACACTCAAAGATGACTTGCTAAGGACTGTGTGTGACAGAAATCTGCCAGGTCCTTTATAGGAACAAGAGAGCTACATTTCTGTCAGATCTTTGGTTCTTCTTCCAAGGCTGGCAGCATTTATTTATCTTTTCTTGCTTTGATCATGGGTATGTGGAATTTTGATGTCTCCAAAACTTTTATACAACATACATTACATGTGTGTGTATATATATAATTCCTAAGAAATAGAAAACCACACAGGAGACCATGCAGAGAAAGATTATACTCTGTCTTTACATAAGATGGATTGTTTCAAGCATTGGGATAAATTCCATTGCACACAGATTATGAAAAGATCCTAATTTATCTCAGAGCTGAGCATTCAGGATCTATACCTGGAAGCAAAGGCCTGCCTGACTTAGCAGGGGAGAAGAAAAACAATGATTCTAATAAGGACAAACATTTGGGAAAAAAAATAGGATGAGAAACAAACTCTGTATAACTGATGAAGTAATCTGAGATAATAGTTTATTTGGCTATAGGGGTGAACAATCTTTATACAGCAGAGCAGAAAATAAAAATAAAATAAACAGTTCATTTGCTATTTCCTGGCATTATAAGACTTCAAACATGATGGTTTCAGGTTTCATTAATTCTATCTTTATTTTTCTGAAGTATATTGTGTTTCTTGCTGCTATTCATTAATCAGCCAATAACTATAGTATTAATTCAATTTTCACTGCTGTTTGCATTGGGAGATGAAGGTGGTGAGGGCTGTTACTGCCTTCCTAGTGATGTGAATTCAAAAAGGACCATCACGGTTGTAGAAGTGTTTGCTTCAATGAAAATCCCTCTTGTGTCTGAGCTGCAGACAAGCTGAGGCACGATTAATCTTTATGGCTTCTATGACCCAGAATATTGAGAACCTGCACTGGAGAACCAACAGCCTCTCTCACGCCAGGGCCCACCTTCACCAGCACAGCAGTGACATGGGTCCTGCATCACTTGTGAGAGGTAAAACCAGGGCTGGGGTCAGCAGGGTGGCACCTTCAGCAGGGTGTGGTGGGGTGCCCTGGACTGTGCAGAGGACACTGCCCCTTCTCCTGCAGGTCTGTCCTGGATTGCCAGTGCAGAGGAACCTCTCCAACAGAGTCTGCCTCCAGTGAATCCAGAGAGTCTGGAAAGTGTCCCACCTGTGCCTACACCGTCAGCACCAAGACATGCTGCCCAGCCAGAACCAGGGCATGATCCTCTCCCCGAGACTTCTCCTATTGGCCTGTGCATCCACACTACACTAATGCCTGAAATTGCAGTCTCTGTGCTTTGACACTGAAGAGCAGGAGTATCTTTGAGATTTCCTGATTCTTCACATTTCCAAAAGTGCTATGGAACACCTTAAATCCCAAAGAAATGTCCAAAGTCTCTAAATGCTTTGGATAGCTTTGGAAATCCTGACACATAAAGTGCTGGGAGAGTTGCTCTGTTCTGGAAGAGTGACAAACCTCTGCTGGCTTGGGGAGCTATGTGGGGGCAGGCAATGTTACCTTGAAACCTGTTGGAGTTGCTTAAATCCTAGGGACTAGAAGTAATGTAGCAACAGTCTTTCTCAGATGACAACCTTTCCTTTCATGTTTTCACTGGATGAAGAGAAAATTTTTAATGTTTGTCCATGTCAGCCATGACTTTGGATGAAAATTGAACCAAGTTTCCTACACTTAAATTTTCAAATAAAAACCCTATAATCTAATAAGTTTTATAGATGCCGAAAAATATAGACACTTTTAAATTAAGTAGTACTTAAATTATTTAGTGTGTTATTCTCTATGGTCTAACCCAGTTAAATTCACACTTGAGATTGAACTATGGCTGGCTCATATTATTGGTAGGAAACATCTCGGTGCTGCTGCTTTGAACCTTGCTATGATGGGATCCTCTGTAAACAAATCTGAAAGGAATTAAGTTACATGCATGTCTCAGTTCAGCTGGCAGACCCATGAACCTTTGGTGGGGAAAACAATAAAATATGTGACTTCAGATTCAGCAAGATTTGCTTTGACAGGACTCATTTTATGCACTAGAGGTTAATTACACTGTTTTCTTGAACTACAGCCATGCCCTAAGCACTCATCTCTGACAACAGCAAAACACACTGATTCACAAAATCTGTCAAGATTAGATTTAGGCTGACAAAAGATGACTAAGTTAAACTTGTATAACACTTATTATATTATAATCCTTAGAGCAGGTTGATGCATCCCTGCTAATAAAGTTACAGTCACAGCTTTCCACTTTTCCCAACATTCTCATTTCTTTTCAGTGCAGCTGATCCTTTAGGATTTTTCACCCTGGCCTCAGAACCGCCTGTGTTTGAACTGTGGAAAGCACCATGCTGAAGAAAACCATTAAAACACACTTCAGTGTGATTATGTGGCAAGAAGTAGCACTCAAAAGGTGCAGTGGAGGATGATGTGCTCATTATCAGTCGTGGTTCACATCTCCTCTATTCACAAAAAAAAAGAAGGAAGAAAAGATGTTATTTCTAACTGCTACTTTTCCAAAATCAGCCTGGGACTTCACTTGATCTGTTTCTGCATTACTAAAAGTTAGTGTAAATCATAGCTTGGTAATTCTATTGCTATGTGAATCAGCAGCTACAATAAACCCTTCAACTACCTTATCTACCAGGGATGCAAATAACAGTGATTGTTGAATAATATTCCCTAAATTTCACTTTATTTTCGGCTTTGCCAAATGGTTATAAAATAGCCTGCTATTTGCATAATCATTTTTTTAAAAAAGACAACAACTATGCGGTGAGGATTTAAGTCCCAGATGAAAAAAACGAGGAGCTGCTATAATCTCCAACAAACTGGCGTGTCAGCCTAAATGACAGGCAGAAATGGAAGAAGACTCGCATACAGATTAGTTGGAACATGCTGGAGCTGGGATGCACCAACCACAACAAAACCACTTTGCCAAGAGTCTGCCCATGGGCATGGGATGTAGGGTCAGTGAAGTTGTGGGTAAGTCACAATATGGAGCTAACAAAGAAAAGGTTGCTGTACACCAAAGGTCCTCAGGTTGGGATTTGAATGAGAGAACAGTTTACTCCTTCTGCATGGCCAGTGAGCAGCCAGTCGTGCTCAGAGTGGCCAGAGCCCCCCCACCACCTCCAGCCCCTCTGGCCCTGCTGCTCCAGCTGCTGCAGCTGTGGCTGTGAGGGGGAGGGAACAGCTGCGGTCCAGCAGTGGAAGCTGAAGGTGGAAGAGTATCTATCAAAGACAGCAGTGATTAGATTTGCTTCAGGAATTGCTAAGAATTTGCTAAGGTAAATCTTCTGAAAAATGACTCCTGTGGATGTTGAGTGTTGCTGCCAGCATTGCCCAGCCTGGGCAAGCTGATCCAGCAGCAGGTTCTTCTTCAAGAACACACCCCTTTGCAAAACACTGAGAGAGAGAGAGAAAGCCAGCAGGTCCAGGCTCTCTGAGGGACAGATGCACCATGGATGGACCTTGTCTTGTTCAGACAGAAATGTTATTCCTTTAAAAACCTCAGCACACCTTTGTCTTATCCAAAACCACACTTTCTTCTGGGTACTTTAGAAATACCACTCCAGATGTAGAAGACTACGGGGCCTCAGACACGCCAATCACCTGTGATGTGCATGGCTCTGTTCTCTGCTCTCCAGGATTCCCACCTCTCTGGGACTGGTTCTGTGTACATGTGTGCAAGTACTGCTTAAAACGGTATCACAAGAGTGAAGCACTTAACCACATACAAAGATAACACCTTATTTTATCAGTGTTTAAATCCCACCTTACACACGGCCTCAAATAAAAAAAATTTGATGAAAAAAATCAATTTGCCCATAAAATGTGTAATGGGATTCCATACAACTCTACAGACTACATACACTATTGATGACACTTTAAACTACTGATTTAATCAGCTTTTCAGTGTCAGTTTTTATTTGTATAATAATATCACAACTGAAATGAAAATCCAGGAAGCAGAAAACAGCTACACGTTTGATGTCGCATGTGAAAATCTTAGATATTTAGCAACTTCTTTGACGCTTTGATCTCTAAAGAAATCTTACTAAAATTATGATCAAAGGAATTTATACTATTGCAAGTACTTAAGAATGAACCATCTTAGGGCAATAATCAGTATTCTGTTTAATCCTTCACCCTTGGAATCCATTATTGCTAAGCACCTCAATCTAATGGGAGTTACATATACTTAAGGATGATATTCTCCTAAAACAGAGTTAGAAGTACCAGAAAGCAACACTTCCAGCTTGCAAAAAGAGCCAAGAATTGGATTTTATTCTTCTGGCTAAAAAGTACTCTTTGAAGCCATTTTTTAAGCATATGTAACTTAAGAGAATTGGTATGCAGCTCATTAGGAGATTGTGCAGTTTTATTTTTCTATAGCAGACAAAGAAATAGAATTTCCAATACACAGCTACTTTTAATTTAATCTATTTCTAACTATTTCCTATTGTCAGTGTTTATGGAAGACTATTACACAGATGGATATATCTAATATTTATAAAGTAAATTAACACTCTACTTTATAACATGCAAAGGCAGATAAATAATGAATTATCCTTTTCATCAATCTGACCACATAATGCCTATTGCACTGTAATATTAAACACCACACCAGACTGGTGGTTGTAATCCCCCATGGTGAGTTAAATCAGTGTAATACAAAGAAATCCTAAACTACAGCCTCCAGAACAGGAAAAAAACACAAGAGCCATGCAAGATTTAACAAAAACACTAATTACTTGTTAGATTATGGATTTACCACCCGTGGTTGATGAGAGATAAAGGAGGGTTGTACTTTTGCAGGAGCAACTAAGAGATGAAGCCACAACTCCTACAGCCTTCACAACCTCCCACATCCTGGCTAAGCAATTCCTCCTCCCATCTCACCTGTACAGATTATTTTTCTGCCTGCACACCCCACCTACAAAGGTGGATTTCGATTTTGCAGTGGCTTCCTATCATTTCTATCCCCATGCTCCATCATTCTTTAATGGGGAGAGATTATCAGCAGCCTAACGTGCAAACACCTCAAACACCTCTGCCAGGAAACACACTGCTGTCAGCATTCGTCCAGGCTGACAGGAAAACATGCCTGCTCTAAATGAAAATCAATCTCTGTTAAATCTGTCAGCTCATTTGGGCTGGCAATGCTTGGAGAGCTCACAACGAGGTGTGCTGAAGCAGGAGTACCAGGGAATCACACTTCAGCTCCCAGAGATGGCAGCTGCCCCAGGAATGCAAGTGCATCTGAGACACCCAGACAGATGACAGAGGCAGACTTGGGTTAATCACATCTCTGACAAACCCACTGGCACATTCTCCTCCCTTCTGGGCTGAGGAAAAGGCCTGCCAAGGGAGTGTTTGGGAGGGCATGGGGTTAATTCACCCCAGAGCACCTTCTGGCCTGACTTCAGCATTCCGTCGGTTGTCACACCCTTACAGAATCATTTGGGTTTGGATCTGTTTTCATCTACACCACTGAAAAGCAGGAAACTGCAAAGCCAAGGAGATGGCCCTGCAGCTCAGGAATATCACAGGACTCCTGAGGGCACTCACACAGCCTGCCAGAAGCCACAAGCTTCACATGACTCCAGGACAGGTACCCAACCGCTCTGGAGCAACTCCCAGGGCAGTAACTTGGCCTCACCAGAGTTCACAACCCAGCTGGTGCAACAGAACCTTCAGCTGTCTTTAGCAAAACCCCCTCCATGGCTATTTCAGACCTATGATCCCGGAAAATGTGACACGAGCAGTACCATCTAGTAATTTTACCTTAGGCTATGTGATAAAATGCCTTTATCTTGGAAAATTACTTACTTGATTAAAGTGCTGAAGTTTATCAATTAAATTACTGATGAGTGGGTCCAATCCTCTGACTTTCAGTTCTGGATTATTAACTTGTGCCTTCAGTCCATTGGAAACAACCCTGCTGGTGTAACTGAAAGACAGAAAAGAATAAAACATCACTGACTGAAACCATGTCCATTGGAATCAAAAACTGTATTATAGGGGGCTTACAAAAAGCAAATATTTTGTAAATGGGAACAGAAATCTGTAATAAAATATTTATGCTTTTAAATATGCCAACCAGAATAAAAGTCACCGTTTCTTGCAGTATCACTCACCACTTCAAACTATTCAAGTCATGAACCAACAGCAATTTCAGAAACCACACATAGGTTCATTTCATTCATATTTTAATATTTGAACATTTATAACCAACATTCTTGAGTTCTTCAACACAGCAGTCAAAGCTGGGAGCTTCTAAAAGTTCACTCTTTTGTTATTACAGAAACTTGGGGAATTTACGATAGAAATTCAACATCTTGAGATGAAATAAAAACCCAGTGAAACAGCAGCCCGATTTCAAGAAAGGTTCATAATCTAAGTGTGAGACTGGACTCCTCTTGCCACACCAGTCATTGGTCACCAAGCTGTGTGGGGACACTGTAAAGCAGCACCTGCTGCTCTAGCAGAGCCCTTGCTGTGCCTTCGCAGCAGAACTCACTGGCCAGGACCCACACACAGGACCTCTCCCTGACTGAGTCCTGCTCTACCTCAGGAACAGCAGCTGTTCTCTCACCCACAACTGTTGACTGAACAGTCTTTTCTGGAGCACATCACAAGGTATCCTCAAAACCTCACTGCTCTGAGGCTCCACCCATGTACTCCCACAGGGAAAATCCCAGGACTGCACACATTTCACCTCTACTTCTCCACATGCCTGTACCACACTGAGGAGCATGTGTTTGCTGAATCCAGTGCTTCCTGAAGTATCCAAATTCCTGCATATTGGCTCCAGCACTTATGTGTTCCTGTATGATTTAAGTTCAAACCCATCCACAAGACTGCAAGTCATACAGAGCTACAGAAGCAGCCTTTTTCTGGCAAGTCATGCTTTCGAGTGCTCTGTGAACCAGAGTTAAGCACTCATTTGGCACAAAGTGGCTCAGGGATGTTTGCAAGACCAGTTATGAAGAGAAAAGTGACTGTTCCCTAACCAAACTCTCCCAGACTCACACACTCCCAATAAGACCCCACACTGGCACCTTTCTAAGTGAGGCAGTAATTGGCTCTGCTCCTTTGGACTGACACATCAAGAGAAACACCACACTACATCTGTTACTTTGATCACACCTACACATTTTGATATCCCAGATGTTCTCCTTCCAGTGAGTTCTTCAGTGTAAACCAATGTGTGCTGAAGCTGAGGACAGCACTTCAAAACTGAGCAATAAATTTATACAAACTGCTGGGAAAGCACACTGTAGTACATTGCAGTTGAAGGTGTAGCTCAGAGAAAGAACGAAGCATGGCCCACTTTCTTCAAGAAATGTAATTTCTCAGGAAAAATAATGTAAAAAATTGTTTAGAACAAAGAATTGAGCAAAATCATGTTTTGCTCTAATGGCCAGATAGTATTTAGAGGACAAACATTCAGGAAAACTTTTTTTTCAGTGAGTTTGCTTGTTTTTGTTCACTGAGCCTTTTAAAGGCAATGTTCCAGTCTTTCTGGCTGTGTAACTCACACATGTATAAATTCATCTGAAAGTATAACCTTTCATCACACAATGGCATGTCCAAAATAATGGTCAGGTTCAGACCTCACAGGCAGACTCAGAGAGCTGGACTGATGATCCCAGGAAGAACCCAGCTGTAGCATTATTATATATATTTATTTGAAGTCATGAGGGGTACAGATCACATCAACCCACATCAATTCATCTGGACAATGCAACAACACTGCTGGGTCTCACCCACCTTTAGCACTACCTTTATTCCCAAATCCTACTATTTGGTGAATGCTCAGTGTAGGTAATCATGTGAAAACACATGATTACCCACTGCAGAAGTACAGGGACACTTGACACACCTTCCTGAGACCATCTAGTTGCAATGCAGGAGAAATTTAATTAAATGGGTCAGCTCCTGGCCTCCACCAGTCTGTTGGGTGATTCCCTGTGTGCTTGCTGTGTCTGATCAGAAACTCATCAACAGCAGCAAAAAGCAAGGCTTTTCCATTTCACTGCTCTCCATTCACCCCTGGTCAGACCTACTGGAATTGCTCTACAGGCTTGTATCACTGCAGTCCAGGATAAGGAATGCAAAATTGTTTCCCCTCTGGGCTGGCTGGGGTGTTTTTTGGCAAATGATACTGTTGGTTTTTTTTCCCTGTGAATCACAGGCCTCCATCAAGTGCCTCTAAGTGGTGTTACAAACCTACAGCACTGCGTGGAGTCTGCATACACAGGACCAGTTTGGAGACATTAGCAGTACTAATGCCGGAGTCCTCAGTGGGACCCAAAGTGGGGAAAGTCAGTCTCAGCCAAGTCACACATATTGCCTTGGCTAAATACATACTCTCTTATATCCATGAGTACCAGGAAAACAGGAGCAGCTGCTATGAACGAGTTCACAGTCCAAGGAGACCAAGGGGATACTCGTATCCCTCAAATTCCGTATGTTTAAGGACTCCGTGAAGCTCTAGAGATATGCATCCATCATGCACAGATATTTCTGTTGCCCAGATTGCTTGCAATGAGATTCCTGACATGGAATTACCTAAATTTCACAGGTCAGAGACCACGTGCATGAGCTGTGTGGATCCTTCATCTCCTTGGTCTAGTTTAGCTTCACTGTGGCAGTCACCAATGACAACAACCAATTGCTAATGTCAGGCTCCAGACTGTGAGACCTGGCCAAGCTCTGCTCTGGAACGTGAGCTGCACAACTGGAAATGCCCAGAAAACCAACTAAAGACCTGGTGCTGAAACTGCCCAATGAGTGAGGTAAAAAGCTGATGTAAAGAGAGGCAAAAGACTCATCTGAGGAACACAACAAAACCAGCTCTTGGGTTTTACCACAGTAACCTGTGCTTGTCTTGTGTGTTCTGCCTGGGAGACCACGGCTAGAACAAACCCGAGCCTGGAAAGACTCAGATGATGAAAAGATGTTGAGTTCAGTGACGATGGGCTACAGCTCTGGAGGAGGAGAGAGGGCAGAGAACTGCAGAACTCACTGCCAGAGAGCAGGGAACAGTCCCCCCAGTCCACCCCAGCCAAGAGCCAAAGATTGCACTAGAAACAAACATTATGTCCCTCTGACTCAAACTACCACCCTGGAAATTGGAAATCCTTCTACTAGCTCTGTATCATGCTAAAATGCTTTGAAATAAACACTATACATTTTCTGAAAAATAATCTGATTACTTTACTTCTTTGCACTATCTAAAACATTTTTTTCGTTGACATCAGATCCTGAATTACTGGAAATGTACATTAAGTAAGATCAGAAATTGGCCTGCTTTATTTAATAACCTGCAATTTAACTGAAATATTGTAGTACAGAATTGTTAACTCTGGTTACAGCTCTAGTACTTTATTCAAACTAAACCCAGAAATGTCAGCAGGAATAGCCTGGAAAGTTGTATTAAAATATTGTCACTGGAGCAATCCTGAAATAACTGTTACACTGGAGCCCAAAGAACAGCTTGTGCAGACAGAAATCTCATCCAGACCTCAAGCCTCAGGCCAGTATTATTCCACTGACTGATTGGACTATGCTGTGATTATTAGAAAAGTCACCTCCAGTATTTCAGAAGAACAGCACCAATTGTTTTCAATCTCAGCTAACACAGCTCATCACATGTTCAAAAAGGTAAAAAGTGAAACGCTGTTTGCACACTGCATTGTATTTCCACTGAAGGCACACATTTTTATATTCTATATAAATAAAGATAAATTAAGATATTTGAGCCTAAACACCCACTTAGAAATAAAGCCAGATGATGTTCTTTTGTGTTCTGAAATGTGCTCTTTTGAACCCCTAGTAAGAAAAGGGGCTGAGGTACAGGATTCCTCAAAGACTTCCTTCCCTCTTCCGTGCAGGAGACCATACCAGTCAGGACAGTGCAGGCAGCTTTTCCAAGTGTTCTCCATCAGTGAGGCCGTTTCCATCTCTCCATGTTCCTTGGGATGCTCTTGCCCTGAGCTGTGCTGTGGTGCTGTGTCTCGGGGCCTGCCCCTTTCCTAACAAAGCAGTTCCAGCACAGCCACTCACCAGGGGATCATGGAGTGAGACCCCACCACAGTCCCAACGCCTGGGACATGCACTGAGCACCTGAGAATTAACTACGTTGGAAATTCAGGATACCCAGAACCTGAACTCCATCTGAATGCAGTTCCCTAAAGTTTAGTTTTCTTTCCTCCACTTGAATATTTGGCCCGACAAAATGGCACAAGAGGCATCAAAACTCTTATTTAGTTGTGGAATAAATGGGGGCATCAAACATCACCAGGCAAATCAGAAAATCTGAGCCTCATATCCAGTTCAGTGGAATCTAACACCTGCCATAAACACCTCTATGGGACAGAAATGGCTTTTGATGACATTATTTGTCATACAGCCTTGAGAGTTGCCATATATGTAGAATTAAAATAAAATGCACTGGCTACAAAATTACATATATATTTGCTGAGATATTTCTAGCTTGTTACCACACTTTCAAAAAAATATAAATACACACTACACATCATCAAGCAACAATTTTGAACCAGAAATCATTTTTGTTATCTGCCATGCATTTGTTCATCATTTTTGCTGAATGAATTTGCTGGTTGAATAATTCCACTCTGATCAACAGGGGCTAAAACAGCAACACCCTTCTGAGACACACAGGCAAGTGCAAACTCTTTGTGACTGAGACTCTGTAAGTCACATTTATCATTTATTTCTTCAGTGTTATAAAAATGTGACTGACCTATTTTCTGTACAAATGTATAAACTCTCCTGCAAGAAGAGCACATTAAAAAACTGCACGTTGGACACCTAAAAGAAAAGACATGCTTTCTCAGCCTTCTAAAACTCAGCAGTTGTCCCCCAGCCTGCTAAAGCCAGAGCAGTCTGGAGGAAGCCACTGATTTTACTGCAAAATCACAACAATGTTGTGACCAAGTGAGACTTTACAGCAATAACTTCCCATCCAGCTCTGCTCCTTACATCTCAGTGTGTGACTCCCTCAAGAGGAACCCACCCCAGAGACACAGGTTGCATGTCACCCAAATTCGATGGTGCCGTGCAAATAAAGCGAGCAGGGACTGAACTGACCACTCCCGGGTGCCCTGTGTGTGACAGGCAGGCAGCGGCCACGGGCTCCCACTCCCTGAGGCAGTTCTGCAATCTCCTGTTCCGCTCAGCAGCATCCTCAGCACCCCCTCAGGGCAGCACCACCCACCCCACCGAATGGCCCCAAGGGTGGTGGGGCAGAGGGAAGGGATGAGCCTGAATGTGCCATCTAGCAAGAAGCAATGAGAAATACAAATAAGCTACTTCAGTGGCCTGGAAGGGCCTCTGAACAACTAATTCGGTTACATTAAGCATGGTTCACCAGATGGTGTGCTTTGTCTTGTATTTATTCATAATTTGACCCTTGGGCTGGAATGGTTTGCCTGAAATTCAATTATGTGAATCCACTGCTGATCTGCAGCAGCCTGCGGTGCCTCCAAATTAATAACTTTTGGACACTTCCCTCACAGTTTTCAGATACAGCCCTTGGAGCATGTGACCCTCTGACCTACAGGGCTCTGCAAGGATTTTCTCCCAATTCAAGGCACACAGAAGTGTGCACGAACTAGTAAGAGCAGTGACAAAAACTGTATGGTTGCAGAATTTGACATAATTCATCAGGATTATCAGCTTTGATCTGATTAACCCCCCTGCCCACTTAGTCCCAAAGTGGAAAGAACAAAAAGAACACATGGAACTGCATATCCTTTCCCTATCACAGCTGCTTGCCACTCAATAAATAACTTCAAAGAAAAAAACAAAATGTTTGTGAATTCCACTTTCCTGGAGTGTTGTTGATGCTTAAACACAACTCTCCACGAGGAAGAGCCAACCAGTGCAGGATTCCCCTTGGACTCAGCTGTCCCTGAGCTGCTCCACACCATGACACTGGCACTGGGGGAGCCCTCCCACCTCCTGCCCACCCTTGTCATTAAAATCATCTCTGAGTGACTCCCCCAACAGCTCAGCTCACAGAAATGTCTTGGATCACACGTTCTGTCATTTCCGCACCAACTCAGCAAACCTGGGTTACAATCACTGAGCATCACATGGCTGAGAGGTCTCCAAGAAAGGAATGATCAATCCATGACCAGTACTGCTCTCGAGGAACTAAATGCTCCACTAAAATGTCACAACAAACACTTCATTTAAAAAGAAGAAAAAATAAAGGAAATGCATCTTGATAAATTTACTGTCAGATAATCAGCAGCCATGGAAGGAAAAACTGCCACAGTTTGCAGGTTTTGCTTTTGTCTTATAATGCAGTTTCTTTTCATCTACCCAACACGAAGCCTCAGTGTGTGAGTGCTTCACAGAATTAAATATCAGAGAATTTCATGACTGTACCATTTGTTCAGTAATCTGATCCTTTAGGTCACTTTGCTATGAGCTCCATTCACTCCAATGGGCCTATTCCTTGTTTATAGGGAAGGTTTCAGTCAGGCCTCTACTCATGGCACAACTGCAGTAAGAGTACCTGGCACAGGTCACTCGAACAAGTGACATGCTGAGCAGGTCCTGGGCAGGGGCACATGTTGGGAAAATCCTGAAGGCTACAGCTATTTCCAAGCCATTGCATGCAGGGCTGCAGGCTTCAGTGTGACTGGTCATAGTCACATCCTGTAACTTCATGGGAAACCTGAAAACTAGTGCAGCATCTTGAATTTTAAGGAAAGTGTTATTTATGCCAGTTAACAGCAGGAGCAATTCTGCTGTAGCAGGTGGAGTCACACCAGGGTAAAATCTGGGTACATCAGACCCTTTCTGCACAAAGAAAAACCATTTCATGTGTTCTAAATTATCAGCTGAGCGCAACTGCAGCAATATTCTCTAAGAGAAAGATCTATCTTTTGCAAAGTACCTACGTAAGGAGTTCATTTTGAAAAGATTAAGTAACTGCCAACAGACTACAAGGAAGCTCAAGTCTGGCATGTGAAGAGTTTAGCTGCTCTGAAGATTTTGTGAAGTAGAACTGACACAATGTGAATTCTGTCTCTGTCAGAACCATTCTAATGGGCTTCAGTGGAAGGTTCACAAATAATCTTGTTTATTGGCAATTATGGAAAATGATGAGACAAACACAGTGTGCAAATGGGATAATTAGAAAAGGAAAATCACAAAGCCAGACAGCATTTATAATGGTCTTTCTCCACTTCTGGAGGGCTAAAAATATAAACCTTTTGCAGTCTGGATTATTTTTAAGACTGCAGGTACAAAACCAAGTTACCAGAAGGCTTCAAATGACTGGAAGATGCCACCACACCATGAACACCCTGAAGATCACAGTGAAAAGCAGCTCAGGGAAGGAGTGAACATGTAAGAGATCTCAGCATCAGAAAAGCTGAGCTCATCAGTTTGTCCAAAATCATGCCGAAAATGGACTGACCAGAGCTTCACACAATATTGTAAAACGCTTGAAAAGTGTTGTAAAAAAAGTTATTACAGGTTGCTGGTGCAACAGCCTACATTTTTTTCCAGGTATATGAAAAGTTACTACTACTTCAAGGCACACTGAAAGCACCAAAGAAATTTGCAGCATTTAATTGGACAATCTTTATTATACCAAGGGAAAGAAAGTACTTGTCCAGAATATCATCAGATGGGAAAGCTCTTTAGTTTCATGTGAAATAAACTCTGCAGGACACACAAATAGTACCTCTATCCCCGTCAAGCTGAATATAGTAAGCAATGACAATGATCCAAACCCAAAAGCTGATAACCTAACTGGGAACTGGCAGCATAATAACCATTCCCCAGTAAAAGGATTCTAGAAACAGAACAGAAAATAGAACAATAAACCAACAGTGTATACTTATCAAAGTAACATCTGTGGCCATTCCTAAGGGGAAAGTAAAATTAATCTGGACCACCTCTTCCCCAGTAACTCCCAGATGGGGGGAGAGCCTTCTTCAAGTACAACCAGAACAGAGCCAAGTTAAACCCTGATGGAGAATCTGACTCTGCCCCTCTCAGACTGGCAGCTTGCACCCTGTTCTGAGGGCCGTGGAGAACAAACGGAAACAGACGACTGCTTAACTTCTTAAGCCAGATGGGAGACACTAGTGGGAAACAGCACTGACTCAGCAGAAAAGAAAAAACACAGCCTCAGGAGAGGAGAGGGCTTAAACTCTTAATAAAAAACAATAGAAGTAGACTGGCAATAAATAAACTCATCAGTGGAGAGAGAACGAGCATCAAGCAAGGACTCACAGTATTTGGTTGACAGAGCTTTTGGCAGGCCAGGGCAGCAAGGATCCAACTGCCTTTCTGGAAACCCTGGTTGCAGATACTTAACAATTACTCTTGACAGATGACCACAGGTATGCAAAAGGATATTCTCTGATCCCAGCACAGAAATTTTTATGAAGCAAAACAGGAAATGTCCTAATTTGCACACTATCCAGCATTTGTCACAGGGAGAAGACCTTGCCTGTGGCTCATTAAAAGCAAAGCACAACAAAACAAAACCACATTAATACTAGAGGTCAAAATTCCAGCTTTCCTCAGGAGCCAGTTTCTCCAACTGCACTTAGATACACATGGAAGATTAAAGAACAGCTGCCAATAATGAATACATGAACTGCAGCTCTGTATGAACTCAACTCAGGGACTGGACTCTGCCCCTGAAGAGCCTTTGTCCCCTAGATTCAGCTCAGGGCTGTTCCCACCCATCCTACAGCTCCTGCCCCACAGCCCTGGTGTGGCTGTGACACT
The DNA here is from genome assembly GCA_013399695.1 of Formicarius rufipectus. Taxonomy (NCBI): domain Eukaryota; kingdom Metazoa; phylum Chordata; class Aves; order Passeriformes; family Formicariidae; genus Formicarius; species Formicarius rufipectus. The sequence continues at coordinate 495,656 of VXAU01003156.1, read as the reverse complement.
GCTGAGCCCCACAGCAAAGCAGGAGCAGTAGCACTGCCCTGTGTTTCAGGTTTCTTGTCTCCAGTTTCAGTGTTTTCCACAGCTGTGATCCCCATGCTTATCTCCACACCCTGTTGATCATGCCAATGTGACCCCCACTTTGCTCCCTATTTTATGCCAAGAGGCATTTGGATGGACCAGGCTCACTCTCTCTTCCAGGCTTGAGCAGAAGGCAGCTGAGAGTTGCACTTTCTGCACCACTGTCACTTCCCCTGGCTGCTCTGGCTCTTTAGGGATGTCTCAGACCATTATGGATTCTAAACATGCACTAATGCACACACATTCGATTTCCCTCCCTTACACAGTTTTCCCAATCTATTTGTGCAGAGCTACTTGCTGCAATTCTTCTCTGCTCCACTGCCTCTACTTCTGCCCAGCTCTTAGTATCTTACAGCAGGTGTTTAGTCCTTTAGCCACAGATGAAAGAGTTATTGACCCTTTTGTGGCTGCAGGAGTGCGAGTTGCCCAGTTCTAATCTCTTCCTGTTTCCAGGTTAAAAACTTCATCAGTAAGATGATGACGCTAAATTTTAAATATGTGAAAAGTAAATAGGAGGCCTTAATGCTGGATAGAAAGAGATCAGACACTAAGACTTTCAAATCTCCTGACTCAGAGTTTTTAAACTCCTTTCCTTTTGCTTAATCTTTTTTCCACCACCAAGACAGCTGAATTCATCATTCCAAAGCACACAAGTTTTATACCTTACAGAGGAAGCAGTATTCTGTTGCAGAAGCTGTTGAGCTACCTCTTCAGCTCACCAGCAGATTTATGCATTCCTTCCAACTCCTTCCTTTTGCAACTGGCTAAGTGGCATGGATTGGGACAGGGAATGTTTCTTGTTCCCCAGCTTTAAATACCAATAGCCAAGACCCACTCGGCACATCCCATGGCACTGCTGATGGCCAAGGGCACCGGATCGGGCTTTGCTGAGTCCCCACTGGCCTGGAGACACCTCCTTGCTGCAATTCCTCAGGAACACCAAAGCCTCTGCCACCCCAGCACCACGGGGGGATGTGCTGAACACAGACCTCTCCAGTACCACCTTCACAGGTTGGGAGCAGTTCAGGCACTCAGCACTTTTAATTTGTTCTAGCTTGTATTTAACTAAATATTGATGCAGTAGTTCAGTACCTAGCAAAAATCATTGCTTTTATCACTCCTGAAAACTCTGCAGGAACTGTTAGTAATAGCAAAGGGTAATGTGGTCTGGTTATGGAGGTAAGAATGTCTGCACACTTGTCCAAGAGAAGTGTTTAGCCAGGTCAAGGGTGAAGAGCTCAGGAGTAACGTGGGAACCTGAGCAACCTCTATTCATGTTTTTGTCTTTAAATACAAAGCATTGTTTTCCTTGTTTGAGTGTTTGGTATTTCTCACAAAAATAACTGCACTAGAAGAGAGGTCAAATGCAGAAAGATTTTCCTGTCATCACAAATTTGAAATAGAGAATATTTATACAAAAATCAATTTACTTGACCAGTATTGTTCAATTTTTCTGCTAATACTGCTGGAGAACTATGACTGGTTAAAAGTGTTCCTTTCCACAGTTTGGCTTCTCTCCTGCTTGATTTCACAGTAAGGTCACAAGCCCAAGTTAATGATTTCACACTTTGCTGCCCCAGAGACAAATAGCAACACCAATTCACACAAGTTTTCTGCAGGATTAACAACATCAAGGACCAAACTGGTAGAGGGAAACACATTTAAGCACAAATGAATATGCCAAAATACTGTGTGGAAGAAAACCTAAGAAGAAAAATAAGGACAGGGAACCCCTTTTCCCCTGCTGCAAAAGTCCTCCTCTTGAAAACCCAGGTGTCAGAGAGGCTTCTGTCCTGAAGAAACCCACTTCAATCATGGAAAGCACAATCTTTGTTTTGATAGTTACTTCTAAGCTGGGTAACAGCAGTGGGAAGAGCAGCCACTTCTGACATTTGCAGTTCAGTGGCACTGAACTCTACAGTTTTGATATTTGTTGCAGATTCCCTTCCCTTACACCTCTGCAAGAGTTTGAACACCTCTGTGTTCGATACAGGCAAAACCAAAATACCCATCATAAAATCCCCACGTAAGAAAATACAAAGCAGATCACGAGAGTCACTAAAAAGAAACTCAGATGGTCTCCCCATCACACATATGATGTAATACACTCAAAAATTTTAAGTTTACTTTTCAGCTAGCAGGGATAGACACCTGAAGCCAGAAAAATAAACAGACTGAATAATGTAACATAGGAAAACCCCAAGCCTAAGAGGTGTGCTGAGCACAACAAAGGGACTGATGCTGCAGTGATGGCAGTCTCTCCTGCAGACTTTATCTACAGAAAGCCCAAGCTGATCTGCCATTTGTTTTTCGTTTTTGCATCTAAGTATCATCACAAATAATCTCTTTAGTAATAAAATTCTACTATTCTCAGTTTATAGTTAGGGGATGAAGTTATGATGCCTTAAGCAGGGATCCTAAAAGGACTCTGTCCCACCCAATTGCTACTGATCATCTGAACCTGAAAAGCTTAAGATCACACTCAGAAGATGTTAATGAGCATGAGGAACCAAATGCTGCCCTCCCACGATCAGCCACCCACTGCATCCTTCTGGGTCCTCTCTGGTTCAGAGCTTCAGCAATAAACAGGTGCCACTTCCACCCTCCCAAATAAAGGCACACTGGTGCAACTGGTCTGTCACCCATGATGCTGCTGCAACCCTTGCCTCCAGGTGCAAAGGTGCACCTGGAATCTCTTCTCAGCCCTCCCGGCACCCTGTAAGGATGAAAATGCAGTCTCCATTGATGCACTCCAGGCATACAGCCAAGGAGACACCTGCACGTGGTCAGGACATCCCTGTGGGGTGGGCTGGCTTGACTCAGGCAGAAGGAATCCTGGCTCAGCTGCTGCAGGGGTGAACAAGCTGCCTTCCCATGACCACTCCTAGAGCACACGCACGAACCTCCCTGCACAGCTCGAGCACTTCCCACACAGACACAGAGGTCAGGACCCACCCAGCAGCTCCTTGTCTGTTCTGTGAACAAAAGGTGCAACACAAAGTACTTGAGAGCTTGAGTGTGACCAACCCCAGTTACAAGAAGAGCTGACAGTTTCAAGTGGTTGCCGTGGGCCAAGCAGACAGAGCCCTTTCCTCAAGCTCAACAGCTGCCCTGACCTGTGTGTTGTTTCAAGTCTTTCCTAAGATGCAGAGAACTTTTGCCCATCACACATGGTGGAGCTGACATCCCTCAGTGTGGGGAATGTGTTCCTGCCTGTGCTCAGCCATAAGGAGNGGGACAAAAATAGACAGGAAGTCTCCTTTTTCTTTTTCTAAGATAGCTACAGTACTAAAGAACATAGAGAACCAAAGTAATTTTGAACACAAGACAAAAGGAATGAGAGAATAGCAGGCAGTTGGTTGTGGCACAATGATCAGCTACAAAGCACCACTTGTTATCTGTGCTAAAAATACCGTGATGATTAAGAGCAAAGAGCAAGGAAAAAACAAATAATAGATGAAGAATAAATGACGTAATGATGTTAAAAGGCAAGCTTGTGACATTTCAGCATTTACAATGGGATCTGAACAGGCCTCAGTTGTCTCCAGCATCACTCATCTTGGAGGTACCCTAAGGAACTCCAGAGGGGTGGGCTGGGCTGGTCCTGCTGTGACTGATGGCAAATGAAACAGGCATTAGTCACCACAAACAGTGCACAGATACTCCTGCTGCTTCTCAGCACGTGAAAAAACTGTGCCAGTCTGCACAGATAACGCTGTTGGATACCCAATTCCTCCTCTGAAGGAGATGGCAAGCACAGCACAGGGGCTCTGCTGATGGGCAATTGTTCATTCTGAGGTGATGGCCTCGAGTTCCTCACCAAGTGGGTGTCGTGCTGCCTGGTTCCTGAGCAGCCTATGTGGGAACACTTCCCTGGGGTCACTTGTGAAGAACGGCCTTCATGGGAGTGCCAGGCAGGCTGACTGGTGCTGATGGGGCTGGCACCTTCCACCAGCCAGAAGAGACCTTCTGTTGCCTTCAGGTCACAGAGTTCCTTTAGTTATAGCACAGGCTTAAGGGGCAGGGCTGGGCAGAAGGAGGTGATGGTGAGGGCTGACCCCAGGGAAGGTGTCCCATTGGAACTTCACCTCTGGTGGCACCAGCCCAGGCCCTGGTCCTGCAGAGGGAGATGCAGCAGGGACAGTCATATCTGACACTTCCCTTTGCTGATCAGCTGGCAAGACAGAGTTGTATTCTGACTGCACGATGGACACCATGAAGGGAAGGGGCACACAGGAACCCAGGGGATTCTGCAGCCTTTCTGTACCTCCTGCCACGTGCCCTGCTCTGGCTCCAGCACAGAGTCCACACTGTTCCCCGAACTGCTGCAGACCCCCATCCTCTTTCCTGGGACAAGGCAGAACCAGCCTGGCCACTCCTGGGCACATTTGCAGCAGCACAGCACAAGCAAAGGATACATATCCTTCCCTAAGCTCTTTCCTTGGGCCACTGCAGCCTTCCAGGACAAGCACAGTAGAGGACCTGAATGGCATCACAGGGGGGGTGATGTGTGTGACCCTGTGTGTGACAGGGAACAACATTAATTGAAATGTTTCCACCAGTTAAAGACTATCTCAAAATCTGAAGAATAGAAAAGATGTCTGAATCTGTTCCATGGGGGTTTGCAGAGAAAATGCTTTAACCATAACTCCACCAGCTTTAAAAGTTATGTTGGGAAAGACAAGAGGAACAAGAGAAGGATGAAGCATTGACTGCCATGTCCTACCAGTGCACAGAAAATCTTTGACTAAAGTAACTGGGTAGAAAAGCTATGAACCAAGTTCTCTTGTTTTACTGAATTGCAATTCAGTGTTTTCTATCAGGAACGGCTAAATATTTTCTGCAGACATTCATTTAACATGTCAATTCACTACTCTCTGAGATTGCATTTAACAAACAATTAATGAGCAAAGGCTTTTAAATGAGATTAAAATTAATCAAAAAAGATGAGGGGGTGTTAGTGAGTAGTTTATTGTCTGCATTTCAGATGAATCACCTCTTTCCACCATGGTAAGAAATCAACCAAAAAAAATTCGAGATCAATTTGGCCAAAAGTAAATGATTTCCCCTGAATTTCAATTTAATGGCTAAACTAAGAGTCTATTAATCCCTGAGGTGTACAAGATATTTTAATGTTCCTGTCAAGTTTTACACACACTTACAAACTGCTGTTTGGATCTTGCCTTGGCATGAGAGTAAATACTATCAAACCCCACTTGCCTCCATGTAGCCAGTTATGCTCAGCAATAATGATCTCTCATCTGTTCTGAAAGAGCATCTCTCAAACTCTAATGACAGCTCTCCCCCTGGCAAATAGTGCAAACACAGCAAATTGCTTGGGGAAAAAGCCATTTAATCAGTGTTTTACTAGTTTTCATCTTGAAGAGAGCAATATATGATCCACATGAAAAGGTAAGACATAAAATTATTACAAATTACTGGACGATTAGCTCAGCCCAGGCCAAATTCGTTAGGCAATCAAAGCCTGTGGTTTAATGCCACTGCTCCAGACTTGCAAGGGGCAAGTCTGGAACTTGTAGAAACAGCAGTAAGAGCCACTTGTGACATCACAACAGGGTGGTCACACCACGAGGGTGCAGCTGCCCAGCCTAAGGAGCAGCATCACCAGAAGGACCCTGAACCATGGGCAGGGCTGGGAACTGCATTTCTTGCCCATGTGCAACCACGTCTTCAGCCACCTCAGTGCCAGGGACTGGTTTCCCAGCTGACACACCTTCTCCCTCACAAACCCTTCTGCTTTTGCACTGGTGGGTTCCCACACTAGTGGATTAGACTGTGGGCTGGAAACCTCAGCCATGAAAGCATTTGGTTATGTATGTGCACAAATCCTTGGGGGATAGTCATGGACACACTATTTGCAGGGCCTTTGTTAGGAAGCAGTTAGAGAGGGACATAAAATCCATTATTACAATCAGCAGGGGAAAGCTACTGATGGGATCCCATGTACAGAACCTGTAAGATGATGTTATGATGCTCCTGGCTTATAGAGCAGGGAAATGAGGAACAAGGCAGAGGCGTCATTCTCACCATTAACACCACAAAGCCTGGGAGGACAGGCTGCTCCCAGGAGCAGCCCAGAACCTCTGCTGAATGCTCCAGCCAAAGCCCTGCAAGGTACCACAATCCATCCCTCCAGTCCAGTCTGGGCCCAAGGAGAAGCAGCTGCAGAAGCTCCTGCAGGACTGCCTTGCTGAGGAGGCATGTGAATTCCTGCACATTTTCCATACTGGTTTATTACTTTGCTTAGCACATGGGAAGGGAATGAGAGTGCTGTGTCTTGTTCACTTCTTACACTTCGAAAAATTCTGTGAATCAGTGACAGGAGAAAAGGAACTGACAAGAAAATAACTAATTTAAGAGAACAACCGAAAGCCAGTGGATAACTTGCTTACCTGACCTGTTCCATGTAAAGCAGCCTAACTCCTACACCATTACTGTTTGACTGTAAACTTGGGCACAGGGGGTGCTGGAGCCTGTGACAAGCCTGCAATGACACAGCTCACACTGGTCACAGCAAAAGAATCCCTCCAGCCCAAAGCAGTGTCAGCACCACTTTGCTCTGTTTCAGGGGCCCCCAGGTTCACGGGGCTGTGGGGCAACTGCTTGTCACTACTGAAAAACAACTTCGCAAGAGATGGAAGTGGAAGAAGCAGCTCTCAGTGGTGGTGGTAGTAGTAGTTTTCCCTGCAGGAAAACAGCAGAGACTGTCACACACACAGATGGCACAGCAGGGGTGGTATCTCAGAGTGTCTGGAGGCTTTAAGACACAGCAAGAAGCTGAACATCCCTGACAGGGTCTGAGACCTGCCCCAAAGCAGCTCTTGGAGAGCACACCATCTCCACATTTCTGTACCAGCTCCATGCAGGCACCTTCTCCTTTTCTGATATTTTTTAATGCAAGCAAATACTTTATTTGTAACACCTGTCTCCACCTGCCTTTCTGTAAACCTGGTCTGTGCTTCCTTCAAGCTAGACAGAGTAGTGACCAGAGGCTGCCAGCACAACAGGCTGGCATGTAAACACAGCCCCAAGCAGTGCCAGGACAGGGAAGCACTCCCTGCACAACCCGCTGTGCTGGCCCAGATGGGACCACCTGTGGCAATGTATGGCCAAATCCCTGACCATGCAAGGACTCTGTGGCAGCATGGACTCCCCCAGCAGGGCCCTCAAGGGAGGACCTCAGGAACACAAATGCTGTACCTTCAGTAAAAGGCAGTGATTAATCACACAGCTGTATGCTGGTGGGAGTGGAAATGTAAAGCCTTTTATTTGCAACCTCATTATTTAGTGATAATTAGAGCCCAGTGGGTCATAAACTGCCTCCAGTTTTCAATTTTACAAAGAGAAGGTAAAATCTTTGCTCCTTCTACAGGTATCTTATAATCTCTGGTTGTCCCTCAAGTATAAAGGAAGCTGGAAGTGCAATGACATAGTTAGATCGACTATAGAATTAAGCAAACCTTTACCCACCCTGTACTTTCCAGAGTGGTGGGGAAGGGAGAGTTGTTGCCTAAATTATTCTTGCAGCTTTACTTGGTGGGTCTCCAGTAGCTCTAATCTGTCTTATTTGTAATCTCTCCCAACTGCAGGAGGCATGTTGGAATTGCCAGAGAAGAACAGCTCACCAGCACACTTAGCCCTGAATTCCTGCCTCTGGCAACTGCCTAACTTCTGACACTTCCACAGAGGAAAAAAGAAGTTTTCACTGTAGAGCCAACAAAAGGCATTTTTCTGAACCAGGATGCCAGCTTGTAGCCTCAAGCATTAAATTTGGTTACTGAAGTTTACATCTTGTCTCCACCTTTCCTCCCTCCCAGAGATAAATTGTCATTTGCACTCTAGTTATGCTGTATTTTTCACTGGCCTTCCCAAAAACAAGACCCAGAAGGAACTCCTTACCCAACAAGAGAGATGTCATGAGGCCAGTCAAAGTGTTCAGAGGGTTGACATGTCTTCTAGAAGGTAGACACAGTCACCAAAGGGACCCCCAGAGCACCTGGTCACTGAACTTACACCTACAGCTGTAATTAACCACCAGACTCCTGGCCTTGGCAATATTTTTATCTAAAAGGAGCGTGTTACTGCATTCCTTACAAAGCAAGCAGTAATTTCTGATCCCAAATAAATCTCTAAGCTTGGCAGCATCCTACCAGAAGCCAGTGCTGGCTTTTATGACAGAGCACCAATGCCACTCCCAGAGTGCCCAAGGTACCCCAAGAGGGCCAGAGATGGGAGCTGGTCTGTTCCCCTGGGTACCTGTGACATCCCTACAGTCACCACACGGACATCACTGCAAACATGCTGCTGTCACTTCAACACACTGTGAGTGAAGCAGACTCCTCCTGATAGTCACAGATCTGCTAAATTCTGAGTTTTGGTAGGAAAGAAGCTCAAGACTTCCCAGTTCTAATGTAAAAGCCAATTTTCTGTCACTTCCCTGTGCTCATCTGACATGCCAATCACAACAGGTAACCAGCAGCCACTGCACCTCCACTTTAATGGAATTTCAAGTAACAACAGCACATCTACTGCTGAAGAGTGATTGGTATCATCACAAACTAAGTGGAACAATATTACTGCTGAAGTTCATCTCTCTTCCAAAGCTTGTGGAATCACAATCACCAAAGTTCTAAAGCTGCATTCAGCCAGGAGAGTGACTCTCTGTATGTCATTGTTAGAGCTGAGCAGGTTTAAAGAAAAGCAACCCTGTGTGAATTACTATCTATTAACTCAACTGAGAAGAAAAAAAACAGTTTGCATAGATCCTGGAAAAAAAAAATCACGTAGCTTTGGTTCTATTAAACCAGCAATTAAACTATTACATTGTTGAAATCACAGTTTTACAGTGAAGTCTAATGCACTGAACAATTTAAACCAGAACCTGACTGGGGATGTTTCGCACAGTCTATGAATATTCAGCAGCAATTTGAACCTTGAGCTCCCCCTTGTGCCACGCAACTAAACTACCAACAGAGAATTCCCTTTACCTTTGGGTGGTGGGGATTTTCTGTGATGGACAATGGGCAGCGCCGGACCGACCTGGCCCCTCACAAGTGCTTAATATCATATATATCAATCATATATTCTTTCATTTTAACCGAAACATAGTCTGTGATGTTTTTCATGAATATGGCTTTTTCTTCTGAATCCACATAATTTGAGGCACATGGTGCAATATAAAAATGATCCCCAAAAAAACAAGAGTCACCTCCAGCCTTAGCCCGCCTGATGCTCTGAAGACAGAGAACACGACAGGCAATAACTATGTAGACAACAAATTAGGCTGTTTCAAGGGCAGCCTTTGAGGCCAGCCATTCTAACCCCTCACTCAGATGTCTTCTATTCTAAAGTAACAGCTCATCTATACATTGATAAGGAAAATGCAGTTTGGCTACATTAGTTCCACTACACTCAGGGTAACTAATGCTGACATCTGAGCACTCCAAGAATGACCATCACCCATTCCAATAACAGGGAAGTGTTTCTTCAAGCAAAGTCCCCTGTTTGAAATAGAAATATTATTCTCCTAAGGAAAAATCTGTGGCTGTTAACTGAGTTTGGCTTATAAACCACATACAAATAAAACCCTCCTAAAAACAACACTGCTTAAAAACCAAACTAATGCACATATAAAATACATCTCAAGATGTATATTAAGAACTTTCCTGGCACCAGAGATTGTCTCAAGATGAAATGCTGCTCTTTTTAAAACTAGATTGGAATTAGACTCGATGAGAGCAGGACAGGACCAGGGGCCTGAAGATCCATCAGAGTATTTTAGTAGCTGTTATTTACATTAGTGTTTGGGGGTGTGGGGAAGAAGACACAGCTGGCAGACGCTTTGCCATGCTTTGTAAACTTTAAACAATGAGGTATTTTGAAATCTTGAGAAACTGCATTTATACTGAAATAGTCCAGCACCGAGCTGCTGTAAAGACGCTCTTCCTGGGACTGCTGACTGCTGTCCACTCTCCTGCTCTGGTTCCTGGAGCTCCCAGCATGAAGGCAAGTTGGCCCACGTGGTCTGCAAATGTGTGGACTAGAAGAACAGGCTGTGTTTTTTAATCCTTCATCCCTCACAGGTTCTGCAAGCCCAGGAAGGCTGTGGTTGCCTTCCCTGCATCCACACTGCTGTCACTGACTGAGAACCTCAGAAACCAAGGACAGCAGCAATGTGCCAACGCTGATGGAAACACACCAAGGTCCACAGACACACCACAGCTCGCAGTGCCCTACACAGCACATTGCTTGGTCAGAGGTGTCTCCTGGAGGGTGATTTCTGGGGTTAGAAACACACTGAACTGGCAAATTCTGGTTTTCCAGTAGATGGGTATGTGTAAAATAAAAGCTGCACAACAACTGCTGGCAACCCCTGACTGCTGTATAGATTTGAGAGAGATGTAATGGAAACATGGCCCATTTTCCTACTCAGTAGATAAGCCAGTATTTAGAAAATCTGTTCCTTTAGAGTAGAGTTGTGAAAAAGTCTGCAAATTTTATCAGTCACGCATCTCTTCCAGAATTTTCTGTTGCATGCTAAACAGGTAGACAATTCACAAAATATGAGTAGCCTTCAAATAAAGTATGAGTGAGTAGCCTTCAAATAAAGAATGAGTAGCCTCATAGGTTTTTGACTGGGGTGGAGATTTTTTGTTGCTTTAATCCTCTAATTTTCCCATAATTTTCTATGATAATGATTTTGTAATTTTTTCCCAGACACAGGCACTGATTTGCACTGGGCTGAATGCAGATCCCCATGGAATGAGCACAAATTAAGCAGCCTCATCAGATGTGTGTTCCTCATTTCCAATTCAAGTTTTTTTGTGATCTTTCAGGCAGTCTTAATCCAGTGGATATGTGCAAGGCTGATTTAATAATCACCCAATGGTTTTACTCAGAATGTTCCCTGGCACTGTGACAAATGCCTTAGAGAAATCAAAGTGTATTAACAGAGTTAACTTTATCAAACTTCTGTGAATGCCAAGAAAAATCCAGCACGGAGATTGTCTGACAACATCCTCTGCTCATAAACCAATGTTCCCTGGAATTATGTTACCACCTTTAGGCTCTTTATTATTTAGGTCCCACAGGACCCTTCATAACTGCAATTATCAAACTACTTGGTCATCACTTGCCTGAGCCATCCCAGTCACTGATTCTGGAACAGGGATACATCATGAGCTTTTACTGCCCCATTTTCCAAGCCATATTTGAACAGTAAATCCTTTACAGACAGACATTTGTCCATGTGGGCTGCACAACTGCTGCCTCAGCATCCATGGAGAGACACCAGCACACCACAGCAGGTCAGCCCTGGCTGCACCCTTCAACAATTACAGGTGTATTTGGACTTCAGGCCTAAGCTGTGCACAGACTGTGCCTACGGGGACACATTTCATGGGAGAGGAACAGAGCAACAGGGTAAAACCAGCCACTGGTTTTGGCAACCAAAGGCTGCCCTCTCTTTGCAGGAATCAGGTTCTCTTTCATTCACCTTTTACACCCTCAGCAAATGAAAGCAGTTTCTGCTAGCACCATATTTACTGCAAATGAAACTGCTGTTTGTCTTGTAAAACTAATTTGTTGCATTTTTTTCCAAATAATTTAATTTTAGCCTATCTCTGCTACAATAAAAACGTCAATGGCAAGACTAGCATTGATGATCAGGAGGGCACCTGGTTCAGCTGGATTGATGTTACCATCTTCTCTACTCCTTTCTCTGGGATGAATTCACCAGATGCTCCAGTGTGGAACTACCACCTGAAATGGGAATGCTCCTTTACTCCCATGGGCTGTTTTCAGTAAGGATCAGGACTAGGCAACCTCCAACTCCCAATCATGACCATTCCTTGGGTGATGTGGTCAGCACTGAAGTCAGACACTGCAGAAACAGGCAGATGATATCCTTCCTCACAGACACAAGATTCTAGAAATTTGGTTATTTAAACATAACCACATAATTCCTCCTTCTTCTTGCTCCCTTAACCTTCATGAGGAAGGATGTCTGAGCTTCCCTCTACATGTGACACCACTCTTCCAACAGCTCATTCTGCCACTCCCAACTGGTGTATATCAATCACTATTTATATTGATAAAAGACCAGGAGGATATATCCTAAAAATTAAGGATCTTTGGATTTTTTAAAAAGAATTCTTTTTCTTCCTTATTTTCCATAGCAAAGGAGAGCAGGAGAAAATAGAATGTAGAAGTAAAAGTGTTTGCAAAGCCAGAGAAAAATAAAATTACATAAAATATATTTTTTGATTTGTCTGTCTTCTCTCTCATTCAGTGCTAAATGAGAAACAAACCCCAAAACCCCCCTCTTGAAAAACTCCGGACTGGGGGACGTTTTTCTTCTTCTTGTTGTTGACTGAGCTCACACATCTGTGAATTAAAAAGAGCTACCATTCTGGGAGCACGTTTATCTCTACTGTTGAAAATGTGTGTTAGTTCTCAAACATTTAGTTTTTGTGATAAAAAAAGGCAAAAACATTATCAAGTGCCCCCCACTTTCTAAGTAGAGCAGAGCAAAAGGCTGACCATTAGGTGGCCTGGGCACACAGACTGAAATGAAACTTGTGAAACTTCAGCTGGAGACTGTGTGTTTCTGGGAGATAAACAATGTAATGTGTTATAACAAACCAAAGTTAATCTATTGTTATCTCTCTTTTATTCCCTCAGCTCTTTGGATTAGACTACACAGCTTCACTGCCATGCACTAGGAATAGAGGAGATAGAAAAATCTTTTTTATTATTCTTACTTGAAAGAATACATTTTTCAAAACCTGATTATAAATCCTTGGCTGGCAGGAATTACTACCAGAAGTATTGTGTAAGAAATATATTCTCAGCACAATGCAAAAGGCTTTCATGGTGGATTTGGGGAAGGTAATGAAAATTATCACTGAACCTCAAACTGGGCAGACACTGCACCTTTCCACACCAGGTCTAATAGCTTACCTTCACATTTGTACACTGTCCCTTATTTGGTATTTTTAGTTACAGAGCAGGTGCTTTTAGACAGTTTTAATGCACCTACACGTTTCTGCCTCTCATTGCACTGCATTCCTTTAGGTCTGAAAAGGAAAATAGCATAAAGCCTACATCAAATCACTGCCTGTGGAACAGACCAACAGTGTCACCTTTCTGCATCAGAAAACGAGTTTCCACAGCAACTCTGGTATAGTTACCCCAAAAAATGAGCCCTTCCCAAACTGCACAGGTAAAACGGGGGCAACCTGCCTGTGCCTACCCTGTGCTACTCACACACCTCCTCCCAAAACACTCTATTACTGCCAACAGAGACCCCACTGCCTGGCACAGCTGGCAGGCTCCAGCCACCCTCAGCAGGGCGATGAGTGCCCGTGCCAGGCTCAGAGGAACAGGGAGATCCCCCAGCACAACAGCCCTGCGGGCACACACCGACCCCTCTGCTGAGGGAGGGCATGGGGGGTTGTCTCAGGACTGGGGCACTGCTCTTTGTGTCCCCTGCTCCACACCAGGCAGTGGGAGAGCAGATTTAGCATGACCCGACCAAAAAGTTACAGAAACTGTGGATAAAAAGGGCCAAGTCCACCAGGAAATTGATACTTAGTGGAGTTTTTTGCTTTCACTTATTAATTTTCTTCAGCCTCCTCTCCTATTGTTCTTGGCCCTTTTATGAGCTCCTCTGGTCTGTTACTTTTGGTAGTATCTGCTGATAATTGCAGGCAGTGATGAAGTGGAGTACTGTTAGCAACTGGTCTGCTGGCTCAATAACACAATCTCACATATGGACGAACCCTAAAAAGCAATCTATCAAAAGAAGAATAAGCCTCCCCTTTGTCCCAGGGGCAGAGACAGGGTTTTATTAAAAAAGGAGGAGGGGGTTATGGGGGTGAATGTCTTTGTTGAGAATTTTTAAAATTATATTTCAGTTTTCCTCTCAACACTGAATTGCCACTTGCTCCCACATCTCCTGGATGTTTTTCTGCCTGTGTAAAACAACAAAATACTAACAGGCCAGTTTTAATATAAAAGGCAGATCAAATACAGAACAACCCTTAGGCTGTAACCTATGCAATAATCATTAAACAATTTCAGGCTATTCTAAAAGGAGCTTTTCCACTGAAAAAAATTCCATTGAACTCTCAAGCATACCCCCCAGTTTTGCTGAACTCATCAAGTTTAGCAGGAAAACCAGCATACTAAATGCCCCACAGTAACATCATTAAATTCTCTGGATCTTGGACATGTATTCTGCATGTAGTGTATTATATCCCATGCATTAAATGCTCTCTTAGCAAATAAACAATCCCCCCTCACCAAAATGAGCTCACTCAGATTCTTAATAACAGAGAGCAAACCCCAGATACCCATGGGAGAACATAACTCACAAACAACCACTGCATCTCTGACCTCTCAGCACTTATGAGGGATCTTCAAAAACAGTTCTAAAATACAAGCTTTGGAACTAAAATTCATAACTGTGCTGGACATTAAAAAAAACCAACCACCCAACAATAAATCAGATTCGATTTATATGTAGTGGTTCCAAGGCATGTTGTATTTCCCCATCTCACAGCTACCCCCTTCATGAGCTGCAGACAACAAACGAGCTGTCTCCTTTTTTCTCTCTCTCTGCCAAAGAAGTCCCCAGGGCCAACGACCCCCTCCTTTCACCTACCCCCTTCTCGGAGCTACAGCCTTTCTCCCAGCAGTTTGGCTGATTAACATAACAGAGCACTTGTGTATGACATCTTGGCCCTCTGCTCTGGTGAAGGCAGCCACCAGGAGCAGCAGGCATTGCCCATCCAATTACTGCCTGCAACAACGCCTTTATCCCGGCACAGGGGTGGAGCCACCTCGCAGTGCGCTCCTTTGTTCCCTTCTCCTCGGTTACCCACTAATGCAGTCCCCTTTCTAATGAGCTCTGGGCTCCAAGCAGATAAAACACAGCCCTGTCTCCTCTGTGTCTCAAAGCCAGATGCAACAAAAGCAAGCGAGAGTGACCACGAGGGAGCTCAGTTTGAGTCACATTCCTCCAGAAGTCGGCAAGTACCATTTTCGTGCCATTTTAAATTTGACTGCCCCTGCTCTCTATGACTCAGTGTAGGTTTGGCCAGTCCCAGGATTGCCCCCTGGAAAGAGTCAGTTGATCTCTCTCATTCTCCCTTATTTTCCTAAAAAAGAACTTCTCCATCTCCTTTCTGGTCCACACTGTCCTTCTGCTGTATACCAGATCAGGAACATCTGCAGCACCTGCCCTTCCACCCCTGTATCAGTAATCATCAGCAAAGAACAGCAACTGCTCAAAAGAACTTCTTCTGATTGCTGGTAAGGTCCTCATTAATTACAGTCCCACACTGCTTATTTCATTTAGATCATTAGCCACTGTTCTTACAGGTCCAGTTCAGCCAGGCACTTCAGCACAGTCTCACCACCTGGCCATAACCCAGCTGAGTGATGCAGGTGACTCACACGGGTAACAGGGGGGTCACAGCCTAAGAACTTACAGTGCTCTGACTTCTCCCTTTTCCATGTGAAATTCTACTGAAATCACCAATTGAGGACAACAGCTCTACAGGTGCCCCTTCTCAAGGTATGATCTTATAAATGGATGGACCTGGCTGAACACTGATAATATTTCTTCCTGAAATTTGCAATCCTAGGCTGAAATCTAAATAATCTTGTGAATCTGAGCCACATGTCTATGTAAGGAAGCTGAGGACACAAATCCAATCAAAGGGTCACAAGTAGAGTGGGGGGGTTTCTATTCCACTATATCCCTCCACTAGGAAAGAAGAAAAGCAGGAACTGTGAAGTGGGGAAATATTATATTCCACTCCTCCTCTCCTTCTAGACTTGGAAAGTTAAAAACGAAATGTTCTAAGACACAGAGAGCTTAAGGGAATAATTCTTGGCCCTGTGGGGATGACTGCAGCACTTGCACATCATGGCATTCAAAGGTCACCAAAGGAATCCAGATAGCTGACACAGCCTTGGAGGGTGCCCAGCACCATGCCCCTTGGGCAGCCAGGTCTGCTCAAGGATCCCAACCTCTGGGCTGCCTTCTCATGCCAACTCCCAGCTTACTTTCCACATGACTCTCCAATTCACATCCATTAGATTTCAAATGGGATTGAATTTCTCTTTTATTATGCTTACGTTCTGGTTGTCTCCTTTGCTTGGCCTATCAGCTCAAGAATTCATTGCAGTTTAACGTTGTGTAGCATTTGTTCAACTATAAATTAATCACTGTCAAATAGGAACAAAGATAATTAGTTTCCTAGAGTACACCTCTCTTTTTTTTTTTTTCCCTGTTGTTAATTATCTACATAGGCACTTGCACCTTTCATCGAGTCAGCATAATCACAACACTGAAATGCCATTATTCAATCTCTGAGAAAATATTAACCATCTTTATACCCCAGCAGCATGGAAAAGTAATGCAAATATCTAAGCTTTTTGAAGCTGATGAAGACAACAGTTATATTCACTGTACATAAAATGAGATAAACAAGTTATCACCATGTTCAGAGCAGCTGAATTCCTGTGCTATTGGATTATATCACAAGAAGAAGAGCCACTGCAGGCAGACCACTGTCAGGACACCTGGATTCTCCTTTCAGCTCTACAAAGGCCATTCTATAGGGCAGCCTCTGTATTTCCAGCCCCTTCTTACAGATCCAGATGACACCCAGCTTGCAGTCTTGTGAGCAGAGCCCTGCAACTTCTGCAGATGAAATATAAAGCTTGGCACCACCTTCTTGTTCAGCATAAAAAATTTAAAAGTGGTTTGGAAATGGATTATTTACAGAGATGCCTGGTCAAAAAAATGAACATGTATTTCTATAAGGCTGTCCAGAGCAGAAACAATAAAACCCAGCAATATATAAATACAACTTCTAGTATTTTTATACAAGAAATGTTTTCTGGGGAAAAACAAACGACAAAAGAAACCCTCAAGTGCAAACAAATACATAACACATATGAATTTTCCCCCATGAAACAAGAACTGCCAGCTGTGAATTTGTGTGTGAATCTAGTAAGTGAAATTCTCTCTGGCCACAGGATCAGAAACCTGAGACAGAAATCCTCCCCCTTCCTGAGAGCTGATAATCTAATACCTTTGTATTTCAGACAGAAACAAATGACCGAGGGGAAAGAATTTCTTCCACTGTCTCCCAGAGCAGAGAAGTCCAGCTCTGTCTCGACTCAGAGGGCACAGTTGATCCTACAGGTCCCTGTGGGAGCAAGAGAAGCCTCATGTCTGTCTCAGAGCCCCTGCACGTGCCCATGGAGGAGCAAAATTTGATTCTGGGAATCAGAAGGATGGGATGGAGTCAAAAGCAGTGTCCTTGATTGAGCCTCTCAGGTCAGCCACACATGAAGGATGCACCTCAAGGAAGCCATCTGCATTTCACCTGGCAATGCCTAAACTGCTGCTTCAAAGGGAATGCAATCAGGAGGATAATACTCTGTTAATGTTTGGTTCACTTTGTATTTACAAACAAATCCTACACCAATACTGGAGAGGGCAATGGAAAAAGGGGGGCATGGAAAAAACACCTCTTCCCAATGACACTAGTGAGGACAGAGGGCACCTTTTAAAACTAATGACTAAGATGGAAAATAAACAGAAAAAGCACATAACGCTTTCCCTGACAGGAACACACTGAAAATCCATGTTAACAGGTCCTTGAAAGCAAAGCTTGTGCATAAAATAACCTCAGGGGAGGTTCAGGTTGGATATTAGGGAAAGGTTCTTCCCCCAGAGGGTGGTGGGCACTGAACAGGCTCCCAGGGCAGTGGGCAGAGCACCAAGGCTGACAGAGCTCAAGGAGCATTTGGACAAGGCTGTCTGGCACATGGTGTGACTCTTGGGGTGTCCTGTGCAGGTCCAGCAGTTGGACTTCGATGATCGTTGTGGGATGTTGAGTAGGGTCCCTTCCTACTCAAAATAGTCTATGATTCTGTAATTCTGAATGGAATGTAAAATTCAAAGTTAACACCAGAAAATGCATCTTCTCATAACACGAGGCACTGTAATGGCTTTCACACAGAAATGGTCTCCTCTCCTCTGACTGCCAGAAGGTGGTAGTATTTCAAAATATTAATATTATTTATGAGGAAACACACTCCCTGGCTTATGAATGTTGGCTGTCTGCCAGTGCTGTATTTATTGTACTCATAAGAGTTACAGGCCAGTCTCTGTGAAGGGCCTTAATCTAGACCTGGGGACCAGAGGGACCAGAAAACACACTGCAGAGTCTTGTCATTCCAGACTTTGTTTCAGGGAGAAAATGTATTAATACCTGTTTGTCATTGGGGGAGTCTGACACAGTATCAAACATCAATGATAACTTCTGGAATCTGCAAAAGCAATTGAGTGAAACATTCTAAGCCTGAGAGCAAGAGTCCCTCTAGGATCACTTGAGGCCAAGTCTCACCGTGGGAATGAACACCTCTTTACAAAGTCATTAAATCTTCCAGAGCTTTTTCTGCTACCTTCAGAAATGAATTCTCCAATGAGGACAACACAAGTTTTAGGATGGATCTGTAATTAAATAAGGCTGCCAAAGAACAAGTCTGGCTCATGTTAAAAGCCAATTCCTGGCATACAGTGTCTGAGGGTCTATCAAGGTAACCTAAATAAAAGCCATTCCACAGAAGTGTTAGCAAAAGAATGTTGAGCATTCTTTTTGCTCATAAATGAACAAACTTCTGAAAATCTTAGAACCAGAGTGAAATTGCCATTGCCACATAAACACAGTGCACGTTGCTTAGACCAGACAGACTAACCAGTGGTTAGTCAAAGAAACCAGTTACAGCAGACAAAACCCAGGTGTCCTAACCAAGCAAATTAGATTCAATGCATTTGTTGCAGGATGCCAGAGGCAGAAAGGGCTCTGGGAGCAGACACCTTCTGACCAGCCCTGCAGGTCCCCAGGAGTGCTCTCAGGATGAGCTGAGGACAGCCGGCACAGGGAAATGGTCTTCTTGAAGATCCCAGTTGCTTCACCAAAATGAACCCACACAGCTGTGCCAGCTCACTGCACACATTATCACAGAATCACTACCAAACATCTTCTCAACATGGAATATTACCCTAAATGTTCTAAATTCCTCCTCTTGGTTGAGAATGGATGGGATGAAGGAGACAAATGAGGACACGAGCTGTGGCCCCTCCCAGTCCCATCCACGGAAAGCTCCTTCCACTCTGCAGGTTCCATGATGGCCCCACCAAGGGCTGCAGGAGGCGGTGTGGCCCAAAGACACCAGCCACCTCCTCCTCCTCAGCAGTGGAGAACAGCATGAGCCAACCCTGGAGCCTTGGAAATATCTCCACTAAGAATCTCCTTCCTGGGTAGGTTTGTGGGGAGCAGGGAAGCCTTCACTGTGAATCTGAGAAAAACCCCATGGCACTGTCGAGGTTTGACCCCCAAAGCTAAGCACACACCTAGAGGCTCTCCATTTACTAATTATTTGCTGCATGCTAGGTTATAAGTTATTTTTGGCATAGTTAATCTTTCCTAATGATACTCATTTTAAAATGCCTCCATGTGTCTACCTACTGGTAAAAGAAATGGAAAACCAGTCACACCCCAGAGCTGCACAGATTTATGGTCAATAAAATACTCACGATTCTCGCAGCTTGGTTTCATTCCTACATCTTTAAGAAACAAATTCTGGCAGAAGGAAGTTTTAATATTCAAGGGAAAAAAGGTTTTTACAATGGCACCCCAGGACCCAGAACAATAGTGCTGCCTTCATTCTGCTGTGATCTGTGCAGCTTGAAAAGTAATCCAGAAAACCCAAGTGCCGTTAAAAGGGAAAGATCTTTTCTGGGGGAAAGTAATTCCTTAGGGTGTGATACACAGAAAAATCAAACCACCAATTACATGAATCTTGATTACACTCAGAGAATTGTGTGCTTCAAAACTGTTAGCTCAGCTCTGGTCAAACTCCAGTCAGAGGGAATGAGGCTGAAAAATAAAAGGCTATGTGGGAGATCCCTGGTGAATCCAAAGCAGTCTCATTCCGGAGAGGAAACAGCCCCCCTGGGTCTTGGCTTCGCCCACATTTATGGGAGGGGTTGTACTTCAGGAACACCATGTAATGACTCCAGAAGAAAGTTGGTTGTATATGGTATAAAAGTTTGGCCCTTTAGGTATGAAAGAGTACCCTGCAATTTCTAGGAATTACAAGCAAAAAGACAAAACAATGCAGAAATAGTAGGAGATAGGACAGCTTAGACACTCATACAGAATTCAATCCAGCACTGTCACCCAGAGGAGCCCTTGAGAGAAAAATATTAAGCATAGGAGAACACTAAGTAGTAATTTACTTGAGTGGGCAAATACCACCTTTCTCTCAATCTTTTTACTGAGAAACAGAATTTCTAATGCTGAGCTAAACCCTGCCTTACCTTTTAAGGACACACAGTAAAATGAACACAGCCCTAGAGTGTTGAAGACAGTAAGATTTCAGTCTCCCCCATGAAGGATGTTACACCCAAAGGAGAAAACTAAAAAGGAACCAAAAATCTCACAACTTTGCTAGTGGCTGGAGTCAGAGCCCAAATGCTGCCTCTCCTACTTCCTCACAGAGAATATAAAGTGACGACATGGTCTGGACTGGATTTGGAACTGTCAGGCAATAAATCCACTGCAAATGTTGATTTCCTTGGACTCTGCAGGACTGGTGCGAAATTGAGAGTCCCTTACTAACAGCAGCTTACTTTTTCCATAGAAATGACCTGTAAAAAGATATTTATTAGATAATGAATTGCAAAGGGCTGTCAGCTGAAAGTGATCTCTCATGCAAGCAAGTGGTCACATTAGGCAAAACTTAATTTTGGCCATTTAATCAAAATCAAGGAAAACAGTTTATACACGAATTCTTCACATGAATCACATTTCTACTCTGTTTCATCTCTTTCAACAATTTAGAGTAGAATTTCCAAAACCATCAGTAATACTTAATGCTCACCTCTATAGCAATACACTATTTAAACATCTGTATCTCAATCTTAAAAGATACATCTTAAATGCCTTTAAAAGACATTTAGTTTTTTTTTCTAATCAGAAAACACTGTAACTTGGCCTCAAATTTACTGCTTTACCCAAGCACCTCTTCTCTGTACTGTTAGCAGCTAAGAATGTTTTTAATGTGTTTTATGGTACATCAGCGGAGGGAAACACTTAATAAGTAACTAGAAAAGTAACATGAAGCTCCTTTCCCAGGCTGAGTCTGTCTGCCAATCCCCTCTACTGACATTTTAAGGGAGCATAAATGGGAAATACCAAAGAGAGGCCAGTCCCCATAACTCTGATGTTTCTGACTAGCAAAGTCAAGTGCCCCAGGGCAGTGTAAGACACAGGGAGGCAGCACAGCCCCCGTGGTGTACAACCCATGCGGGGCCCTGCTCTTCCCCCTGCTGACAGTCCTGGCACCCCGAACGGTGCCCGCACATGCAGAGCAGCAGTGAGACAGCTCCCCTTCCACATGGGGGTTTGATTCAGGAACCAGTCTGCTCCTGGGGAAGAGAAGCCCACCTGCCCTGGGCCTTGACAAGGTCTAGAACATTTCCTGCCCCTCAGCTCCCAGCCTGGGGTGCAGAGAGAGGAGCTGGAGAGCTGCTCAAGGGCTGCTCATCCCCTCTTGCCTTGTCCCAGCTGGAAAGCAAATGTCACGTTCTCAGTGCACATCAGGAGCTCCTGGTCTCCAGACAGGCTGACACAGTCTTGCCACTTGTTGCCTCACACTCCAGTTATGAACATTATGACTATCTCAGAAGGTGTCCTTGCTGCATACACAGCTTGTTCCATGAGCAACAGAACTCATGAAGCTTTTCATTTGGGGATTTTTTTCATGTTTAACAAAGCTGAACTCACCCCACAGTTTTTCACTGAATGGAAACATTAATGAGGTTTCTTTGTGCTTCCTATTCTTGCAGGAGTTGTAGAGCTAACATTATTGAGACCTCTTCCTTTCTCTCAAATGGGGTGAGACTAATTCAAATTTCACTGAAGTTATCCAAGAAATGAGAAGTTGGAGCAGATAGACAGAACACTGCGTGACTGCACACACCTTGTTTCTGCAGGAAAAGATGACAATACAAAAAAGAAAAAAAGACCTAATTTTACAACAGTGCAGAAAAAAATTCAGCCTGGGATCTTTGTGAGTGCCTGGCTGGTTCTGCTCACACTTTTAAAAGCATATTTGTTCCAAACATTTAGTAACTGTGATGCTGCATTAGGATCTCTCCTTCTCAAAGATTTGATTGAAAGTTTTAGTCCCTTCAAGCCAGATCAAGAAATAGTATGTGAAACCCAGATATCTGATTTACTCTTACACAGCAGGGAGGGCACCTTTGTGGTCAAAGTTGTATCAGCACAGGGACATTCTCAGCTCTTCTCAGGCTGGACAGAATGAAAGAATTTGCTTGTATTTATCAGTGAACGGGGATCTGAGAAAACCAGTTCAGCAGATGGGATTACCAATACGGGGGGCGGGGTATGCTAATGCCAAAAACATTTTGGGTTAAGAAACTATCCTTATTTTTCAGCAAAGCACCATCCCAAGTACAGACCATGACAGAACAACCAGGCCCTCAAATAAAGTGGAAGGAAGAGGCAGAGGAAGCAGCTAACAACAAGTTCTGCCAAAAGTTTTTATCCCAGTTCACTGAAGAATGAGAAAACTAGGGTTGGCCTTGGGTGAGAATATATTAAAGAAAGGAAGAAAGTCAGGATGATGATGGGCTCGGGAGGAAAAATGGTGGCTGAGCTGCTGAACTGGAATAAAGGAGAGCAGTACCAGTGACTGTAAGAGTTTATCAGCCTTCCACCAGCTGGGGAACAGCAGAGTCTGTGGGAAAGCAAAGGGAGCTGGGCCTGTTTGAAAGGGCTACACAGCTCTCAGGGAGTTCTCCAGGTCAACTGGACTCAATCTGCCCTCACCGCAATATTCCAACACCCCATCTTTCCCAGCCACCCAAGTTATGAACTTCTGAACTGGCACCAATGAATTCTGAGAGGCTTTATGGAACAGATGAAGTCGTGTGGCTGTTATATCTCAGTTATCCCAGCACATATTCCATCACCTGGTACCATGTGTGATCATTTATGCTTCTCCACAGTGAGGCAAATATGTAATTAAAAAACTGTGGTTGCACCTTGTGCAGATTTTGTGCTAGAGTAGGTACCTGGGAGTTAACTTTTCCCTTCCTTTCCCCTAAGAATTAACAATATTGTTTGAAAGCTGTACTGAAGTCCCATAAGGAAGCTATTGCTAGACTTCAGAAACAGACCAGAAGTCAGAATTTCAACATTCTTTTCCTCCCTGAGATGAGAAATTCACCTACACCATAGAGATGGAGCCCCGCAGTGCTGCAAATGCAGTGTTCACAGGCTCCTGCTGGAGCCCAAAGGAATGGCTGGGAAGAGGGAGAGCTCGACAGGAGACGCCAAACACCACAGTGCCTCCTGAGTGGATTCAACACAGTCCTCGGTTGTCTCCTCCATGGGTTCAGCACAGTCCTCCTGAGGGGATTCAGGACAGCCCCTCCCCAAAGCGAAGGTGTTGGAGTGAGCGTTTGAAAACAGATGCTGATGGTGCTGGCAGAGCTCAAACCAGACAGCAGGAGCCTCCTAAAGTAAAATGCACAGGAGGAAAATTAACAAATGGCAAGGCACAGGGAGACAAAGGAGGAAAAACAAAGACCTCCACTTACGGACAGAGCTGCTAATTCTTTAGAAAGAAGACATCTCCTTGCTCTGAGAGAAATCCCTCAAACAGGGTTAACAACTCACATTCAGCATTCCTGAAAAGGAGCATGAATTACCCAAGCAGGTTTATGGGCAGTTTATGCTGTCACAGGGGACATGGAGAAGTAAGTACTTCAAAGACACTTCTGAGTCAGAAGAAAATCCTCTGTTACCCAGTCCTGGCAAAAAAGCTTTTTAACTCTTGGGGAACTAGAAGCATCTGAACAAAATAAACCAGCAAGGGTACAGACAAGAGCCTGCAGCTTCCAGGGGTGTCTTCCTGCTGCCCAACCTGCATCTCTTCTGCCAGAAGTGACCACTTACCAGGACACCAATGCAGTGGTTGTGGGTGCCACCACCTGAGCTGGTTCCCACCACCTGAGCTGGTTCCCATGGTGATTTTTTCAACCTCATTTGGACCATTTTGCCTGAACTGGCTTAGGTGGCATCAAAGATCAAAAATGAGGAAAAAGGCAGGGTTGTTATCCATGATCAACTGATAAAAAATTGAGACAAATGGAGGCTAAGTCGTGTTTGTGAGCAGGAATTGCAGCTTAACTCATATTTCCTCAAACCCACACTACACTTCCAAACCTCCATTCACATAAGAGGGAAGAAACATAAGTTTAACCAACATTTCTGAAGCCCTTTGACCCAGGGCAGTGCTGCCCCAGCCCACCACTGGTGATTTTCAGCCCACAGGCCCAGCAGTTTCACCCCAGCCCCCTCAGCCCTGTCCCTGCTGAGGAACAGCGGAGGGGACGAGCAACTGCAAACATCCCAAGGAAGGCGACACGAGAAAATCAGCTCTGTCTTAATCCTTTTTTAGGTCATTATCCATTGAACTCTTTCCAACCTAAAAATGAGCTGGTTCTTTTTTCTTTCCCTTCCAGGAGGATCTTAGCCAAAAGTGCTGCAAGCTTTCTCAGGATTGTTGCTCCACTGTAAAACAATTTCTTTTCGAGCAATTTCATATACCAATTGCATTAAAGAAGCACAGTTCAGCTTGGCCCATCCACTACAGAAGCGGCTGGGTAGAAAAGTATCTTGAATTTTGGTATGAGCTAGGTTAATTTAAGATTTCATGGAAAAACATAGATCTGAATCTGGCACACGTACTGCATCAGTGGCACAACTTCAAGCATATAAAATCAGATGACAAATTTGAGTATTTTTATCCAACAGGATCAGAATTCTGAAATATTTTCTGAAAACAACTAAGCATTAACTACGTACAGTAAGGGAGAGAAAGAAGAGCTGAAGACTATGTTATCAATCTGGTTTTTGCACTGTTTTGCAGTCATTTAACACTGTGGCTGTGGCTGATGGACAGCCTGGTACCACGACCTGTACAGCACACTGTGACCTGAGCAACAGGCCAGGTACATGAAACAGAGATGACTAACTCCATCAAGGCTTACTTTAATGCAATGCTAGGACATTGTTTCTCCTACCTTGATGCTCCTGGTGGAATGTAACAGAGAAAGAAAAGGGACATGCATCACAAACCACAAGCCAAAATAACCCTCAATCTCTTTCCAAAGCATGCTTGTAGAAGGTGGAGGTAAAGATCAGAAAAGTCTTTGGTACTAAATGCATCAATTTTAACAGAAGTACTATACTGAGTGGCCTTAAATACATCCAGAAAAAAGTGAGCCGATTTCTTTGGGTCCTCTGCCAGCCTATTTTTTTCAACTCTACCCATGGTAAGCAACTTTCAGAAGGATTAGCAGCTGCTTTTACAACTTAAATTACATGCAGAAAATACATTATTCTCACATCATGGCATCCACACTTATCTTCAGGCTCTCACTTTCCTCACAGTTACAGGCAGACCATGCAGGACTGTGCTCTGAGACACTCACTGCTTTCCCAGCAAGCTCCTTCATGGAAGCACAATGCAGAGCCTTTGGTGGCTTCACTGCTGACTCAAAGCTTGGGAGGGATCCATGTTAAAACATCAGGACCTGACTCAGTTTTCACCTGAAGAGACTCAGTACAGCACAAATCGGTGCCTGCCAGTGGAGACATTAATTTACAGCAGTTGAAAAAGCATCTGGTGAACTTCAGCACAGGTATTTTTAATCACCACTGGTGCAACTGGGACAAGAACTGAGCTCTTCGAGAACCCCAACTCACACTGATCCAAAAATGTCTGGCATTCCTCCCTCACCACTGCTGTATCTGGCACAGATAAAGCATGAATATAATAGAAATCTTTCTCCTGAAGGTCCTCCAGGAATCAGGGCTAGGGAAGACCAGGGATCACAGCAGAGCCACAGCTAGGGAGGAAAAGCCTGCTCTCTCCAGTGGGGCAGGGCCTGCCCCACAACAGCACAGCTACTGGGGCATGTGTGGCAAAGGGGGAAGATGCAGCCCTGGGAGAGCAGAGGGTGAAGGATTCTCCCTCAAAAACCTGTTTCCTATGTGCAGTATTACATTCAAAGCTCCAGGGAGCAGGGAGTTAGTTGGTTATATTGTTCAGGCTGTGGTTGGGTTGCTGGGCTTTGGTAAACAAAAACCATTTTTACAGCTCCTTAAGTGGCGCTTTGGGAAATGTTCTCATATCCATTTCCAAGGGGCTGTGGAGAGCTTGCATTGCATGGTGGGTCAGGGAAGCAGTCCTTTCAAACTAAGGGTTTGAGGGAAGGGGGGTGTGTATGTATATATAGATATATTTATATATCTATATATACACACACCTGAGGAACACTGCTGTGCAACCTTATTTTACTGATATTGGTGGGTGCTAACATGTTATTGCTTTCACTTGCTGTGTTACACTGAAGGGCACTATCTGCTATTGTTTAATGAAAAAGAATCACCAAAGAGCCTGGGAGGATGGGACAGTAACTCTGGAGCACTTTAGCCAATTCTGAAAGACCATGAAATGTTTCTGTCATCTCTTCTCTACATCATATGAAAACCATTTTCTGTGGGTGACGTTCCCATGTGGGCTGTACAGGAGTGTTACTGGCCTTCTAGGGCTTAAGGGACAGCAATCTTTCCATTACTTCTTTATGCAAACTCCCTGAAAACCCCCACATATCATCTTCCTAAGAAACACAGCACTGAGTGTGGGCTGTTACCCCAGAGCAAGCTGTGCCCATGGGTCAGCCCCCATGGAGTCCTCAACTGCACAGAGAGGCAGATGGGGTGGCAACTGTGGACATCTTCCCATTTTCCCCTCAGAAGTCTCACGTTTGGGGTACAAATTACTTTAGGGTCTTTTTTATTTTAAGATGCTCTCTCATCTTGGGGACATTCCCAATTACAGGCAGTTTTATGGGAAAATTCCCAAACTGTTTGCCTTTCCTCTCCTTTATCTTGGGCATATTTTCAGGGGAGGAAACAGACTGACACCCCTACTGCTTGTTTCAGCATTGCTGTCATTTATTCCCTGGTCTTAGTGACAATTTGTCACCTCATCTGGGGGGCTTTAGCCAAGAATGCTTGCAAGGAGCCAGGAGCTGCTCCAAGTCACCATGGAAAATATGGGAAGCTGGCAATGTCAGAGGAAGGACAAGAAGAGAGAAGGAGAGAGTGGCAGAAAAGTCATTGTCTGGCACTTTCTCTTGCCTACAGTGCTAATGCTTTCGGAGCAGCCAGTTGTGCAAGAGAGGTGAAGGCAGTGGGCTGAGAGCCACTCTGCCTCCTCTGGGACAGACACAGGGCAGCTGATCTGCGTTCCTGACTTCAGCATCATGTCAGCCCCCACTCACAACTTGACCCTGTACCACTGCTGTCAACTCAGCCCCCACAATCATCTTCTGCATCCTTTAAAGAGGGCAGGAGTCCTCTGAAGGCTGAGCTACAGTGAGGAAGAAGTGGGTGCTTCTACGTTGCTGGTGCAGAGAACGCTCCTGTCCCTGCCTCTCTACAGCTTTTAAGCTGCTCAAGGTTCTTGCCTCAGAACTACGAGGAAAGCCAAAACAATCAAACACCTTTCTGTATGCATGCAAAACAAAACTTAGCCTTTCCAAGAATGGAATTCAGCATAAATCCACATTTCCAGCCACATATAAAATTGAGAGTGATACTGGGAAATAAACAGGCAGTCAATAAAAGTGATATGTAACTTCTGTCACTTCAACATTTTAAAGAATAGTTTCACTTCAATTTTTTTCTTTTTTTGTTAAACAAGAAAAATGTTACACATTAATTTTTTTTTTCCTCATGAAAGACCAGTTAATTAAGAACCCTGCAGGAATGCCAAAATGGTTAAGAGTTTGCAAGTGTGTGGGAAAAGCCTTGTAAGGGTTGCACTGCATGCCAGCTCCAACAGCAATGCAATGAGAGATAGCAAAGATGCCTGTGTGAAGGTGGAACTATTTTTTATTCAAGGTCTGCTGTTAGCATGGAGCCTGAAAGAGAACAGCCAAGCCAACAGGGTGGGCCTCCAATTAATTCACTGGAAGGAAATTTGCTGATTGGCAGCAATCAGGATTGAGTTGACAGCCAAACATTTTCTGGAGCTGACTCAAAGAAAAGATCCAGGACTTGGTTAAGAGTCTCCCCAAGGATGGAGTCTGTCACTGCTAATTCGTTTATCAAAATGATGCTGTTGGATTGGGTAGAAATATTGTATTAACCTTCCCATTTGGTAAATGTCCCTCAGTACTTCTTTTCCAGCATGTCATGCCATGTACACACATACCTTTGAAGAGCCATCACATGAGTTTTAATTCTTCGATATTGCTCTTAATTCTTAATTGCCACAACTCCTTGTAGCCCAGTGACAACAACTGACACAGATGCTCACTCATCACCTCTGTCAATGTCACCACCAGTTACCGACCTGCTTGTGCCTTTGTGGGCTGCCTGCTCGTGTTTCTAAGGCTATGAAACCCTGACAAAGGCACTTCACGCTGCCAAGACAGAGGAAAATGGTACTTAACAGACATGAGCAAAGTAGGAATGTGAAATTTATGCCCAGAGGTTTCAGGGCACTTCTCATCCTAGTGCACAGTCTCACTGTTCTTTTCTCTTCCGACAAAGTGAAAAAAAAAGAGAGTTCTGACCATTAAAGGATGCTTGTCTTAACAAAACCAAACAAACCCATCAAATAAACAAACACATACTGTAAATCATTTAAAATGCAACTTGAGTGCAGAACTGCAACGGCACAGCTGCTTCAGCAACAGTTCCACAGGGATCTCCAGACTTATGCAGGAAAAAAAGGTAGGAAGCCCCAGAGCAAAAAGAGGAGAGAGGTTTGTGTTTGTCTTGGGGTTTTTTTTAATACTTTTGTCATCCCTTTCTTCACTGGAAAGTAATAAATCTTCTGAAAGAAAAAGTACCTGCTAGTACCATTAAGAGACTTAAACACAGCAAGATAAAACTCCCTGAGGCCAAAGCAGCTATTTGTGTCAAAGAAAACAATACAGTAATTTATACTTCCACTCCCAAATCTTATGTTACTGCAGAAAATTCGGTCCTTTAACAATTAATCATAAATCAAAGCCCTGACAAGATATTAGTCTCCTATTCCTTTGAGAGAGAAGTGGAATGTGTTTCAAGAAGCAGAAACAAGAGCTTGCCTGCCAATGTGTCAGAGGGAAGTTGAGTTAAGGGGATCACTGTATTTTCTTCCACAACAGCAAAGTGGGATTTCTGATTCAGCATTACTCTGAGGAACCAGGGGACCAAAGCCCACAGGCTCCACTGGAAGGGAGCTCTTGGAATATTTAACAAGTGTGACTCAGTAAGTGATGGCCATGGAACATCTCTGAACTCCCTGCTTTCACAGGAGCGTCAGGGAGGTGAGTGGAGAAGACTTCATGTGTAAGCAGGGAAACACAAATGCAGCACATGGCTTTGCCATGTGAAAGCTGGGCAACTGTGTTCATTTAATTACTGATGAGCCTTAAACAGCCAGAGGTGGAAAGTGCTGGAAAGTTCGGGCAGAAATTCTGGAACAATTCACACTGAGAACAAGGCAAATGAGAACTAACTTAAGAAATAATCATAACATGCCTGTTCCTGTCAATTGCAGGAAGAACTTTTGCAAGAAATGCATTTAGTTGCTACCATCCTATACTATGCATTCACTCAGCTGGACTGCTTATCAAAAGAGAGTGTGTGCCAATAGACCTTTATTTTTATGTAAAACAGACATCTAGTTAAGGGGGAAATGTTGTTCCATATGTAGGTAACTTATTTTTTAAAGAAGATTTTCAGGTGAAGAATTAAAAGTATTTGGAATAAAAATGGATGGATTTT
Organism: Formicarius rufipectus; assembly: GCA_013399695.1. Classification (NCBI taxonomy): domain Eukaryota; kingdom Metazoa; phylum Chordata; class Aves; order Passeriformes; family Formicariidae; genus Formicarius; species Formicarius rufipectus. The sequence continues at coordinate 465,582 of VXAU01003156.1, read as the reverse complement.
TAAGAGGTACTTAGCACTGCCTTTTCCCTCCTTCTCAGGAGGATGACTGATACCATTCAGAACATTCCCCAGAATGCCACAGGAGCTCCTGGGGTACATCCATCCTCAGTGGAAGGCACAGGGGGGAGGCACGTGACAGTCAAAAATTCAGGTCAGCACTTGCCCCCTCTGCAAAACCTCAGGAATTTACAGACTGCTCTTATTCATCAAGTAAACTGCTCTTAGGTTTAGGGCTTTGATTTTTTCAGAAGAAATGGCATTTTCAGTCCCCTGGAAAAAACCCATTGCAATTGTGCACATCCTGCAGAAAAGGAAAACCCAAACCCACCACAGCAATATTAAACAGTAAGATACATGGTGGGAATAAAGTGGGGAAAAGCAATCTAAACTTTGTAACTACCCTTCCAAACATCTTCCCCCAGCACAGGGTTTCTTGTTTTGGGGCAGCTCATTCACACAGTTCAGGTTTGAATACTTAACACTGAACACACAGCTGGCATCAGTGTGAAACACTGCTGGCTGCCTCACCTCCACATCCTCCTCAGCCCCGCTGGGATTGCTGAGCTGCTGCACAGCTGAGAGGTACAGGACTAACGTGTGAGCCTTTCCTTTCCAATGGGATTTTTTAAGACAATTATTCTTCCAGGTTCTCACAAAACAAGCTATAATTTCACTATTTCTGTGACCAAGGAAGAAGAAATCCTTATTACCATTTCTGTAGGGAATGCAATTAGCAAAGCTCGTGCTTACTTTAAATAACTGCTTAATATAATCTGTTATTCCTAAAGGATTTCTCATCTGACCACGAGATCATGTTTGAGTGCATTGCATTAAAATTTCAGTGGCACTCAGTTACACCTCCAAAAATTCATCCTTGAAAGAAAAAAAAAAAGTCAACACAAAAAAGCCTGGATATGAGCAATTAACAGAAGCAGCCACTGCAATACAATGTCCCCTTGCTCACCTTTACTCTGCTCAAAGGAGCTACTCAGTTAATCTTAAATTTGCATTTTGCTCTCCTCAGTGTTAGAATATATTGCTGCATGTAATTTATGACATAACTGATTATTCAGTGTGCAGCAAATGCTGATCATGGTCCTCATTTTCATGGAATATGAAATTATTTGTGGAGGCCAGGATACCTTTTAATGAACACAATCCAAACAAGAAAGATTTCATAAAACAGCAAGGAGACAATATATTACAATATAAAACGTCTTGAAGTGGTGGTGTGCTTTGTGTTTTTTTCCATTTCTTCCCCCGAATTGTCTGAAGAATTAGGTCACTTAACCAGAAAAGGAATTCCAGTTACAACAGGTATTAATGAACCCAAAAGAGGAAACCAGCTCGAATCTCCACATGGAACTGTCACAAAATGTCTACATTTCCTCAGTAAGACAGAATTTAACACTACAGAAACTTCTGTTTAGCTTGGCAATTCGATTAAAACAAGACTTCTACTTGAAATTCTATTTTATGGTTTTCAGCAGAAAAGCTTCAAATCACTAATCTTACTAAAAATGAACATTAAGAACATTTAACATATGTTAAAGATTCTTGAACATCTCTCAGTTATGTGAGCAGCTGAGACACATCCCAGCAAAGGCTGAAGACAAATCCAACACTTCCAGGTGTGAACAGCATTTAGAATAGTTCTTAAAAAGATCTGTCTGCTGTTTATGCTACCATTCACCCCCTTTCTGAGGCTTTACACAGTGTTGAGGAGCCCTTCTCATGTGACTGAAATCCATCTTGTTATATTATTGTTATTATCAATAAACGTTCATAGAGAGAAAGGTTAAAGAGATGAAGAAATCTGGTAATCTTTCTCTATCAGCATCTTTCAGCTGGGCCACTCCCAGTCCAGCATTACAATACTTAGTGTACTTAGGGACATCTCTCCTCTTGCTTTTGAGATCTCCCCTGTTTAACTGCATTTGCTCAAAGCCCTGCATTCAAGAAGCTCTGCTGATCTCTACACTGCTTTTTAAATCTCAAGCAATCACTGAAGCCAGAGAATAGCAAGAAGTGCAGTTTACTTTTATTGCCCAGCAAAATAAGACACACATTGAAAGCAGTGGCAATTACACATACTGTGTTTGCAGAAAGGCTGTTCTCTTTTGAAATGTGGTTCAATCTCAGAATGCTTTGCAGCTTTACAGCCATTTTACAAGTCTGGTTTGGATATTTAAAATAGAGCGTCTTTTATACAACTATGTCAAAAGAGGCATCTTGAAAATTATTACAAAAAAGTTTATTACCCAGCTTTACATCGTTAAAAGGAAGTTGTCTCATTTAATGGGCTTAGTTGTCTAAATTGTGCACTCTCTGCTGAGTTTCTTAAGAACTGAGAGCTGACCTCAGGATTATTTGACTCTGCAAAAGGGCCATCCAGGACTTGGCATGAGAACGACCCCCATAATCTGTTTCTCTATCACAGGATTAGACTGGAAAGGAAATGCACTTCTTCACCACACACAAAGAGCCTGTAGAACTCACTACCACAGAACACGAGAGTTTAAGAAAGCTCAGATCAGAACAACACATTTATACAGCAGTGGAAATGTGCATTCATAACAAATCTGAAAAACCCAATGGGAGCAAGGCAGGCACCCTGAAAATACACTTACCAGGAAGAAATCCTACAGAGAGCCCTGCTCCCATCCACATGGACGTGCACGTGTCTCCCAGGGATATTGGGTTCTCTAGATTAGCCTGGATTTTCTAATGCTTGTATTTTTGAGCAGACATATGCATCTAAACTCACAACAATAAAGTTGCACAGGAGAGTTCACTGGTCTCTGAGCTGTTAAAATACAGAGTCATTACTTGTACACAGCAAGTAAGCTTTTTATGGTTTTTTTAACCTGAAAACATACTTATCTTTTCAACACAAGATGAATATAATCCTTCCCCTCCCTTCCTTCAAAATAAATGTAAATCATGCACTTTCTGAAAAGTCACAGAAATGTCAAACCCTGCAACTGCTCTGGATGGACTCACTGTCATGTTCAGTTTATTCAGGAGAAGATTAAATTGCAACAAAAAGCAGAAACCATTTCAGAATTGTGCACCATTTGGCACACACAGGAGCGAGGGGGAAGGCACACCACACATCTGCTTCTTGTCACCATTCCAGCCAAAACGCATGTGACAATTGCTTTGCTTTTCATTACCATGCATACCATAAACCTCGGAGCCTCTCCCTCCTATTATGGACACAGCAGTTCCCACTCTGTTCCCGACTGGGAAGTGTGGGGTTAAATTCCTGGTTAACCAACAATTACTTGTGAAGTGTTAGGTAACAGGGAGGGGAGGTTTCCTCCAGAGAGCCTCGTGGAAGGGTCACAGCAATGCCTAAATCCTGCTAAAAGGCTTCCATGGGGGTAGCTGACTCGGCAAGGAATGAGCAAAGAAAGTCTCACACTTGTGCTGTTTCCATTGGAGGTTGTGTTGCATGGGAGCTCTGATGGAGAAGGGCTTAAGCCCTGTGGACTTCAGGGTCAGGTGGGCAAAGGCACTGGTGGTGCAGTTTGTTTTCACTTGCTACTACTCCTCTACCTTACTGGAATTCCTGATTACCACATTTCCTGAGCTCATGAGAAATTCGAGGAAATGGAAAGGGTGAGGTCAGTCCTTTCTGCACTACGCCTGATGCCTGTTCTGGCTTCTCTGATGTCCCACCACTAACTCATTCTCCATAGCTGTGCATCAGATATTCCACCTAAACCCCAAATCCACAGAATCTGAGAAATATTTAGGTTGGAAAAGACCCCGGAGGTCATCAAGTCAAACCACTAACCTCACACAAAGGCCACCACTAAAACACGTCCCTAAGCACCACATCTACCCTGCTGAGAGAACTCATACACCAAGGGGGATCAACAAAAAGAGGAATCTGTCTGACTTGAGGCACCACAGCACAGAGGCTGTTTGCCAAGAAACCAGTGTGGAAAAAGTTGAAGTGGAAAAGGTGGTGACTCTCAGTGCAGAGATAGTGAGGAGACAGAGGGTGCCTTCCTATTGCCCATGGGTCTGTGCCTTCTGCCCTGCCTGGTGCTCTCACTCCCCTCTCATCATGAGCCTTTGACTGTTGAATTTTTAGGAAAGGTAGATAAACAGTAAAACAACTTTTCAAATTAATTGTGGTCTATCTCCAACAGAAAGACACATACTGTTTTTGCTCTAGGTCATGGCCAAACAGTAGGCAAGCATCAGCACAGTCTCCTTGACAAGTTCTCTGGAAAAAGCCAAACAAATACTCCACCCCCTCAACCTTTCACACCTGAAAGTCCAATATCTCTGAGTGGTATTAAAAACATGAGCTTGATATGACTGGACAGATTTTTCTGACTCCCAAACATGACCCAGAACACACTACCTAACCCAGAAGTGTCTGTGCAATCAGGCTTTAAAGTTTCAATGCACTACGAGAAAAGCTACTTAGAGTTCCTATTGAAAAACAGCGCTCGTGATTTCAATCTTTGTGGCACCTGACCTCTGCTCAGCTGGGCTAATGAGGTCACATTCCCAACCAAATAAATCAACATCACTGTTCTCAAGTGAGCAGTGCAACCTTGATTTACACCAGCTCTTGTTTTGGGCCACGGACAATAAACTTTAGGCTGTAAGGGCTCAGTAATTCTTACTGGGGAAATCTAGAAGGCAGCTATAACAGTATGTTACGAAGATTTATCCAACAGTTCAGTTGCAGTGAAAGACTCCTGCTTTGCTTTCCAGTTCACAAATAACACCATCATTTCAAATTCTGCTGAAATATATTTAAACCAGGTGACAATATTCTACCAGCAAAAAAATGGACAAAGTGACGTTCTGACATCTCTCAGAAAATTAGTGACTGCTGAATAACCTAAAACAGAAATCTGTTTTGATATTCCTTATTCTTAAAGTCTCTATTTCCTTCACATGCACAGATGAAACACATTTCCTCCATAAAAATCAGCAAAATGGAATTAATTACAGCACAACACTTGTGACTTCTTAAAGCACATCCAATAAAGCCTGAACAGCTCATTCCTTGGAACATTTTCTCCTGAAAGTTATGGTTTGACACTGTAAAGAATCATCTATTTCTATTTTCATGCCTTGTAACAGCTGAACTAAACACTGACAATGCAACACCCCAAGTTTAAAACCCAGGAGAAGGCAATGCTTTCATTCAGCCTTTCTCAATTTGTGACCCATTTCTGAGGCTGAGAACACTCCACTACAAACGACTGCCAGAACACAGGACCTTACCAGGAATGTTTCTGCTAGGGCTGGCTGGGGACATGGCCATTTCCCTGCTCACAACCACTGCCCTCAGCCCCTCCTCTCACACACACACATCATGAGAAGGGCAACCTTTGTAGAAGCAATAAAAGCAACCAACTGCACCCAGAAGATCCAAGGAGCATTCACATTCAGCTGTGCAGAGCGAGCTCAGACCTGCTTATGAGCAGGTTAAGTGCTGTGTCAGAACTGCCTGTGCTCACAGACAATTCCGAACAAGGGATTCTCTGTGAAGCACAGTCAGGTGCATTTTTAGAACATGGTATGCTTACACATCCAGGGAATTGACCTGCACAAGTGGTTGGCATTTTGTGGAGCAGAGCTGATTCCACCTAAGCCAGGGGAACCAGAAGGATATCCTACTCTTTACTGGGAGACTTCAGTTGTCCTTCCATTAACCTGTTACAAAAGTCTTCCAGTGTTAAGTATGTTTCTGTTTTGTCTCTGGAACCTGTAACCTTATCAATAGCAAATGCCAGAAATGTTAATTAAAAGTGACTTTTGGTCTGGAATTTAGTATTAGAATGCAGTTTGGAACCCAAGACTGTACATGAGCCTTCACGTAAAATGGGCTGTAATGAAAAACTGCTCTCATGAAAGTTGATCAGATATCTAATTTCTGATGACTTAATTCAACTGATTCCACTGCTGAGGGAATACCTGTGAAAACATCACCACCCTCTTCCCTTTTCCTCACTCCTTGAAAGCACCACTCCATGAGATTTGCAAAACTTCACAGATTAAACACAAATGGTAATTTTCAGTCAGTCTTTCTCTCCAGGGCCTGCAGGTCACTCTTGAATGGACCTGCTAATGTGAGGCAATGCCTCAATGCCCTGAGTGGACGGTCTGAAATAGGGGCTCTAACACTGAGGTTTACAAATACACCAGACTTTAGGGGGAAAAAAGACAAACACTGTAAAAAGAAAAATTGTGAAGTAATTGCAAAGGCCAAACATTTCTAGCAGTATCTTTCTAACTTCTCTCTCCTTATTTTGTATTTTTTAGCATGAGCAAGATGGAAAATGTGAATTGATGCCAAAGTTTGCTGGAACAGCACTTGATTCTGGTGCAAGTGGCCCTAAGATGTCCCTGACAACAATAACAATATTAACCAATACTGACAATGCGTGTTGAAAGCATGTGTTCTCCACCAGATGACACAACTTTCACATAGACTGGAAGTAAATAGCAGTGAGTGGATCCTGATGAGGGAAGGGAAATTAGGAAAAGAGGAAAAAGGAAACAAAATAATAGAGTAGTATGGGTAAATGTTTTATGAAATAAGAAACCTTAAAAAGGGTACTTTTTTCCTTAAATACACAACAGATTTGTAAATGATATTAAGGCACAGTCTGACTGGATGGCACATGAAAAAGATACCTGAAAGTGTCAGGATCAACTGGTACATTCAGGCAGGTTCCATGTTCTGAAAATCCTGTTGGAACAGAAGTCGGTCAGCTTAAGCCAATTTATGGTTGTTTGCTTACAGAGATAATATCAACTGTCCCTTCCTCACCTGGAAGCCAGGGAGCTGATATACAGAAGGCAAACAATAATCCAGCTTTTAAAGGAAAATATCCAGTACAGCTGGGGAAATGAGGGCCGGGGCTTGTGTTTTGGTTTTTTGGGGAGGTTTTCTTGTTTGTTTTGGTTTTGACTATTTCTTGTCTCTAACAGAATCAAAAGCAGACACAAGAAGAAAAGAGGGCCTGTTCTCCTTTCTCAATGTCTTACAGTCCTCATCCATAGAAAGACCCTGTATTCTTTAAATATCCCTTTTAACATACAGCAAAAAAGGACACAAGTAGAGACCCAGACATACAAAAGGAAGGCAACCTTTCAGTCACTTGCCAGGCAGAAGACAGGCCTCCTCTTAGCCTGTCAGAGCAGTCACATGGCAGGGTGGGATGAAGCCAGGGATAAAACTGAGGCTGGGCTCCCCCTTAGGAGGAGGCATTTTTGGCAGCCAGCACAGCCCAACTGCAGAGCTGAATTACCCCCTTGGACTGCCTGATGCTCTCTGCTGACAGCAACCCCAGACTGGGGCCAACAGGCTCCTCCATCACTTACGAAAGGGGAATTGAGGCTACATCCAGGGTGCAAGAACACTCAGCAGTCTTTCAGATAGAAAACCTGGTCTTGCATGAACAAAGCAATGGCAGCCATGCCTTCCTGGCTGCTGAAATATTCCATCCCCATGGAATCTAAGAACTCACATGAAGGGACCAGCATGGACCACTGGGCAATACATTTGATAGTTACATCCATTCCCTCAGTGGCTACTGCAAAAAAACATGTGCTGAAGAAACCAAGGAGATGGTCACACAAATCAGGCATTAATATCTCCAGTGGCCCAAATTCTGCTTTGATGGTTGTGCACGGGCAACACCATCAGCAGCAGCATCCACCCTCAGCGCAAGGAGCTACCTGAGAAGGGATTTATTTTCTGGAGCAGGAGAATTGGGACACGTAGCACAAGCCCTTCAAAATGAAAATGTGTGTTTGAGTGAGAATGAAAACAGGAAGGTGATGGTGCTAACGAGGCAGGGTTGTTCTGGAAGTGCTGCTGCTGTCCCAGTGTGAGGCTCAGCTATGGGAAGGTGCACTTGGGGGGGCTGGAAGGGATGGATGTCAGAGGCTATGAGGAAAGCCAGACATCTGCTTCCCAGCCAACCAGGAAAAGCTGGGCCATGGTGCTGCTCCTCTCCACAACAAGGAGTTGATGAGCTGTAGGAGGCAAGTACTGGGATTACCAGCTCTTCTGAATCCCCACTGAGCCTCTGCAGCCCCACTTCAGAGGGATAATTAGGTGGCAGTTTCTACATGTACCGTGTTGAATCTCCGGTCCCCCCTTTTGGTTGGCACTGCCCACAGGAATTCTCATTCAGAGCAAAGAAATCTGTCAGCCTTTCCCATCAGATCTCACTTCACTCCTGAAGTACAAGTACAGTTATTTCCCCTTTGGATCTGGCATATCATTAGTGCATAATATAATGCATAAAATATTTTTGATAAAATATGATTTGGCCTGAAGCATGCTTTTATTAAGAAGCTTAACCCTTAAGCTTTAATAGCATGAATAAAACACCAGGTTATAATTAAAAATAAAACATCCAAGTTTTTTCAATATCCTTAAAACTCCTACGCAATTCTTTTGTTGTTGTGGTTTGGGGGAGGGGAGTGTTTTGTTTTTTAAACAACTAAAATCGGTCAAAACTGAGCCATGTTCCATGGCTGCCTTCTCAAAATGACAGGAAACATTTTGCATTAGCACATACATCTTCCCTGAGCTAAACTTATTAACTGGGAAAATGAACAAAGTTTCTATTTGCAAACTCATAGCTCAAGTTAAAGAAATGCCAAAAAATGCTTTTTCTGAGGGTCAGTTAAAACACCTGTTTGCTCTGGGAAATCTGGATTTCTGGTCTCTTGGAAAGATGGGAACTGGAGTTCATTTGATCCCTATCCAGACAGGGCATCCAATAAGATGCTGCCATCAGCCCAAATCTAATGAAAACAATCTGACAAAAAGATCTGTAGCTCATTTTGACAATCCCTATCAGGAATTTCTTATGCCACAGAAATTACCACTTCTTTTGATTCCTCCCTCTCCCCCAAACCAGATTTTAAGACTTATTAAAAATCTAATCTTTGTTCAATGGCAGCAGTCTCCTCTCAGTGCAGTACTCCCTCAATCCACGGAGAAGTGTCAGTATGGATTAAAAGCATATGCTGCACCAGGAACTTCTATGTTGTTCTATCTCAGGCCAGCCACTTCACTGGCCTTAATAATGTGTTGCACTTAATTAGAACTGATTCAAGCCTGCTTGGTTCTGCTTCAAAGTGCATCTCTAAGATAAACTCAGCAACCTCCCCTTTCAGTGAGAAACTGATATCCCCAGAAGTCAAGCGCTTTGCCCAAAGGCTGCACAGCCCTCACTGCCAAGAGCAGGGTTAGCAGCAGCCACTCCTGCCAGAGAAAATGCTTAGCATTGTATTTCTTTGAAAGCTCGAGGTTCACTCTTCATAAAAAAGGGATGAAATGTAATCACTTATCTCTGAGGTCTCCAGTGGTCTATAAATGACATTAGTACATTGCTAAGTAAGAGCAAGCCTTGTCAGGGGTAGCAGTGCTCTGTCTGCTCTGCCAGAGCACGAAAACACCAGCCTCTATGGGCAGGGATGCTGCCAGTGAAGCAGAGCTCTTGCATTTAGAAGCACACAATGCTGGAAAAATACTTTATGGGAGGAGAAGTTCAGATTATTTTCAAAACCATTTCATTCTCCCTGACTTTCCACAGATGCAAAAGCGTGTGAGCTTTTTCCAAAGTCTGCTTTCAGCTGAATGTCATTTCACCTCCTATACACCAACTCCTGGCCAGGGCTGTAGGATTAAACCTTTTGGGACATTTGATGCCATGTGCAGCATTCTGCCTCCTCCTTTAGCCTAAACCCATGTTTCACCTCTAAATATGTATTTGACTACCACAGCCAAGAAGAAAAGGAATGTTTTTTCTATTGCTGAAAGATCCCTATATGGACAGACTCTTTCTAGGGGGTTGCTGTGAGACCCTCCACTTCCATTCCTCTCCAGAATCCTTGGTAGCCACAAGCCCAACATAACCCACCTTGCAGAAAACTGCAGAAGCAATACTTTTTGCCTTGCTTACTGTACAGGACCGTACTGAAATGAGAGGAAAAGCCCTCACCCAGAAGAGAACAGCACACACCTTTCTGAGCTGCTCCTGTGTCAGAGCACACCCAGCGTTCTGAGCTCTCCCTCAAGCACTCTCAGAAGTTTAATTACTCCAGGCTGGCCCCCCATTCCCAGCTGGTGTTTGGGGAGCAGTAAAGGAGCAGCAGAGTCCTTGGAAATCACTCAGCTGAATCCCAGCTGGAAATCTGAACACCCCATCTTCTGCTAAGTTGGTTTTGCTGCACAACAATTCTGCCAATAAAATGACCCATTTTCTTGTGTGTTGACACAAAAGGTATTTTCAGACACAGCGTGAAATGTTACAAAGGGGCATAAATTTCTTAACAACAACAATAGGATGGAGCAAAGGAGACTGATAGTAATGATGTTTTGTGCAATTTCACCCAAACTCAGGCATAGTCACTGATCCAAAAGGGGTGTGGAGAAACCTAAATTCTCACCAGATACTAAGACTACTATTCTATATACTTAAATTCTACACTCTTAACAGAGGAGGTGTTAATATACACAACATTTGTGAACCTCATAAGGATGCAATAATATAACAGCAAAGGCATCTTAGGAGATTTATACTGAAGTCCTATGAATCACTGCCTTTGAAACTACAAACAGCACCCAGAGCAAACAACAGTCCTCTAAACAGCTGAACGACACTGTTTCAGTTTGGAAGTGGGAACTTTTAGATAATGCTCCCCCATAAGTGTTATTGCCAGTCCTAACAGCAGCAATGGATCACTTCTGCAATGAGCAGATGCTATCAAGAGATTGTGGCAGTACCTTATAAAGCACAGCATAAACATGTAGTGGGGAAAAGATTTCCTGCAGGCCAGGCTTTGGAGATGAGGCAGATTTGGGCATTAAGTGACCTGGCTAAGGTGACAGTTAGGTCAGTGGCAAAACCAGCAACGCAAAAGAGATCTGTTCTGTCCCAAATGGCCCACCAGTGACAGGACAGAAGCATGAAGACCATTTCCTTTGGAAAACATACTATGAATCATACTAGATGAGACTTCATTGAATCTGACTCCCTTACTGCTTCAAGTACCTCTCAATTTGGAACCACAGACACCAGAACTAGTCAACCCATCATTCTCCTGTTGCTGTTTGCTTATTTCCTGAGGAGAAACACCATTAGCTTTACATCTCCTCTCCACTGATAATACTTCACTGCCATTCTGGGGTGCTTGTCTGTGTCTGGTTTGGGTCAGGAGGCTTTGCTAGTCCAAGCACAGGAAGCTCTGTGTCTCAGTAGCTGATGAATACTGGGAGCTTATCTGTAACGGCACTAAACTTCTGCAGAAAATATCTATCACCGCTATCACACTTTGAATGGTGTCAAAAGCTTAAGGCCTGTGATCCATCCAGCCCCAGCACAGGCACCAAGCTGAAAGTCCTATCTGCTCTCTTCTGTCCTTCCAGCGACACATGGCTTTTCTTCTAGAAAGTGTATCTGTTTTCAGTACAATCTCTGTAAGCAAAAGAGAACACACCTCCCTCGTTGGAACAATGCCAAGTGACCATCACACAGACATTCCCACACCGTCACTGCATTCAGCTTAACTGCTTTCAGTACTATGAATGAATCCTACAAGCAAAAAGGTGGCACAAAACAAACCAACCAGCCACATCTGATGATGGTGGGTTTATTCTGAGTGCCTCCAGTTCATCATCCACCTGCTGGGTGGGTCATGTGAAGAGATTTATGTCCAAATAGCTGTAACTTCCAGGGGGTGGGAGGCAGAAAGATTATCCCTGGGACTTGATTTGCTGGGAAATCTGATCTGTACCAGAACAGATTCCAGTAACAAATGCAGTTTGGATAAATTTAATGGTCTATTACTTTTGCATTTGTTGTGTTCCTACATGTTTTATGTTGGGGTTTTTTCTTTATATTTGATGCAAGCAGCAAAGAAAAACTGAAACTGGCAGATTGTATCATCTCTTATTTTCTTTTCCATGCAGCTGATGTGCTAATTCTGTGTAACACAAGAAATGAACAGCGCTTTCCAGATGTGTAAATTTTGGTTTTAACGACCAAGTAGGGCAGGAATTTTTTTTTTATGGGATCACAGTTTCCTCAATTAACTTCTAAGAGAATTCAGTTTTGGAAACACTGAGTGCTGTATTTTACAGTTCTCTGAGGGGGAAAAAAAAAAAAAAGTGAGGTGGAAGGATGTATGCCTACTTTCAAAGTACAGCATTTACAAAGCATTGCTTTAATTTCAATGATTTTCAAGTCAGTTGTTCATGTCTGCTTAAGTGCCTGTGGGTAAATAGTCTGAGGTCTGTAATACATTCCAAATGGTCAGTGCTGTTAAGATACTCTTGCAATTACTGCAACACAAGAAAGATTGAGTCAATCTCTAAGAGATGTGGATAGGAAATACTTCTCCCTTTTCTGGCTAAGACAGACAATTTTTCAAGTTACCACCTCACCTAACAGCTCCAAAGGCCAGTGGCAGACTCTGTTCTGAAGCTGTCCTGTCACCCAGAGCACAAAACCTCTGCCAGAGGTGGGAGTCCAGCAAGCTTGAGATGTCTGTACCTGCATGGGGTGCTGAAGGATTGACTTGGTCTTACAAGCAGCATGGCTGGGCCTTGGACAAGCTGGAATGTGAGCCAGTAATAACGAGAGGACTTGCTGATTTTCCCAAACACAACAGATCTGCTGGAACAGGGAGAGGTATTTGTGCATGCACATGTGTTCATGTGCCTGTCCACCAGAACAGAGTGGAAATCTAAATCTATACAAAGTCAACTAAAGTAAAAAAAGGAAGTCAACCAAGCTGTCAACACAGAATTCCTTGCAGAATGGAGGGAACCAGCACTGCTCAGAGGACTGAATGCATTAAAAGAAAACCTCTGGCTGCTCTTCTGGCTTTCTGGTAAGCCAGGTATGAAAAATATGCATGAAAGTTTTTCTGAGTCAGGCAACAACTTCTTGAGTTACCTGTCCCCACTGAACATGGACATCTGCATCAGTTCAGACTGGGCACATTGGCACCAACACCACTTTGTGCCCACAGGAAACAGCACAACTTCCCCAAGTGACACCACCTTTAAATTTACCAGTTTCACAGTTAGTTATTCTTGCCAAGGAATAGAGGAGAAATAGGACACCCTGAGAGAGATTCTTTCTCTTCAGAACCAGCTCAAGAACATGTTTACACTTAAGCCCTGCTGAAGTTGTGTTAATGATCCAAAATTAATCAGCGTGGGGAAAGTCACAGCTGGCCTAGAAGAGTGATCGGGAGGGTTTCATGATACTGAGAGACTGGGCAACAAAACTGAAGGGTTAAGCTCCACATCAGCAAACAGAGCCAGAAGAGAGCTGTCCTAAATACCTACACTGGGGTCACACAATTGGCCACCACCACTCAGGGCACAAAGCAGAGAGTTGTTAGCTGGGAAACATCAGTTCCCTCTTCAGCCACTGCCAGAAAGGGCAGACACGAGATTAGATTTCTCTTTTTTCCCATAGAAAAATTGTTCTTTTACCACTACAAAGCCACCTTAAGCTTGTGTCCTGGAGACTTCATGGATACAGCCAGAGTGCAGAGAGGTACAAAAATGGCAATAAATAGCTTAAAGATGTGGGCTAGCTGGAATATTAGCACAGGCTAAATACATTACGGTTCTTTAATGTGGGAACATTAGCTGTGGGTGGTATAATTAAAGTCCATAAAATCATGAATGACCTGTAAAAGGGCGAAATTTGGTTTTTACAGAGTCTCAGGGTGATTGTGGAGAACAGGACATTAAATTAAACTATCAGATAGGAGGTTTAAAACAGGAGTATACTTTGTTATACTGGCACCACCACAACCATGTAGAGAGAGTAAGCAATTCCTGACACAGAAAACACACCAAAGACCACTATGAGCTAAAACCCCAAGAACTTACCCCGACCATAGGTTGCTGCAAGCTGGGGCAGTACATTTGGAAATAATCCTCTCAAAGCAGTTACACCCAGAAATACCACTGTATTTGCAGCATGGAACAGATACTCCTTGTGCCCCAGTTGTGCAGGGTCAGGTCTGTCACAGAAACCTGCAGGCTCTGCAGCCAGCAGAGGGGAAGGTGTACTGAGACACCTCATCTGAATAGCAGTACTCAGACTTGCTCACAGAAACTTGTTTTACCTCCTGCACTGATATCAGTCTCTAAATGACAGCATACAGGGTTATTGTACAAGCCAGCTATGCCTGTATATGCATATCTGTATTATATTTTTCTTTTACAGCAATTTTAATCCTCAACAGCAATTCTAGTGGCTAAAACAAAATAAAAACTGTTTTGTTTTCTTTTTTTTTTCAGTGATATTTCTACTGAAAATCTAACTTCAGGCTCAAAAGCTGCTAGGTGACAATAAGGCCCGGGGTGCAGAGGGTTAGAAGCCAAACATGCCAAGAGCTGTTCCCTCCCAGAGCAGAGTTCCCAGCAGAAGGCACAAAGCTGCAGCCTCTCCTCTGCACTGCTGTCAAATACACACCATCTCCAGCACACCCAGCCAGGCATTACAGCATACAAGTGTTTGTGTGCATGTCTGCTAATAGTGATGCTGATTTTTACTATCTAAACCTATAACCATGAATCAGCTAGTATTTAACAGACCTGTATCCAGATGCTGTGTATGTAGTTGTTACAGCTACCAATGTAACTCCCTGTACTTTATCTTCTTATAAAAACTAGGAAAAAAAAAAGTACAAGCAAACAGAACGATACAATTTCTATTGTGCTTTAGGCAACTCTTTAATTTGAATTAGTAATTAGCATATTAAGATGATGTACCATAAAACCCAAGAGAATAAATCTATAAATACATTAGAAGGCTAACTTTTAATAAGCGTCCTTTCATAATTAGTCCACCTGGTGTTACTGAAACACTGATCTAATTTGCAGATCCTGCTATACCTAAAATTTATACCACATAGTGCCTATACCAAGTTTTCCATACAAAAGACTTTTCTTTTTTAAAATTGCACCTTCCACTCTAACGATCATCAAAATCAAATCTACCTAAAAGCAACCTAAATATTTACATCACTACTTCAAACCTGACTCAGTAGTGCAATCCACCTTTTGACAACAGCAGATCAATTAGAAGGCATCCGTTCCCACTGGCTGCAAATGCTGCTTTTTAGATTAAGGCCTCTTTATGCTCACCATGAGATGTACACTGCCAGAAATGTCCAAGGGGAAGGAGGGAGACATGGAAAAGAGCAACACAGGACAGTGGGTGTTTCTGTCCCTTAATGGTGACTGACTGACCTCATCAGGTCCCTGCAGACACACACACACTGAGAGCCCCTGAGGAGGGAGCTGTGCAAACACATTTTGTCAGATCTGATAAATTAGAGAGACTCTTAATGCCTCCATTCCCTCTCCCCCACCTTAAGCAAAGGCCCTGGCCACTGTCAGACAGCACTGCCAGGGCAGCAGCACACTGAGGAGCAGGTGGGATGGATGGGCTCCGGAAGCTGAAACACACACAGGTCTCTACAAAAGCAAAAGGACTCCTTACCCACTCGGTACAACAAACACGAGCTACATGTTTTCAAACCATGCAGTGCAATTGTAACAGAACAAAGGACTGTTTTCTTCCCAGGCAGATCCTCCTCCTAATTTGTTTTTGCCCCTTTCATTTAAGCTGGATAAACAATCACTTTTCTGCATGAGATAGAACAGCTATTTCCTTGCAGGCAAAATATTCAATGAAGACATCAAACACAATGCTGTCTTTCCAGCCAAGTAATTTGCCTCGACACTGATTTCCCCTTCTCTGTCATAACTCTGGCAGGAGCCTTCTCAAGCAGTGAGATCCACCTGAGAGCTGGCAGGTGGAGAAGCTCTGTCATTGCCAACACCTACGCTGCTCTAGGGAATTCACTGCAGTTCACATTTCTCAGTGACCTCCAAGTTAGTTTGTCTCTGCAAGCTGACATGTTTCTTCCTTCCCTTTCTTCAATACTTTTATTGAAATTCCTTTTAAATTCAAATTTCTTTATCTGTTTGGATTTCAAGTTACACAAGAACACCTCATTCACTATGAAAAAAGCCAAGACAAGTGTTTTTTGTTTTTTTGGTTTTTTTTCCAGGGGAACTAACGTGGAGCGAGTGAAACCATGGTAACTGTCAACTTCCACAAGGTTGTGCTATAAAGGAAAATGAATTGGTGCAACCATCTCTTAAACATTTCTGTGGGTTATCACCATAGTAAATCTGACAAACCCACACTTCATCCTATAACCAGATTTTCATTTCAATGAGGGAAACCATTGATCATTTTAACAAGCTATTTGTGATCTACAGTCAGCAGTTCCCATAGGAAGTAAATCTATGCTAAGGGAAAGAATGGGAGGTGTACCTTTTTCCATGGTTTCCAGCAGCACAGAGTAAGAGTTGGCAGCAAAAGGTGAGATTTAGGGGCCCTTGCTGGGACAGAAAACACTAGATAGGAGTAACTATACATTTCTTGCAGCACAAGAATCTTCAGGAATGTCAAGCTTTATTGTCCTGTGAGCACTGGAAAAATGAAAGACCACAAGAACGAATTAACCACGTGGAGTGGCTGAAATAGTAATAAACAGAGAATAAACCCGAGCACAGCAGAGCTGGGGCTCTTCCTGTGGACATTTCTTGGTTATTACATTCCTGTAAGACTCTCTGGTAATGGCCAGTGAGATCCTCGTGGGTCTTGCCTTACATCCTTCCTCCCTACCCAGGATCTAAACCTTTCCTGAACAATGAAGAAGCAACTGTGGTGGCTGTAGAACGCAACACTGGTTAAGAAAACAACAGCAAAAACCTGTTTAGGACAAAGCCTTTTAAGGTGAAACCTTCAGAAATCAGCCCAGTAAACACTGGTACTGTCAGACACACCCAAAAGATGACTATTCCAGCCCAGCCAAGAACCTGATCACTGGCTTCACCTGTTGTTTGAACACTTTGCACTGCAGAAGGAAATTTCATCTGGAGCTCAGAACCAACCTGCACAATCCAGGCTCTGTATTAGGAAAAACTTGAGCAATACAACACCATGTCCATAAGCTGCAGGAAACACAAAGTTGCTGCTGTTTAGCATAAATTTAACCTTCCCCAAATCTCACAACAGGAGTAAACAGAACTCCAGACAAGCACTGTCAGCCTACTGGCATTCACAAGTGCACTGGTGAATTGTTCAGCTAATTACAGCAGAGTAAAAACCTTTTTAGCAACTTTGTTCTCTCCTGCGTGCATGTTGGGAGGCATGAGAAAGGGAAAACACACACTCAGATTAGGAACTCTGACTCAAAGGTTTATGAAGAATGAATTGCAAAGAAAAAACTTTAATTATAACATTATTTCAATTAGAGAATGAAAAATAAGCTAAAATAAAAATTTGGATTCTGAGTTTAATTTCTGAACCACTTCATGTCCAGTTATTGAAAGGAAGCAATCTATGGCATTAGTCTGTAGTGAAGTACAAATTTCTGAATACCTGATAGACAGGGAACTAAACCAACGTCTATGGGAACAAACAGCTACTATATAACAATAATCATGTATTAACCCAATACAGTTTCCTGCTGGTAGGAGACGGTGCAGCTCCATCAATGCAGGTGCTGCAGCAGCTACAGTGCCAAGGACTGGAATGGACAATGGCTCCCAAAAAGCTGTGGTTCAGGAACGCTGTAATTATAGACAGCCTTCCCCAAAGACTGTGTCATTTATATCAGATCAAGCTGGTGTTGAAATCTCACTGCTACCTGACACGTCTTACTGTAAATAAGGTAATGAAAGTAAATTCTAATTAATTTTTTTACAAACAAGATTTATAATATGAAATACAGCAGGGTTTGATGCCTACACGAAGCTACCCTACTCTTCAGGCTTTCTTGACCATCCTCCCTTTTTGCCCACACACCTGACATCCTGAGTGTAGAACATCCCACTTCACTGATGAATGTTTCTTAGCCTCAGTGGGCACAAACAAAAGACCCCACACACACACCCCTGCAGGTACACAGCAGCAGAGGCAGATCCCCATGCCCAGGGACACTGCCCCTAACCCAGGTGACTGTCCCAGATCAGAGCAACGCTGGCTCCCTCCCAGCACAGGGCTGGTTATCAAAGATGTGGCTTTAAACAGTAACAAAATGAAGATCAAACACTGACAGAGGACCATTATTACAAGTATTTTTCAGAACTTTGTCATGCTCCAATATAATTTACTAGCTAATTAATGAGAAGAGAAATTATGCCACTCAACAAATGATCATTTTTTTGTTACTGATGTGACTCTAAAATGATTTAAATCCGAGAATGTGATTTACAACAGATATTGAGATGCAGTGGTCTATCATCTAAAAAAGATCTGCAGGTTCGAAAATACTTAGAAACAACACACACACAAGCTGTCATTATACAAACCAAGTACAGTTTTATTTTTAAGCTGGACAAAGTCTATTACCTAACACAGACCCTTATATAGAGAACTGCTATTGACTCTGTAAATAATTCTCATCAGTCTGTGAGGATGCAACTCAAAAACATCTTCCTATTAGAAAAAAAACTTCATAATGCTCCAAGTCTGCTTGCAATCAGCAGTTCTTTGTAGGCAGTAAGACGGTTTAGGTCCTTTGCCAAATCTCTATGTGTGGCCATTCTGTAAAATTGACTAAATCAATGCACTTGGAATTCTCAAGATAGTTCATTTTCCAAAGAACTCTCTTAATTCTGATACATGTACTCAATATATATGTAAAAAAATACGCATTACATCAGTTTCTATTAGTCCTGGTTTCTATATCTATTCAACTTGGCTCAATTCACATTTAACTGCTTGGTATGTCAGCATCAGTTGTGCTCAGTGCTAATTTCACCACAATTTATGAAAGGCTATAAAACATTTAATCCCTGCTTCAATTCCAGTAACACCCAGCAACACATGCATTCCAATGGCTGCAGAGAGACCTCCTGTTATTTACCACCATTATGTTATAATTGCAGAATACTTTTCCTAAGTTTTCTAAGTGGATAAGTTTCAAAGCTCTGGGAATTTCCTGAGTTATTCAAGCATGACTATTACACTGGACAACTTATGATGCAGGCTGTCCACCAAAGCTGTCACTGCTGCTTGTGCTCTCCAAATCTTTAAAACCCAAGTGGAATGGTAGCCAAGAAATTCAAATGATACCAAATACACCTGTCTATTTAAGCACACTTGTGAAACCAGCCCTGCCCAAGGCTCAGCTCCAACAGCTGCTCCAGGTGTTTCTCAGCACTGGAGCAGCTGCAGCTTTCCCCGTGTCAGTCCTGGTGGGCTGAGGAGCACGTGAGTGACACTACAGCCAGCCACCACCTCAGAGAAAAGCTGCATGGTAACAGGGCGTGCTGGAAGGAAAGTCTGGGAAAGTTCTCCAACTGTTTTGAGGATCAGCAAAGAACCAGGAATAAAAATGTCATAACCCAAGCCCTCCAGTAGCAGAGAAAGATTTAGCACCCCTCCACTTAGAGAGGCTAAGGGTTATCATCTGTCAGAGGAAGTGCCTCTGTCCCAAGCAACTAAATTCAGGTACAAACAGGTGCTTTTTCACTTTGTTTTCTACCTTTTGTCAAAGATGTTGCTATTTGCTTCATATTTTTATGTCTTTTTTCAAAGTTCGTCTCATAACCTGTGCAATTCATCATGTCACAGGGACAATCATGTTTTGGGCTCACAGGCAGTAAGCTGATGGACAAGACTTGTGACGTGGCTCCCGAGCACTTCCACACCAAGGAACATGATCCACTGGGGGCTGAGAGAAGCTTGGATTAACCTTCCCTAAACACTGGGTCAGAGCCATGGAAAAAACACACAGTGGTTCTGTAGCCAGTCTGTTTCCAGCCCATTTCATCTCACCATCCATTTTGATGGAAAGTTTCACAGGCAGTTACTTAAATACACTTTAAAATTAAAATTAGAAGTACTGAATTCTAGATGATACTCAACATTTTGCTACATTACCCAATGAATAACAGAGCTGAGTCAAAGCAACAGAGAAGAAATCAGCAGAGAATTTGCCAGTTTTAATGCAGATATTCAGCATGACTGGTTAAAACACTTATGCTTGTTATCTGTCTCTGGGAAAATACTTTATCTTGGCTTCTCCATGTAGAACATGAATGTTTTACTCTTCCACATACACACTGAGCCATCAGGGCAGCTGATCTTGCTTTGGCCAGTAGCAGCCATCACCATAAGAGCAGAGCGACAAACCCAGCTGGCTTTTTATCAGCACCTAGATCTCCTCCAGCCCATGTTCCCAATCTTACCAGGTCCAAAAGCAGTGGTGAAAATATGGGTATAATACAAAGCAATCTCTATTCTAGAATGTGTCTGTTGATACTGATTCCTTCCCTGAGAGGGTGGGCAGGCCCTGGCACAGGTTGCTCAGAGAAGCTTTGGCTGCCCTATCCCTGGAAGTGTCCAGGGCCAGGTTGGATGGGGCTTGGAGCAACCTGGACTGGTGGAAGGTGTCCCTGCCCAGGGCAGGGGGGGGAGTAAGATCATCTTTAAGGTTCCATCCAAACCAAACCATTCAATGATTCTATGACATGTGCTATTCTGCATAACACTATCCTACCACCCTAATAATATTTGAGTTGATAAAGTTTACTTTTCAACTGTAGAGGACTTATTTTTCCTTGAAGTTTTTTGCTGTGAATGAAGTCCTTAATAGAATCATGCCAGCTATCTAAAGCAGGAGGGTTTTGTGGAAGACATTTAGGCTGTAGCCCTTCACCTGGCATTTTAGACCATACCACTGTATTTAGAAATTTATTGCAAAGGCTTTCTAGACAGGACTCATTGCTGATCAAAGAATAACAAAGAAACTCAAGAGAATACATTATTAAATGAATTTCCACAAATTAGAGTGGAAGGGATAAAAACACAGCTAATAGATCGAAGCAGTTTGTAATTAAAGCTGAATTCTCAATAATAAAAAAACCTCTGGAGTAGTTATCTTCAGGAAGAAAAATATGAGACAGACCAGCCCAATAGAATCACCCAGAAAGCATTTTTCCCATGGTTTTGATCAGCAGAAATGACATTAGTTCCACGCAGTTCACATTAGTAGAGCAGGAAGTTTTACGCCCCCAACTCCAGCACTGGCAATGCTGAGGCAGCATGGGCCAGTGGGGCCAGGCAGGGCCACCTGGACCACCACCTGCACAGCTGATACACTCTGAACACGCCAGGCACAAACACTCCTTCCATGAACCCTTCCCCTTGGGAATGCTCCCAGTTGAACCCACAGCTGGGAGGGGTCCAGGAGGAGTTGGGGTTGGGACCAACACAAACACAGTGGTTTCTCAAAGGAATGCTGAGTTTTCCCTTGAAATGCACCCTACCCTGTTCCTGACAGACACCTTCAGGGCAGGAAGAGCCACAGTCCCCTTCCCGAGAGCAATGGGACACCATGGGAGTCAGAAAAAGCTGAGACACAACATCTGTGTGAAGCTTGGAAAGACAGATTAGTCTTTGCAAAGTCTTTCCTTAACAGAGGAATTCATTCCTCCAGGTAAGAGAGCACCTTGCTGTACCTGTGGCTCAGTGTTTCAGGAGGGCTGTGCTTTTGGAACTACTGCACTAGGAAGCAAATACCCCCAAGCATAAGGGCATTCTTTGCCCTCTGAAAGGTCCATATGTGCCAGTACAACACCAATGACAGCAGTAACATGGTTCACACCTTTGTAGAGTGCCAGCAGATCTCAAATACTTGGCAGTAAGAATAGGACTCAATACCTTAACCACAAATTATCAGTGACAGGACACCACTGCCATTTCACAGCAACAGTACTTCAAAAGTTAAAACCTCCTTCAGGTTCCCTAACACCTGCCTTCCTTGGCTGCCAGTTCTGAACCCAGGGTTTCTGGAGCGAGATCACGCTCTGACACATGCCCTGTGTTTCGCACAGGTGTGGGATCAGATCCACATCCTTTTCTTGCACATGTGAACTATGCTCCCAAGGTAGGATGTGGCCTAAGAAACTCTTGAAGGGATTTCTGGAACTGAGTGCTCACACCCAAACCACAGAGATGTTCTGACAGGCTGCTAAGGCAGAGTCACACCACACCACAGCAAAGGATTTGCTGTTGCTCATGATCTTCACTATCCCTTATTTTGCCATAGGAACATCTGAATTACAACTTTCTCTTTGTCCTCTTTCCCCTGAAGTTAAGTTCTTTCTCCAAATGCAAGGTTTGTAACACCCACTCAAACGTTTTGGGTGAGCTGTCTGCCACCACACAGAAAAGACCTCAATCTGTTCCTCCTTCCAGTCCAGCTGCAAATAAATCCAGCCAGACAACCACCTGAGTCTACTTTAAATAACATCAGACAAGGTGTCTGACTATACCCAGAGGGAACTATCCATGCCAGGGAAACAGATGTGGTTGAATACCAGCTTGTATTTTATAAAATTATCTCTGCCATGGGTAACACTACATGTAAGTGTCCATTCTTCTGTGTGTTTTTAGCACATTCCCAGGTTGTGGAGCCACCCAAGCCTTCCCACATAGAAGTCTTTCCCCAGGGATATGGCTATAAGAAGCAATCACTTATTATGGATCAATTCTGTCTCTGGTTTAAAATGGCACAGTTCTATTAAAATTAAAACAGCTTCAAGTATGTCTCAGAGTTTTGTATTCCAGGCACTGCCAACACAACAAAAGAAAATCTGTGAGTGGAGTAGCAATAGTTCCTTTCTTTTACTTTTGAGTCTGTTGGAGGTTTTGGTGGCATTCCTCCTTGTCCCTCACACTGGTAAGAAGATGAGGGGCTCTGAAAAAATGCTGGAGTAACTAACCATGGCAGTGTGCTACATCCCACTAGCTGTGCTCGACCCTCCTGCCTCTGCAAAAATGGAAAATTAAACAGCAGTGGCTTTTGTTTTGGCCCCAGGTATTTTTGCAGTAGTGTATCATTTATTATCTTGCTTTACCCAAGGCCTTTTCCAATTAGCTAATGAAGACTCCACTATCCCAGACTGGTGACCTTTAAGACACTACAAGGTCTGCTGGTTTTCCTTAGTGAATCTGAATTTCCTCATAAGCACTCAAGATACCAATACATACAGGGAATTTCTTTAGTATTTCAGGGATAATACTGGAAATGCATTTCCTTAGAATAAGCCTGATGATCTTGATTCCCAAAACTCAAGCCTGCCTTTATGTGAAATTCTACTTTTAGATAAAGAGTCTGCAAAGGTTAGAGGTTAACACTGAACGTGGACTTGTACTTTTTAAGTTAACTTACAAACACATTGTCACAAGAGGTTTAGCACAAGTAATTTGAAAGGACTGGGCAAGGAATACATAACTTGCTTCACATTTCTGTGTGTGGAAATAGTATATTTATTAAAAACATAAGTGATTATTTGCCTTTTTTACATTAAGCTCCCACAAACATATTGTTCAAATCATGCCCCAAATTCTTCAGTGGAAGTAAACTGCCAAGTTCTGGGTAAGAAAAGAAGTAATAACTGAATATTTAGAGATAAACACTGGATGTAAATAAACATGTATATAAAACTGAATATTTAGAGATAAACACTGGATGGAAATAAACATGTATATAAAACTGAATATTTAGAGATAAACACTGGATGGAAATAAACATGTATATAAATAACTTAATTATTATCTGGACAATGACCCTGGGAAAATACGAGGTCATGATCCAGGCCACAGCCAGATTACATTAGTCACTGTAAGGCTCATTCATCCAAGTGCATCATGAGCTGAAAGGCAAAGCTAAGTCCTCTGTTCAGTCCTGAGTTTTAACCATTCACTCTCAATTATTAATTTTTAATTTAAAACTATGCTTTGAAATTACATTACTGCAATAAGGAAGAAATCACAGGCAAATCAGAGATGGGCCTTTATCAACATCGTTATCCCCTCATCTGGCAAAGTTCACCAGAACCTCCTAAACTATCTGCAATATTGGACTCATCTTCATAATGCTCAAAAATACTTCTGATTTCTTGCATTTATCAAGCCTGCACTTTAATGTTTTATATATTTTAATTAAAGGATAACATTAATGTCAGACGGGTTTACAAAGCAATAAACTACAGATAATTATTTGACAACATTCTGCTCAAAGAACAAAGTACATTTATGAACAGCTTCAAGAATTCTTTCATATTCAGTAAAGCTCATTTGGTGCCTTATGGCCTAGAAAATAGGATAGTTGGGGGGTTGCTGGTTTTCAAAGCCAGCTCTGAAAAGTTTTCATCCTGCTCAAATTTGCTTTTCCAGCACCAGCACAGCTTTCAAGAGCATTTCAAATGTTTCTGCAATAATCCCTGCCAATAAAGACACAGAGATGTTTGCAGACCCCACGCTCCCCTCTCTCTGATCAGATCAAAGCCCCAGTGAGAAGGGCTGCCAGGAACACCTCTGCAAACTGAATGATTTCTAAACCAAGTAAAGCAAAGACACAAACACAAATCCAGGTCAAGAAGAAAGTAAGTGCAAGAGAGAACTGGGAAAGATGTAACATTCTCTTCTGTATCATTCTACAGAATTCATCTGAATATAGTACATAGAAAAAAATGGTGTTGGGAATACTTTCAAATGCTGGGTATAATTTTAAAATATTTGTATTATTATTTTCTGAGGAAGAGACATGATGCAGACAGTGAGTTGTGAAATATTTGCAGCACTTTGATGAGTTGAGTGCCATTTCTGTTTATTAACTGACCAATGTAAAAAAATTACTGGATCATTAATAGATCTCATTTGGCCAAGGTCTCTGGCAGCACTGTGAGTGAGAAAGCACTTTGAAAATGTAACCACCGCTCATCCTCACCACTCAGCTTAGCTGGCAAGATACTGGCTGCACAGAGCAGGGGAGGCTCAGGTTCAACACATCAGCTGAGCCAGGCAAAACTTCCATCAGAGCTTGTATTTGCCTCATTCCCATAAATCCACTGCGCTCCTTCTGGGGCTGTGTGGAAACTGCCAGCTCTCAGCACAGAAGAGATCATCTGTTCTAAAAGGCAGCACAAGGGAGGTCAGTGAAAGTACACACCAGTCAGTAAGATGGGTTTGTATCGATAATATGGAGGGGTTGTGGCATAAAGAATGTATAAATTAAACTGATTTTAAATGATATTTAACAGTTGTCAAGCTGTCTTTGTGTCTGCTCATCTGATCTAGGCAAATCTGCCTCTAACCACAGGACGTGGCTCTGAACACTACTGGAGCCAGCAAACATGCTCACTTAACTGTGTCACTGGGAGGACAATTTCTGGGCAAGAATTAGGCAGAAATTTGGAGGTTATTCTTAAAAAAAAAATCAGTATTTCAGAAGTTTATCTGTTCTCTGTTGAGAAAGCACAAAACCTTTCACACAGGAGAATAATGTCAGTCTGCTCCACATCCTCACTTATTAAAGCTGAGAATTATTATTATTATTAGCCCCAGGTAATCCCATTGCAGCTGATCCCCAACCACAGAGCTCCACACCAGCCTCTGCTCCTTTCACTGCTGTGGTAAATGTTTTATTTCTTATACACAGAGCAAGTTCAGCAGGAAGGAGTGACAGTATCCCCACAGCAGAACAGGTTTCTTGGCAATCTGGGGGAGACTTCAGCCTTCCAAGCTAGAATCCAGATTACTTTTTCTTTTCCCCCTTCATTTTGATGAATCAGTATCTTTCCAGTGAAACCCAGTTCAATAAAAGAAAACCCCTGTCCCTGATTCCAGCTCATATTTAGGATCCTACCCCACCCTGCTACAGCTGTTTCACTAAGAAGTCAAGTGCTATTGGATATGTTAAATCATACATTACACTAGACCAAAGGTATTTTGCCAGCATTTACCCCAAGTCTACACACAAAAAAAACCAACTGCAAAGATCTAATTTACCTTAATGACAAGTCACAGCAAGATGGTTCTAGCACAGTAAAACCTGATGAAACTGCTAAGTAGATTCAGTTCAGCACATCCCTAATTTAGCTGGACACGAAGCAGTGGTGTCTGCTGTGACTGACAGACAGCTGAGTGTCTGAACGAGGCACCAAGGCCAGAGGAGGGCTGAAGAGCTGCTCACACCTTCAAAGGGAACAAACCAAGTAGGCTGATTGCTTAGTTATTGAGGTATTTTTTCATTTCCACTGAAATATTCTCATTTAAGCAACTGCAGGTTTTATCACAGCAATGCTTTCCTCAAAGTATTTGCTTCTGTTTGAAAAACGTATAATTTATTATTTTGATCAGCTATATTGAAACACTGATGGGTTCCTAAAGGCCTACTTCAGAGAATTTAATGCATGAGGTTTTTTCCCACTGACCTGCTCATTCGTAGACAGTCTAAAAATGCTGTTTTCATCACTGCTGGGACACAGAACTAGCAAAGGAAAATGATAAATTTCACTTCCAACTATTTTGCTTCTAAATACACTGTTACTTCTAAGCATTCAATTCCTACTTCAAATAATGTCCAAAAGATTTTTATGTAGACCTGCTGGTGCTTTTCTCACACTCATCAAGGCATCACATTTTAACACACAAAACAATCTGCAGAGCGAATTCTTTTCGATACACCAATCCTGGTAACACAAAGTGACTGTAACACTGAGTTGGTGTGGAAATTAAGAAGCCTTTATGAACCTGTGCAGCAAAGCAGTGTGTTCTGGGGCAGCAGAGGCATTCAGGGTTCTGGAAAATGCCCAAATCCAAACATCAGATGGCATTCCTTTCCATTCAACAGACAAGGGGACCACATGTCCAACTCTACCCTACAGTTTCAGGACAAAGGATTAGGTGTATGAGTATTAAAAACATTCTTACTGATATCTCATTTAATTGACATTCTGAAGAATACCTTTTCAGTCCAATATCCCTAGGCTAAGATGGGATTTTCTCTTTCTTGTTGGTATGACTGTGTTGCACACCCATTGCAAATGAAAGAAGATGAATTTTACTGCCTTACTGGAAGAACCACTGGCTAAGACAGACTGAAGGATCAGATAAAACTTTCTACCTTTTCAATAGGACTTGGACTGTGACCTTTCCTAATAAGAATGGGTATAAAGTCACTATGTTGGAGTCTGCACAAGAAAATAAACTTTATCTTGGATGTTTTCCACAGGATTTAGCCATGTCTGGATTGTTTATGTTAGAAGAGTTTCAATGATTGGAACACTACCATACTATTGCAGCAGTATTTTAATTGGAAAGTTTCACTTTTCTGACTAAATAAGGGCTGTTCTTTCTTTCTTCTAAAGAAAATAAATAGAAAAACCCAGCATACAAAAGGTAGAGAGCTTGCCTATCACTCCTTATTACTCTTTAATAAAGAGTATCCCAAACTTGCCACAATAGAAGGGATTCTATGATAGTATCAAGTTAGTCCCCACCACATTGCACCTGAAAAGCACTGCCCCAATTGAGGTAATTACTGACCATGACATGGTTTATTCTTCGATCAATTCTGCTCAAAGTCCTGCCCATGGGACATTTAAATCAAAAGGAGCAAAGTCATTGAGCAGACACCAAATCCACAGGTGTCCTGCAAGAAACTCTGAAATCAAATATTTGTACTCAACTCCCTCAACCTGAGAGAAAATGTGTAATGGTGCAATGTTAAAGAGAGACCTGCACAGGTCAAATCTTCATTTGTATTTACAGAAATATTTTTTCAAATACTGACCTAAGCCATCAATTTAAATTGCCTGGACATATCACAGTAACAATTAACTAAGAAGAAAGTCTCACTGCAAGAAAGAGGAGGGTGTGATTTCACAAAAGAAGGACTGCTTCCAACAAGCAGGTCATACTTAACCAGCAGTGGGAACAGGGTCCCCATCAGTCAATCCAGAGAACTGTGTTCACCACATCACTATGATTTTTAACTGCACTATGCAGAGCCACAGGTCAAAATGCAACTTTAAAACAAAAAGCAGGGGGAAAAATCTTTAAAAGGCAAGCACAAAAACACTGAAAGTAGATTCTCTGCTCTTCTTTGAGGCTGAACTGTGAAAGATTCAGTGGAGCTGCCAGAGTGCCTCAAGTGACTCCCAAACACAGCCTGGACACCAGGATGTCCAGATGTCCATGCACAACAAGCACCAAGATGTCAGGCATCAAAGCCCTCAGCAGTCCAGCTCAGGGGAGGCAGAGACCACGAACCATCCCATGGAACTCCAGACAGCCCTTGGGTGACCATGACTCTTGCCTTCAATGGCCTCTTGGGCTCTCTCTGTGCCACCTGGAACACCTACACGTTTGCTACTGCCTTTCTCTCCCTGCACCTTTGTACAAAACTTGCCTCCTGACTCACATCAGCTTCTCAGCTGTAGCTGGTGCTGAATAATGCCATACATTGTTCCTTTCTGGTGTGGAATTTTCTCCCCATAGCTGGCACATATATTCAACGAAATAGCTACACTGAAATAATCTATTAATAGCTTCTAGTACAGAAATCCTTAAAACTGTCCTTCCCTGATTATTGCATTAAAAAAAAAAGCCAAAAAACAACAACTAAAAAAGCCCACAACAAAAAAAAAAAAGCTCTTGAGCATCCAGACTGATCAGTTTAAATTCAAAATACCAGTGTAGATGATATCCAGTCAGATGCTCTGACACAGGCATCCATGAGTTAGGTATCATGTACAGACATCATGGACTTCTGCCACTTTTCTTCACACCCTTTTTCCAGTGTGGATCATACTGAAGACATGCCTTGACCTTGTTAAAATTTGTGGTGAGAAGGGAAGAACACAAAGAGTCTTATTCCTAACAGAAAGCCTCACCAGAAGACATGACTGCTGGTCAAAACCATAAAAAGTTTCTTACACTTCTGACCAAACTAATAAATCTTTCCTGAGCAATGGAAACTCAATTCATATTTGCAAAGCCAAACATTAATTTTCAGAAGTCATGCAACTCAGGAGCAAGTAACTCTTTCCTCATTTAGTTGGGATTGTACTACTTAACAGCAAATCCTGAAACAAATGCACTGAAGTGCCACAAGAAGCACCTTTAATACAAGGCAGCAGAGGTACGTGGGCACGTGAGCATCCACTCCCTGCACATCAGAGGGGGAAAGGACAGTGGGCTTGCCACTAAAATTCATGATGTACGCTTGTTAAAGTTCCTTTTACAGCATAAAGAGAAAGGTTGGGTACGTGCTTGAGGGTTTGCTGCTCACACCCCCACCGCAGTCACATCCACACAGCAACAGGGACAATCATTTTTATTTAAAATACTTCTGACTGCAATTCCAAAGGTATCAGGTCTCACCACACAGCAGAGCAGCTGTGGGACATATTCTTTTTGATCCTGACAGCTCTCCCCAGCAGAAAAGGTCCCTTACTTACACAGGTAGTTATGGGACATATATAAGGTATTTCATGACCACTTACTTTTCAGCTCTGTAACCTGGTTCTTTAGCACAGCCTTGAAGGGCTCCCAGAAGTGTAATAGGGACCCTTTTGACTGATCAGAAGATTTAGGCTGAGAGCTTGTGCCTGACAGCTTAGTCTTATGCAACATTAGAAATGGCCCCTGGCTGAAAAAGTAAATATATCTTTCCAATCTGTGGAGAAAAATAACTACTGTGGTAATCCACAGTAAACTGCAGGAATCCCAAGAGCTGAGAAGGCTGGTGATGGGTGACAGCCTCCAAGACATTTGCCCCTTCCTCCCATCCCTGTGTGCTCAGAAATCCTCAGAGCACTGAGCCTGAGAGGAACAGGTTTAGAAGGCAGGAGCAGGTTTTCCAATTCCCTTTTCCCCCCGTTTCTGTTTCAGTCAGTGACACTGCCATCAAACAAGCAGGGCCAAGGAGCTCCCTGCTAACTATTTAATGGCACTGCAACACAAGTCCCCTCCCCTGTCCCATGCCACTGAAGATCAAACAGCTCATGGTTCTTTCACAGAGGCAGAACTACAAGCAAAAGAGGAATGTAGGATCCTACATGGCACTAATCTCAAATCACCACTGAAGACATTCCTTTGTACATCTGTATATTCCCATAAGATCCCAGGAGGTATTTTAGTGACATCCTTTCTGGAACAACACAGCAATTTCTTCAATTAGTATCAGCTTACTATGCTGGCCTCTGTGAACCTGCAGGAGAAAAGCCATCTAGGCATTATTATCTGGCATTTAATAACTCTGGCAGACTGCACAGAGCTTCCTGGTTGAATTTGTGTGCTTCCTTTCAATAACAAATCACTTTGTATGGGTCATGTACCCACAGAACATCCAATACTAACCAATTCCTTTTCTGTTTTATAGTACTGATGAAACACAATCAAACAGCTGCATTTTCACAATATATTATTTATTTGGACCAAATTTTCTTTCCATCACTGAAAGCTGCCTGATATTTCTTTTAAGAAATCCTCTCTAAAACTGCATTTATTCCTATTAGAAACAAGAAGGACAAATACTATATCTCTACTGAGGCTTTCATTTCCTTATATTGCTACGTTTCCCTAGTTAAATAGAGCATCTTTTAAAATCTAGTACAGTCCTTTGTGGTGGAACTACTCCCAGCACACAGATTTTTACCTAAGTGCTACAGGTTAGTAACTGGGGGTAAGAAGAGTTCTAATCTCATTATGTGCATCATACTCTGTGTTTGAAATATAATTGCTTCTTTCCATCATCAGTGGAGTCTCTCAGCTTACAAAAACAAACTAATGCAGGTTGCTGCCTGCCTCAATGCATCTCACAACTATTAGCAGAGTCTGCTGAGCACTGGTGTTAGTTTGCTGTCAACACGACCTTCAGGAGTTTCAGGTATTACACTGTCATTTGAAAATGCTCCCACATAAAGCAGGGAAATGTACAACTGGCACAATTAAACATCCTGGCTCTTCCATCCTTCTTTATGACCAATCCTCAAACTCTAATCCCAGAAACTTCCTTCACATCAATCAAGCAGAAATCCAGAGTATTCCACAGAAGTGGGTAAAGCTGATCCTTGTGGCAGAGATCAGCCTTTGCTGGCTGGTACAGGGAGCTCCAGACCAGGGCAAAGACTTCTCCAGTGAGCTCAGCACCCTCAGCTGTTTTCTTTCCAGCACCTCTGGACTAAGAGCTGCTCCCATTCCCTCCCCTCCTCCCTCACACAGATGACCTCCACACACCCCTTACCTGTCCACCCAACTAATTCCCCTACAACTCCTCTTGCCTTCATACTCTGTGGCCTGGCACTGACCCCTCTGAATCTGACCAAACTCATGGATATATCTGTAGAACAGATAAATATGTCTGTTTCTAACAGAAAGGGAAACAGTTTCTACATTAAACCCTTCTGCAAAATGTCTAATTTTCAGTGACCAAACCCACAGGGTTTATTTTCCCTTTTAAGAAAAGTGAACTGTGAGAGGAGGACCCAGTGCTGCCCTTTGCTGCTGTTAATTGATTTGCCTTCACAAGCAGGGAACAGACCAACGCAGGAGGTAATTAGCAGCCTAATTAACATTTACATGCTTGCATAAAAACAAACTTTCGCACTCATCCCTAAAGTATCCTGAGAGAAGGATAAAATTTGTAATTCAAAGCCTGTCAAAGCTCTGCGTCATTCAGAAGGGTAAACTCAGACAAATTTATGGCTTTAGTGGTCACTTCTGACAGTGTGTATTTGGTTCATTCTACAGGATTTAAAATTTTAAAAACAAACAACCAACCAAAGAAAACTGACCAAAAAACCCAAACCTAACCAACCCAAACAAAAACACAAGTTCTAGAAAATACTCTAAGAACTGCAGCATCCAGACAACAAACCTATATAGCTATTTGCAACTTACAGTAATGAGCACATCTCTAGGAATTGTTTACACTGATGTCACAAGAACAACAGAAGTGGAGCACTTTTTAGGCCTGCTAAGGCTAAATGATTATCTTTGTTTTCCATATCCAGATGGCTGCTTGCTAATGCCTAAGGAAATGAGAAAGGGGACAATCAAAGTGCTAAACTCGTAAAAACGGAAAGCCTCTAAAGGAAAACCCTTCAAGAAGTCACTGGCACTTTGGGTTGGATTTGGCACTTCCTTCCTCAGCCAGCTTGCAGAAGCCCTGAGAGCCCAACAACATGTTCTGTTCAAACCTGTGGACAAGTGTCCCCTAAGCTCTCCATTTAATGCAAAATTCCAAGAAAAACAAGTTAAGGATGGAAAGAGAGAAGGAAGGAAAAGAAGTGTGAGTTCCTACTGGGTGTTACAAAACATCCTTCTCTTCTGTTCCTAGTAACCTGCTTTAAAAGCCATTTTTCCTTGTATTTAACTCTAAAATGTTACACTTGAAGTTCCCTGAGAATGTGATTCCAGTTGGAAAAGCAGTAAGATAATCTCCTCCCCTACCCACCACCAAATCAGGGTGAAACCTGTACACTTCAGTGATGGGAGCAGGGACTGACTGCCTTTTAACTCCTCAGAGCACAACAAACCATGGCAGACTTGGAGAAATCAGAATGAAGACCTTCAGACATCTCCAATGTTTATACAATACCAAGTGCAAAGTCTGCCACATCTGCAGAAACCCACCCCAGATAATCCACCCACACACATTGAAAGAGGGCCCATCTGAAAGGATGATGGGATCTGTACCTGTGCAATGGAAAGCTGTGTCTGACCAGCAGGGTCTTTCTACTAAGAATATTTCAGATCAAGCCACTCAGTGGCATTAACAAAATAACATCTCACTGGGAAACTTGGGATTTCAGGATCCTCTTGAAATCGAGACGCAACGAACATAAAACTTCTTCAAGTGATTTTCAGTAAGTTTTTACTTCTTCACTCCAAACAATGCTAAGTTTGATCTTCAGATCCAACACTTCTATGCAGGATCCAATGGCTAGAACTCAACAGATGAGAAACAGTGCAGGTAGGGAAACAACAAATACTACAGTGGCTTAAAGCACAGTTAAAGCTGTTATTTATACTGCTGGTTCTAATTCCTGCTTACAGGTACTATATATATGAACAAATATTTAAAGACTAAAAATGATTACAGCAGTTCACAGGGATTTGACGGGACCAACCAGGGAAATGTCCAAAAATGCTTTACTTGCTACAAACAAGGAAAGAACCACACTAACAACAGGGAGAAAAAATTCATCCTCTCTTTATCTCCTTTTCCAGTTCTCCGTATTTGAAAATATTTTGCTTATGGTCATAATTTCACAGTTTCTCCTAAAGCTGTGGATTTTCAACAATAGGCAGAGGATTTTCTTTTGGTTTTGAGTTCTAAAAATGGGAATACCCAAGATGGTGAAACTGAGCTGCAGAGCAGCCAAGGATTTAGTCACCACCACACAACTCAATCACACTTGTTACTCTATCCCAGTACCTCCTTGTCTTGTCTGAAGGAAAAAAAATCAAGTCCAGAAGATTGTCTGTCTCAAAAGTATTCCAAGAAATCAAACAATCAGGACCTGACCACAAAAACAAGTGGCTCAGTGTCCAAACTGTAGCTGTACTAAGTACGTGCAAAGACTGGAAAGGAAACAAGCTTTTCAGGTCTGTCCTCTAATTTATGAACTAAAATTGCCACTATTTTGCTCTTTCTGTGGTGGACAGAAAACATCAGAAACAGCCTTAAACGTTAGTGGAATAGTACAGACTTAACAGATATGCCATTTAAATACAATTAGAGAATTGTTAGGGTTGGAAGGGACATCTGGTGATCATCCAGTCTAACCCACAATAGTTATTTTGGTCTGAAGCAAGTCATGACTTTTTAAGACATGGACTTCCTAATTCTTTTTCTTGAGGAATACACATTTTTATTTTCAAGGAGGAAAGAGTGGCTTGAGAAATACTACCTCCAACATATTTCTGATTTATGTCTAGTCAGAACATGATGAAACACTGAAGCAGAATTTAAGGCAGCACTTCACTTACCTTCAGAATATTTTGATGACTGTGGCAAACAAACAAACAAACAAAAAATCCCAGGAACATTCATTTCTTCTTGACACAATCTATGATTTCTTTGTGCCTTCACTAAGGCATTTCACACAGAACAGATCAGCAGACCAGAACCACTGCAGGGGCTCTGTTTTGCCAGAAATTCATTCCATCCAAACCTGGAGTGGCTACTCAGACTGGTGTTTGACTGCTAAAAATACAATGAGATGCAGAATTGTTTTGGATTTGTTGGGGCATTTCAACATCAACACATGCCACCTAGTGTATCTACTCTCTGTAACTCCCAAGTTTTCAAAAGTACTCTGCCACTATTGCCCTGCCTCCTTCTCTTATCCTGGCTTTAGGTGCAAAAAATAATTGAGAGACATGAAAAGAAGCCTGGAAAAAGGAAAAGACTCTGAAGCAGATGGCAACCCTATCACTCTAAAAAAGAATAAAATAAAAATGTAACATCTTTTTTTTAAACCTCCTAATCCTGTAGAAACTCTCAACCCATTCCCCAGGAGCAGCAGTAACTATAAAATAATTTCTGTTTTACTGCTCTAGCCTTATCCTCTCTGAGCATTTTTGTATACCAAGACCACTCATCAGCCTCACAAACTACTTCTTATGTCAAGTCTTGCTCCAGGAGGAAGTTGCTCAGAAGAGCAATTAAGAGAAAGACAGTACTCCTGGTGCAAGTAATTCTCATGTTGTCCTGAACTGACACGAGAGGATTCTCAGCAAAGCCATGTTTTCCTGTTCAGCTGAAGATCAGGCCAGAAGAATATTCTCAAACCAGTGGAAACCTGACTCTTTTTACGGTGTATTTAACTGGCAGCTCAAGCTTTTTGTGCAGTGATTTAAACATTACAAAACCCAATCCAAAGAACTATAATAAAATAAAAAGACCCAATGCCAATCCTACTTACCAGACATTCTGACAGACCTCAGGTACCCTCTCCACTAATTGAATGCATGGTCCTCACTTCAGAGTAAAAACTTCATATTGCTTCAGGTTGTCTTTGTGTGTCAAATTGTTTTTGAAGATCAAGTTTGTTTCCTAAAGAGCTTGTGTGCCAATTAGCACACAGCATAAATACTGCTCAGCTTTCAAATATCATTTTGAAACACAAGAAGAGCTGAGGAAACACAAACTGCAGCTTTTGCCAGCTCCACAGCCTGAGCAACTTGAACAGGTTCACAGGAGACCCTCCAGATTAATTGGGGTGATCTATTTTCTGATGCACAGTTAATAATAAGGCACTATTTTGAGTACAGAGCTGTTTACTACTGAAGATATTTAATGCCCTGCTGTCCTGGGAAAGGAGAAAGGCCAAAGAGAAATGCATCTTCAGACATCAGCAGGACAGGTTTATGACTCATGTGAGGAGAACTGTGACAAGTGCAGCCTGTAAAACAGGAGCATGGAAGGAGCAAGGCGTGCCAGCAAGCAGGAGCCCTGTCTGTGCTGCTGTGTGCCACTGCTGGCAGTGCTGGCTGCCCACAAAGTCTCCTCTTTTTAAGGCAATCAGTGCTGTAAAAGAGCATGCAAATGTATAATATTTATATATTATTATATGCTATTTTAAATATTTCTGAATTATCAAACACATGAATTTAACCTTTTCTTTTCCATTCTGCTCCTTTACTACGTTAACTACAAAGATATATTTAGAATTTGGTGGTGGGGCTGGATTTTTGGCTGCTGAGATCTCTGGGGGTAGAGTGTTTTGGTTTTTTTAAAACTATATTTTTCCTTTTCAATTCAAAATATGAGGAATCTTGTTAGTCTTTTCCCTGCTACTTTCCCCAGCTTCCTGTGTCTCCATGTGGCTCCAGCTCTGTGAAAGCGACAGACTGGCAAAGGACAATAACAACAGATTTCCCTTTCATGCCTTTCTAAAACATGTGTATCAGCAATTTAAGTGGTTAGTTTTATTTTGTTTTAAAGTAAGATAAAAATTAAACGGAACATTTTATTAACTTTTTTTCTTCAGAGTTGATACAGGAAATGTTTACTTAGTTTTGTTTGCTTGGCTTTTCTTCTGACCAGAAAACAGTTTGTTCCAGAAGTTAACTGTGGATCTAGCACTATGCCACCAGTGGAAACACTTATTAGAAATACTGTTATTCTTCCTGTTTCCTCTCCATTACTTCTACAGTAAAAACTTCAAGCAGTATTACAAGCCCATCAATATTTAGAATACTGCATTGTTGTCAAAATCTTCAAACATATGCTCAACCATTAATTTGTAATGACAATACACATCGAAATACTAGACTTTAATGTTATCTTTGGATGTGTTAGACATGCATTTATCTTCAAATACCTCAGATGTAATTAAGCTGAAGTTATTTACACATGAGAAAACTAAGCAGAGCCGTGTGGGAGTCAGAACTCCCTTTAATAGGATAGACAGTAATTGCCACATCTCTCTCTGTTCCATGCTGGAATTATTCTGTAAGTTTCTGCAAAACAATCTGTGATCATGAAAACTGTCTTAAAGTAAGAAAACAGAGTGCTGGGACTGGATCTTTTGTAACTACTACCAACCACAAAACAGACTTCAAAAAGAAGTATCATGAAAGCCAACACATTCCCATGGTTTGGAGTTCATTCACTGGCACACTTCCAGCCAGCTCTCACTGCAAAAACTGATATATATACTATGACAGTGATAGTAAAGATACAGTTGTGTTTAAAACATCTTTTCTCCTCGGGGCAATGTTGCCTCATGTTCTACAGAGTAAAAGAAATGACAGCAAGACATTTAGCTCATGGAAACACAAGTGTATATTCCAGTTTAGAGTCCCAAGGGTGACAGGAAAGACCCTGATAAGGAACAGATGGGGAAAAAGTCAGCTGACAAAGTAGAATGCTGCTGCTGAGCCACCAGAAGGATGTGAAGTCACTTTTTTCACCATTACAGCAAACTTTAACTTACTACTTTACCTTTCTACAACATCCTCTCCGTTCCAGCAGGTTGAGCTGTCTCTCATCACCAGGTCTCCATCACACAGCCTTTCTGCTACTGAAGCATAAAAGGTCCGGGATCTCTTCATGTAGTTGATGAACTCTCTGTAATGCAGGAGGAACACACTGAATACCACAACAGAAAACGCAGAATTTAAGCCCTAAACCCTCCAGAAGGTCAAGACTTTAGAAATTAAGTAATCTGAATCGATTTCTATTTTTAGCATATTTCTACTCCTATGTATCACCCAATCTTACTTAGCCCAGCGTTAATACTCAAAATTACAAACACAAAGGTGGTTTTAACACATTGCATTAACATATCTCACTTGAGAGTATTTCAGGATGGACAATTACCCTCCTCCACTGCTTTAGAAGTACCTGTTTGGTCTGAGATGTTAAAGATACTGAGAACAAGATGCAGGACACAAACTGAGCTATCAGAGCTATCTGCTTGTCTCAGCACTCCCTCAGCAGCCCCTTTGGGAAGGCCAAAGGACTCATTCTGGTTTGCAAATTTTCAGCCTAGCAGGATACAAGGGGAACCTGCATTGAAGAGGGATGTGGTTGGATGCAGTTTGGCACAAGACCAGTCAGGATTTACCATTCCTTTAGGAGCAACAAGTACTTTAAACAATATCAAAGTCCACTGCTGAGCATCTATCCCTACAGGGTTTAGGCAGTGGTCATCTCTCCCCAAAGCTACCTTTATACTTTCTGAAGTGTCCAACCATCCCATTTATCTTGTGTGATGAAATCCTGTTCTACATAACTTCATTGCCACATGGTCCTACCAAAATAACTTACTCTAATAGAGCAGAAAAGCTGTTATATTAAGCAAAGAAAAAGGAAGGAACTTTTGGGCTTACAATGAGGAATCAGCATTTCTGCTTCTTGAGTACCAAATTACAAATACGAGCTCTAAGTCTTTATACAGTAAAGCCAGGCCCAGTCAGAAGGCTGCCTACCTGACAGAACAGCCTGAGAGCAGCAGTTCTGAAAGGCAGCACAAATGCTCAGGATTTTACAGGTTCCAAACTGGAGTTTTCTTTGAAAACAGCACCTTTTAACAGTCTAAAGCTTGTCTTACTGAGCTCACTCCAAGAGGTTTAAACTCCTTTGCATTCTCAGCAGCGTGGGACTCTGACATTTCAAAGTAGCATCTTAGCAAATACAGAATTCTGAGTTCATCCCTCAATCTTACAGAGTGAAAATATTTACTTTTGATCAGTGTAAAACTAAAGGCAGCAGGGTAGAAAATAGACAGTTTCCCAGTACCCCACGAGATAAAAGCAGCAATCAAAAGTACACCAATTCCTAGACTACAGCTGGAGATGAGCTAACTGCAGAGACAACAAAGGAGGTCACCTTGTTTTCATTCTTACCGAGAGAGTTTTTTCAAACTTCTTGATTTGTCATTCTTTGAAGCTTTCAGAGGCAGAGAACTGGAATAGGCCGGGGAGAATAAGCATCAATCAGAAGAGTTGGGGAGTAGGGGAGAAGCAGGAATTCAGGCAAATGAGGATAAGAAATGAGAAACAAGAGAAAAGTAAAAATTATTTGAAAGAAAAGTCATCAAGCACATGCATAGGATAATAAAAGAAAACAATTAAGGAGAAAAACAATCGTGAGATTTTTCCAAGGTACAGATGCCATCAAAAATGTCAATGCAATATTGGGAGGGAAAAAAAATCTAAACCAAAAAAAATGCAACTGAGATTGTACGTCCAAATCATTTTCAAATAAGAGCACAATTACAAATGCAGAGCACACAGCAGAAAGCTGAAAATAAACTCTGTGGTACTTAAATTAACTATAACTGATACCAAATGGAAGAACTGTAAATACATGAAGCTGTACAAGAAAACAATGGCAAACAATTTAGAATGAGAACCATGGGAAAGGGACATGAACAAAGAGCATTCATGTTCTGGTACAACGAGCAATTTACTGCCTGTTGATAAACAGTGTAAATACAGATACTTTTTGCTGTTCTCTTCTGATCAGATTCATCATTGAGAAACACCCAACATTGCAAAACAGCAGATTAACAGGCCTTAAGGTTATATTGGAGGAATAACTGCGGAAATACTCCTGGTAATTATTTAGTGCAACTGCATTTTGTGGCAGTCCCTTAACTGGCATTAGACATCACATCCAGCATTAACATCATGATGCAATTTTCCACTTACACTTTTGCTACCCCAGCCTGCTCTCCCACCTGTACAATGCAATGGCAACAGCTGGAGCCATGAGTGCCTGCAAACTGGTTCTAAGCCAGCCCAGTTCACTCTTACTGGGGAGAGGAACCACCTCCAGCAGCCTCAGGACACCCCGAGGAGGTGGCTTTGTCACTGCACCTTCTGGGAGCTCATGGCAGGGGTGACCATGGGAGAGGAGGGACCTGCACTGGGTTTCAGGTGAGTGGCACCTGCTGTCACTGAGGCAGCAATTCCAACACTGCAGTTCATAAAACAAAATGAGAACTTGTAACAGGGAAAATCTGGACCAGCTGAAACCTCTGCCTTGGCCAGTTGTTCATTTGCATCTGACATTAATAATCTGTTTTGTGCTAGCAATTTATCACTCAAATTTTAATAAAATCATGTGATGTCTGACCCAACAGATAGTCAATTTTAAATGATACCATTGACTTGAAGCATTCCCAAAGGAATTCCTGAATTGTTTATTTTAAGATGTATAAAAGATCTGTAAATTCACAGAGGGGGGGAAAAAAAAAAAAGGAGCAAACTATAATTTCAAAACTTATTTCCTCCAACTGGGGACCTAATAAATTACAGTTCTTTGTTGAGTGTAACATATTTTATGTACTGCTCTGTAGCCAGTCTACGTTTCATGGTTTGAAATGCTTCATGAAGCAGAGATGCTAAAAGGCAGGTATTCAACTTTGCTGGGAGACTGGACCCCAACCAGAACAGTTCTTTGTGCTGAACTCAGCAATAACATTCCGATTTACTGACTGAGATTCTATGCATGCCATTTACATTCTCTATACCATCATATGGTTTCAATTTTCTTGTCATCTCTATTACATGTTATAGTAACCTCCACACTGAAAAATGACTACAGCAGCAATGCTGCCAGCTTCACTTAATCCCTGGCTACAATTGTGTAATGCAAAAAAATAATTACAAGCAATTTGATGCTTTCCAGGTTAATCAGAGGAAAAGGTTTCTGACAAGACCATGCAACATTTCTTCAAGTTTCAGCTTTTTTCACTGTTGTCCCTGACACTTAGTAATGCATAACAAAAAATATGCAGGAATGGCATGCAGAGTAAAATAAAGAAAGATGGAAAATCTCCCAGGCACCCATGAGAGTAAGAGGAGAAGAAAAGGGTTCAAATATTGCAAAAGAGGATGCAGTTGGTCTGTGCCCTTGGGGACCATGCAGGACCTCGCTGTGCAAAACAGCAGAGGGTGAGGAGCACTGGCTTCAGCCAGACCCCAAACACCTCCCCCCAAAGAACAACATAGGACAAGACACACCATTAAACAATCCCACTTCTTAACTGCACAGGCAGCCCTGGCTCTGCTGAACTGCTCAAAGCAGGGCTTCTCAAACTCCTTGGAAAAGGAGCTTCATTCTGGAAGTGGTCTGGCAAAGACTCAATACCATTTGCAGGTAACAAGCTGTCTCACACTGGGTTTTTAAGGGCATCTCTGAGCAGGTTTTGTAGCAGAGATGAGAGGCCACATGACTGGTTTCTCCCACAGATGTGCTGGTTGGGTTCTTCTCTTTGAGTTCAGGAATGTTTCAACACATTAAGGGCATGAGTCACAGCTTTTCTGTTGACTTGGAGAGTGCTGGCTCATTCCCTCTCCTTTTC
Source organism: Formicarius rufipectus (assembly GCA_013399695.1). Classification (NCBI taxonomy): domain Eukaryota; kingdom Metazoa; phylum Chordata; class Aves; order Passeriformes; family Formicariidae; genus Formicarius; species Formicarius rufipectus. The sequence goes on along the minus strand of VXAU01003156.1, from coordinate 424,841 downwards.
TTTCCTTATTTTAAAAGGCTGGAGCCACGTTCCATATTGCCCTTGAATTAAGGATCATTTGGAAGGATGTCCATTGCACAGACCAATACATTCAGCGGGACCAGTGTGACCTGGAACCTCAACTGCCAGGCAGCTGACATTACTGCTCTTCCTTTCTTAAAACCACCAGAAGCAATGGCATCTAAAAAGATCCACATAATTACTCCCATAATCTGGTTCCCTTGTACCAGTTATCTGTCTCTCCAAGTGCATTCTGCACAACTCACTGCAGGAAGGATTTTGCCCATGTATTATAACATTTTATTACCTTAAATTGCTTTTTATTGGTATCATATGTGATTAAATGATAGAGAATGAACACCACAGTGATGCAGCCAATCACTGTGTCTTTCACTCTATTTATGGTTTCACAATTGTTTCCAAGAAGCAAAGTAAAAGCTTCAGGCCATGTGTTTTATAGGAAGCTGGGGAGAATATTTCCCATTTTTCCACTTCTTACTATTTACGGCATCATTCCATCATTCATTTTCTGTGCACAGCCTCTCCACAATACCTATCAACACTGTATTTCAGCCATTTTTCATGCTAATTATGTAAGCATGGCCTTAGTTTAGATCTTTTTGATAAATTAATTTTCAGTGTGCAGACCAATTTTGGAAAATTGTCTAATTGACAGTGCATTAGTTTATTTTCTAGTCCATCTACAAGTCTCACACTTTTAAATAAATCTATATTGTTGGTAAGGGGTGGGAGCAGAACTTCAGGTGAGAAAGAATGGCTGTCATGCCATGAAAGACACAAATTTGCATCTATTTAAGAGGTCACCTGTTGACAGGTTGGCAATTCTGCCTTTTTGCCTGCCAGTGTGTAAAGTCCCAGTGAAGTCAATAGTTAGAGAAGATGGCCTAGGGCTCTGGGGTTTTAAAAGTGTATTTTATAAATTGTACTACAACTGCTCCTTGCATTTTTACTGCTGAATTTATTAATTTAATTTATTTAATGCTCTTGTCTCTGATTTGGGTGGCAAAAATCAATTAGCTTTGAGCATTAGCACAAACTGCTATGTTTTGGTTTTAAATTACAGAGGGATAAAATTATCACTATCACTCAAAAAACTTGCCTTGCTGCTACGACTTTTATCTTTTAAAGCAGTGTTTGTTCCCTTCATGCAAGCTAAGATGAGAATTAAAACAGAAACGGATAAAAATCTCATCTTCACAACTGCAAGTCCAGAATGCAGGCAATGGAAATTTTAACACTGCTGTCTGTCATCCAGGTATCCAACATACAGAGATACACACGGACTCCCAGGGCAGATCAGATACTGTTCTTGGATGGTGGTGTAGGCTCAGCAAGATTCCACTCACTTGGCTGAAGCTGTTCCAGCTCAATACTGCTGCTGCAGAGGACAACATGCTAGCCAGGAATAGGTCACTGTGATTTTATGGTCAGTTAGCTCTGACATCTGCTTGTGGGATTGCCAAGACATCCTTCCGCCTCCACTTACCATTTACAGAAAACCAATTCAGGAGCTACACGAGGTAAATGAAAAAAGAACTCAGGAGATCTGTGAGCAGGGATACTCTTGCCTGGGCCAGTGGCTGTAGTTCAGCTGTCCAGTGTCTCAGTGGGCACACAGCTGAAGGAAGGAGTCAAGATGGACACAACAAGCCTAAACAAATGCTTCAGCTCTTTCTCAGTTATGTACCAAATGAAGGAGATCCCAAGGGATCTTATTACTCCTCCCCAGTCCAGTGACATCAGGCACCGACTTGGTGTCAGGGCAGTGAATCCTTTTCACTCCTTCCCACTCCTGTCCCTGGATAAGCTCAAGTCCTTAAAGACCCGGGCAATTGAATTTTAAGTAATTTATACTCAGCTGCAGAAATTGGGATCCTCAGACTTGGTTGAGGAAAAGCTTTCAGCATTTTCACTGAAAGTTTGTGGAACTACTGAACACCTTAGTGTTAATTAACGATATCAAGGCTGGCCTGCAAAAGTTTTCCTTGGAGAGACCCACAATATGAAACCACAAAGTCACTCGTGACCATCAGTGATGGCAACACCTGGAGAGCACACACAGACAAGGGAACTGAGCCGTGGCTCTGGCTTAAACACTACAGTGTAAGGAACCAACAGCACCAACTGGGAGGCAGAGACTTTGTGTCCAAGCACTGCAGCTCAGGGTTACCTTCTTTTACTGTTCAGGCTGGCGTGAGCCATCACGAACGTCTGCGCTTCGGCCACCTCCTTCACGGGCACTACACTAGCCGATGACAGGTTCGCTTCTGGCTGTTTGGGCTGCCCACACACCTTATCAACCTGCATGGAAGGAAAGGAAAATGGGGTGTGAATGGAGGAACGGACTGACAACAGCCCAAAAGTCTGTCTGTCCCTCACAGTTTGTGTTTACTGAAAGAGAAGCTGTCCCAATGAGAGAAAGAAAGGATAGAAAGGATTTTGCTTTCCAGGACCTGAAAACTAATCCCTTGCATAAGAATAACCAAATCACAAGGCAGTGGAAAGAACACTGCCACCACAGTCACCAGGCATGGATTTGTCACTGGCTACCTAGATTTAGGATCCTTGGAAACAGGGTGAAGCAGTGACTGGTGGAAGTGTTGGCAAACCAAACTTCTATTTAGAAACACGCCTGGAGTTTGAAGGGACACAGACATTGGTGGAACACCTGCCCCATGTACTGAGAGCAGAGTCTACCTGGAGTTTGAAGGGGCCTGTAATCAGAAGACAACAGATTCTTCCAGCCTTTTACCAGACAATGTAACATCACTCAGATATTTGCCCTCATGGCCCTTCCTGAAAAGCCCCTCATCAGGGGTTTAACACCAGTCCAGGAGAAAGCAAGCCTATGTTTATCCTTCATGCTCTGTGCATCTGACACTGCTCGTGCATCCCAACACATTTATTTGCTGTAACAGCTTTAAGTGACAACAGTGAGACAAGTCTCTTCCCTGTCTAACCCACAAATGACTAATCTGTAATGTCTGCACCCACACTTAAATCCTCAAGCAAACACAAAAAGACAACAAAGGAAATCCTACTGTGGGCATGGTAGTGTGAGACCTAAATCACACAGCACCAGTTTTTGTATCCCTTCTTCAGTTTTCCATTATAACCAGAGGGAGATAGATTCTTGCTGGTCTGTGCACTTTCCTCAATCCTCAGAACCCCTTCTGAGTCACAACTGCCCATCTGCTGAATATTTCAGACCACAGACAACTTCAAATAATTCTTTCTGCACCACTATGATGCATATGTCAGCACAAGCAGAGGGCAATTTTCTCTGCCTTAGCCCATTTCCTCCAGGAAAACTACTGCTATGTAAAGCTAAGGCATTTTCCTCTGAAGGAACAGGCCCATGGAATGTGAAAAGCTGGAAGCTGTAGAGGCACAACAGCTCATGTCAGCTTCAGCTCTGTGAGTTACAGCCTGGTCCTGTAGAATATGGTGAGAAAAACCTAAAACTGCAGCAATTGAATGGGAACACACTGGATGAATCCTGACGTATCTCCAGCAAGCAGAGAGGGAGCCAGCTGCCTCACTCAACACCACGCACAGTGTACGTTGTTCTGGTCTCACAAGGGACTAGCACAGCACTGTTTCAAAACACAACTCTAGGAAATAAAATCCTCTGTTTCAGTCCCTTCTAAACTTCTGAAAAGAAGAAAAAAACACTCTATGCAAATGAAAATATAAAGCAGAAAAGCCTTTTGAACCCTTTAGAGCTGGACAGAGTGTACAGCACAGCTGGCCCACATTCCTGCACAGGATGCTTTCTCCCCTGTGCCCCAGGCTCCCGGGTCTCCTCCAGCACACAGACCCAAACTCCTAACACAGGTTTCTGCAAAACACATCTTAGAATACATCATGTCACGAAAGTTCAGGTCTTCAAACTACACACACCTCAAATCTTGTCACTACGGATTTAACACAGTTTTAACCAACTAACAGCACAGTGGTTTTGGGAAAGCAACGTGGTTCTCATACACAGGAGTGATAAAGAACTCCCAAGGTTTTCGTTTTTGCTGCGACAAGTTGCAAAGAAATTTAAGTCACCATTTTTGTTCTGAATCAACAGTTAAAACATCCAAATGAAAATACTAACTTGGTTTTGATTTGTATTTTTGATACTACAGAAATAAAATTAATCTTTAAATTGCACAAGTTTCAGTATTATGCCAAACCTATGCTTTAGGGTTTTCCTTTTAAGCAGTAAAAACACTTCTATCAAGCAAAACCACAGCATTTTAAGGAAAAAATGTTCTCAGTGTAAAAATTTAACCAGTTCTACTCCATTAAAAATAATATGTTAAATAAAAAGGCAAAATCACAGTCACACTTCTTTGTCACACAGGCCTTTCAGTGCCTCCCTTCTCATTTCAGCTCCCCAGGCTGGTCCCTCCTGTGCTGCAGGCGCTGGGCAGTTCCAGCAGCCCCAGTGTGGCCACGGGTCACCCTCCCTTGTCTTCCCTCCCCTTCCCGCAGGACATTTCTTCCGAGTTAATGTGGATCACCAGCTCTGCTTCCTTCCCAACCTCTTTAGTGCAGCAAGGAGGGAGGATTTCAGCCCACCACTGCTCCCACAGCAGGTTTGAAGACTCGTTCCCCAAGCATGTGGGTGTACCCCAACCTCTGGATGCAAAGGCTAAACTCCCTCCCTGGAGACTGCATCCCAGGGCTCTTGAGCTATCCCTCTTGGCATCTTCATTGCAGATGTTGAATGAGTTAAAGGGAAACCTGATTGTTCAAGTATTTTTTTCATATAGATTAATTTTCACATTTCACCAAAATGTGTCTTTTTCTGCAAAATAACAGAAAAAGGTTAAATTTTTCTTAGCTAATTTTGGCAGTCACAAAGTAAATAGCACGAATGAGAACACTCATGTACAGAAAACCATCTTAAGCTTCCAGCTAGGAGATATGAAAAATGAGTTAATGTTGTGTAAATTGAAAAGCATGAGGCATGCCATAAAAAAAAGGTGCTTTCTGGAACTGCAACATCTGGAATCTACTGCCACAAATTACCTGTGCTTTAACAGCAGCAGGGAACAGTCTCCCTCCCACCCTGAGGGCACCAGACAACTGCAGTGTCAGCTTAACTCAGAGCTCATGAATCAAGCCCCACCACCCAGGGGAAAAGCAGCGCTACTAAAAAGGGTGACTGGAATTCTAAAGCTCTGTTCCTAGTACTTAGAATTATCAAGAATGACTGAGCCCACTTCTGTGATTTTTGAACTTATAAAGTAAGTCTGTCAATCTTAAATTACAAACTGCCAGAAAATCACCCCTCATTAACAATAACACCACTGAGGTCATCCCTCTTGTCTTTTCCATGATATTCAGGCAGGTCTGCCTTCTACAGTGAACACCTACAGCTGTAACCTGGTATTCCATACCTCATTATCTTCTGAATTATCAATCATGTTTCATAATTTCATACATTTTTCTTTATATTAAAGTTTTTTTTTACTTACACATCAATGATTCTTCTGAAATATCTAACCATAGCTACAATTTTTTTCTGCTGTGAACTCTCCTTGGTAATGAAATACAGAGTTGTATATATATGGATTATTTGACCTCTTACTATTTATTATCTGAAAGAATGACTATTTACAATTATTACAGAGGCTTAGCAAAATAAACTGAAAAATTCTCACTCACAGTCTTTTTGAATTCTTACAGCTTGAGTAACCTTAACCATCGAGGTCATATTTAATATGCTAAATATAATCAAACATGGGAAAAATGTCATGCCCTTCTGGATACCAGGAGAATCTTCTCTCTCTAAAGCAGGAGACCTTTCCACTAGTTCAAAACAGTGATTTTCTTTGATTTTGTAATGGGAAGCTTAGTATTTTAAAATACAAGATTATTCTAGTCATTGATTGGACTTCGAGTTATTATCAAAATGTTGACACACTTTCCTGCAGATTTCTGCTCCCCTGATCTTTAACCCAATGGAGCTCTAGGAAATTCACCATCTGGGTGAACATCTCTGACAAAGGACAGACCTGGCACCAATTCCAGCTCAGCTCTGCCCTGCAACACACGAGCCACCAAGGCATTTCCAACCACTGGCTGGTTCCAGCTGCCAAGCTTGAAGTGAAGGAAGCAAACCCACCGAGTTACGGGGAAATCAGGTGTGAGTTTTGAGACCTGCGTGTTCACGACAACGTCTCGTTTCCTTTGGGCCAGACACACCCTTGTCACCTGACTACTGATGGCACAAAGAAACCAACCATTTTATGTTCACCAAGCCATCAGCCAAAGTTTGGTATGCAAACACAATCCTCCCCTGTGGAGTGGCTGCCACCTCTTGCTAGAATATTGCTGCAGAGTGCTCGTTTCCAGTGCTTGGAAGATTAAATCTTGCCCTTAATGAAGGGGCGATGAAGATAGAGAAAGAAAGATCACTAGAAGAGAACAAATAACCTCCAATTTGGTCCTAGTTTAAATATTCAGTCTTATCGAATATGTTTCCTATTACCAGCATTTTGCTGGTACCAGAGTTCAGCAATGCATAAACAACTATGGGATTTCCAGTTTGTTGTCCTACAGGAATATGTTGGTTTTCACTCAGGAGGGGTGCATTCTCCTCTCTCCCATCCCGGATCTGTTGAATCGTTTAATGCAAATTAATTTCCTACAAATCTTCTGAAAATTGGCAGAGAAATTGACCCTCACTAGAGATTCCTCCAGGGAGAGCAGCATTATGAATTCCTCAAGGACAGAAAACCCTTCTGTCAGACTTGACACTTAAGATATCATAGAATTCAGCCACAGAATTTAAATCCTTAAAAAAATAAGGTTCTGCATGTTTTCTGCTGCCTCTGGAAACATCTGGCTGTAATCAAGTGATTTGAAATACAGTAATCGTTCTAGGTTGAGTTTTGGAATCAAGATACAAACGTGCCAGAAAAAAAAAAGTCAACATACCAAGAGGGGAGTGTGGGGAGAAGCAGAATTAATTGGTCAGAGAGTTATTCAACAATGCACGGGACATCAGCTCACACGAGCTACCTGTCAAAAAGGGACAAGTTTCAAGTACAGAAGGTACAGAGTAATTTACACACAGCAATCAACTTCCTCTTACTTATTTCTAAGGCCCCAAACTGAGGAATTAAAAGACCAAGTAGTACTCCTGGATGATCTTAGGAAAAGTGTTACTTATAGATTGTGTTCATCTCTTCCACAATTCATCTGCCTTCCTTTTCACCTAATTAGGCCAGGGTTCCAGGCTGCCAGATATATTGAGAAAGAGGAGTTTAGCACAAGTGGAGCAGCAAAAGGACTCTGCAAACAGCCCTCAATTGGTTCTTGAAAAGAGAAGGGAAATGCTATGTTAGGGTGTTTAGTGTATGTGGAATTCCACGTTTTTTATCTTTTTGTCTTCTGGCTGTGGCAGGAGAGGAATTCTTTCAGCCACCACCACTGGGCACACAGAGTGCTCAGATTCTGCAGAGCCATTCAAATGAATCAAATTCTACACCACCACCTCCCATATTATAAATGTAAATAGTGACAAATTGGGGCCTTAAGAAAGAGAGGTTAGATAACCTGTCCTGGGCATGCCACAAACCTGCCTCTGAATGCCTACACAAAAGGGTCTGTTCACAGGGAGAATACTTGAAGATTTCTGGGGAAATGTAAAATAAAGAAATACCTTACATAGTACCAGCCATTTCAGTAATTCTGCACACCTTCTATCTAACAAATTTTCACCAAACATTACAATGATATTATTTTCAGCTCTCACCAGCTTTTAAAATGGCATACACTGGTCAGGATATGAAACTATTCACAGCTTATCTCCACATCTAAAATCTTCTAAACATATCTAAGTCAATACCTTCATCTATATTTTTTAGGATTTTTCAAAATATTTATGTTCAAATTGTATATATATTTACCCAGCCGAAAAGAGAAGTGGAAGTAATTTATGAAGCCAAAACAAAATACCAAACAGCACCTGAGAGGCCAAATGACAGCTCTCCTCCTCTTCCATCACAATCACCCCGAGATACAGGACTAACCTTTCTGGGTGCTTGTTACATTTGTCCTTAGATACTGACAACCTCAAAAGGTTAGGCTCAATTTTATAATTACAATAATCTACAATAAAAAGAAAATTCCACTGGGAATCCATCTTTGTGAGCCACTTTAAAAGCTCTCAGAAAAATTAGGTAACTCTAAAGATAATATAAGAAGAAAAATCAATTGAAAGATTTTATTCAAATCTCCTTTTAATCACTTTTCAAACTAATTACAGTATATCAAAATGGTATTGCCTGTTATGTGTTTATTATTTATACACATTCTTAAGGGAAAGCAATTATCCAAATATTACTGGAATCTCTTTTATCACTGCAAGCTTTAACTATAACAATATAACTAAATATAACTAAGAAAAACCCTTCATGGTTTGTTCTTCAGAGGTTCAATAACCAAGTACAGAAAGCAGCAGAAAGACCACACACCTCACAAACACATTTATAAATACATATTTACTAAAAGGAAAACACTCCTGTTCCCTCAGGGCTCCCCCCCTTTGCCAGTGCTGCAGAGCCCCTGCACACAGAGCTCCTGGCACAGCCTGATGCCAGTGCAATGTTGGCACCCTCACCAGCTGCCCCTCCCAGCTCCAAGGACTGGCATCACCACCCCTGCTGGCATGGCCAGGGGGGACATTCCTTGACCCTCTGTGGCCAAGTGTCAGGGTGAGGGTCCAGCTGGCCCAGTGAGTCAGAGCTCCATCACTGACAGTGTTCCAGGCAGGACACCAGTAGGCACTTCTGGGACAGGACATCTTTCCTTCAGCCTCAGGTACCTCCAGAGGTACCTTAGGCAAAAAATGAGCATGTCACTCCTCAATTTGCTTTCAGCCAGATGAGAAGACAGTCACCTCAGGCACTGGAGACAAGCCTTGTGTTTTCTCAGACCAACTTTAGCACTGCTAAAGTGAACCTTACTTCCTGATGATGCCCAGAGCTCTCCCAGACAAGATCTCTTTCCAGGACCCTTTTCTCTAAAGAGAAAGAGTTTGATCTCCACCCCAACACAGTCAGTCCCACTGGGTTCAGCTGCCCAACAGTGACAGAATAAATTAAAGGCTACAGAGAGGAGTGTTTCTCCCTATGAACAGCATCTCCTTTTGGTATTTCCAAAGACAACTGGGTGGGACAGGCCATTAGTCTGACCCACCTGGAGTTCAATGTCCCTCTTTACATAATTATTGCAATCATAATTACATCACAATTGCAGGAATCAACTGGCCAAGTTGACTGCAGACACTCGTTTTTCATATATGCCCAAACAGTAATTTGCAATGAAGTGCTAAGAACCTGATCCAGATCTGATTCATGGATAACTTAGTCACATAATTCCCTGAACATGCAACTCAGCTTCATTTTAACACACTGTCATAGGTGGGCATCCCTACTCAGGTATTTAGGCACAAGCCCAAACAAAAAGCAAACATCCTTAACAGGTCTTTTGGTACATCCCTTCTAAACACAGCTTCCAACTGAGGTGTTGTGTCTGCAGCCTTTATATACTACAAGCAGAATTGTTTCCTAGCAGTTCTCACGTGGCTGGCATTATACAGGATATCCAACAGAAGGCAAGGAACACCAACCCAGAACACAACCCTTTTTTGCTTACTCTGTGGCTTGCACTGACTTGGTGCCTGTAAAATACTACATTACTTAGATATCTAATTATGTAAATAAAATATATGTATTACAACTGCTTGTACCAGAACCCTTCAGAAATGCTTCTCTAAACCACGGTGTATTCAGTGTGGGTGCATTTCTACACACTGTGTATTCCTCTGCAGGGTGTTTGGAAGGAGGGCTGCACGAGCTGGGGACAGTGAAAGGACAGGCAGAATGTCCACAAGGAAGAGGACTGCCCTCAGGCTCACAGGTTTGACAACTCCAGGTCAAAATCTTCCCTTTACCTTTATCTTACATCCTAAGAACCACGTTGCAGGGGAATAAATGGAGGAAACATTCTCTAATGGTACACTCCAAATCTCTGAGAAACGCTGCTTTTACTTTAAACTGACAATTGAGTATGTTCAGGGGAGTAATTACATATGTTATATATAGACATATATATGTTATTAAATATATACATAAACATTGCATATGTTATTAAAATATATGTATCTATAAAAGAGGGAAGAGAGCATCCCTTTAGAGATGTCTAATGCTGCAAATATACACCAGGTTTTAAGATATATTGAACTCATGCCTATCTTACATATTTATAAGAGCACTGATAAATCAACCTTGAAAATATTTGCCAAAAATCAGTCAAGGGAAGGAAAATCCTTCTAAGATTTTCCCCCCACCACCCTGTTCAGCCTTGCTACAGGAATTTCCTTGGAGAGACAAAATGTCTGAACTTTTTTGTCTGAATGACATCATGGAAGTGACATAATAAGGAGAAAGTCAGAAGGGCCACTGTAGTTCCTATTGTCCTATGAGCTCAGATAATGCTATCAGTTTTTGCAATCATAAAATAAACACGTCAATAACAATGTCAAGACCTCCAAAGTAGTCAGAATAACCATCCATTTTGCATTTAACAAATGTAATAATTAGAAAAGGCTGGTAAACATGTTCAATTCTTCTTTTTTTTTCATGAGATACATCATTATAATTATGATTTGCTGACAGTTGCTGTCAAAATAAACATGTTCTCATGTGCCTCTTTTCTGAACACAATTTTAGATGACACTGAAGACTTCAGTAACCACCCAGGACCTGCAGCAATAGTTTGCAGCACAACTCTGAGGGCAGCAGAATCCACCCTCCTTTAAAATACTTAGAGGACATTTTACACATTAAGACATGTACATTACATTTAGAAGCAAATCCTCAGACTTTTCCTGTCTTCTAAGGAAATCAATTCTAATTCAGTAGAGATATTTTGCTTGTAGTGGGTACTAAAACAACTGCTTTTTTTCCCCTTTACCTCAGGACCTCTGGTAGGTTCAGCATCAAACAGGACTGAGACTCTGCACGGAGTGAAAACCCATAGCTTTCCCTGGGGGCCAGAATCATCACTTTACTGGGCCTCACCTTCATCCCCAAGCTTTTGGTTCCTTAAAAAGGTGGCAGGCAGACTCCAACCTTCTCTGGGATGCTAAAAGAAAGATGCTTTGAGCATTCACTACAGAGTTTGAGTCATGAGGATGTAAACCACTCATGCCATTTTACCAGCTGAGCATTTCTGCAGTTGACACTAGAGAAGACAGCAAAGCTGCAAGTCTAAGTCCAAACTGCAGATCTCTATGTTTGTACCTTCAAATTTCATCAGGACAAAGATCTTTGTTTCTTTGGGGACTTCCAGTAAATCACCTAAGTGTAAACAACACCATCCTCCTGCCCAAAAGACAAATAAGAGTAGGGAATTGAAAATCTGGATGTTCTTGCAAGACATGTGGATTCCTAGTCACAGCACAAGAAAAATCTCAGAAAAGGACCCAAACCAAGCAAGCACCCAAAGCAGGAGAAACCAACAGGTATGCAGGTGTCTACAAACCTCTACTCTTTCTCCAGTGTTTAAGTACTTTACTAAAGGCTCATCTCACACTTGCTAAAGTCAGCAATAGAAAATTAAGATTCAGCACTTTTATTTCCCACCTCTAGAAGGCACACAGAGCTTCCCTTCCTTACAGCACGCGGAATGCTTAAGCCACTGAACAATGCCAAAATGCCAGATAAAAATGAGACAGAAGAGAACTCCCAAGACCAGTGGGAATCTGAGGTAGACAAACTGCTATTGTTCAACACACATTCTAAGTGCTTCAAAAGAGGAGAAAGAAATTTGAATTTTAGGAGGGAATGTAACTCAAATTCAGATACATGAACAATTAAAAAACACTACCAAAAACCACAGTAAAGATCCCTGTCAAAACCTGCCCACCTACCAGCAATCCGACAATACAGCATAGGACTCAGGACAATTACATGGTCAAGGAGACCACTGTGGCTCTGGGAAGTGCTCAGCTAACTTCTAGCCACAGTGGGGAGTGGCATTCATCAACACTGCACCTTTCCACCTGCCGGCCCTCACCTCCTCTTTGTAGTTCTATCCCCATTTCTCAAACAAGAAGGCTAAGCAAGGAGGGAGCACAACAAATCTGACAAAAACCACGCAGGCAGGTTTGGAACTGACCAACTCCTGACAACCAGTGTACTTCTTTGACAATTAAAATCACAGTCTGAGTCCCAAAGCTCTGGCAAAGTTCCTGCATGTTTAGATAATTGTCTCCCTGTAACTTGTGGATTGAGGAACTGGGCTACAAGTCTGCAGAGCATGGGCTCACAAACATCCGAGTGGGTCCCAGGCTGCCTCTGCTCCAGAATGTCCAGACAATCCAGGCATGATGCTTCCAGTTAATGCCCAAGACCACCCAGCAGCCCAGCATAGCAACAGCACTTGGCAGTCATCAATGTAACCCAACTTATTGTTTAAGGCTGTAATTAAACTGCCCTGAATACGCAAAGTTGTTTCATTCGCTGTGTTACTTGCCCAAAATAGGAACTAGAAGCAGTTCATTCGAGCTAGATGGTCTGTGCTCATCTGGTTTTCAAAACATGTCCCCAGGTTTTTCATTAATAAAATCCATTTCTTTACTTCCTTCAGTGCACTGGAGAAGGGTTTAAGCTCCCTTTTTCTCCAGCCACAGGAAAGCACTACTGGTTCAAACTGAAGCTAAATTAAGCCACTGGTCCTTACAATGCATGTGCCAGGACACACTGCCCTCAAAAAGCCAGCCCACAACAATGTAAACAAAGGAAAAGGAAAAAGTAATGCAATGTTTAGGTTGCTTAGCCTGAAACCTGCCCCCTCCATTCCCTGCTCTGCAGCTGGAGCTGGTGAGCTGGCACTGCCACTCAGGTGGCACCAGCCCCTTCCACCACCCCTGTCCCTGCCAGGGGGTCCTGGCTTTGTTCCTGAATCACGTCCCTCAGCACAGCCTTGCACTCAGCTCACACAGCTCTGGTAGCAACTTCCATTTCTGAATGAACTTTCCCATGAACTCCCAGTTTTGGGAAGCCCTAACCTTACCTTTTTCTTCACAGCATCCTCACAGCTAAATGGGCACCTGAAGATGCTTAACACAAAACAGGACAGAGAGCAGCTACTTCACTCTCATCTCTTGGTGCCCAGAGCTCACTTGGCTTTCTTCCTTTAACCTCCTTAAACAGGATCACTATAATATTATACTTAAAAGAATCCAGAAAGGTTTTGATTTTGAAGATTCTGGGGTATATCCTCCCAAATTCAGCCAACAAATCAGCCAAATGCTCAATTTTGAGCACCTGCTGGGATAGAACCAAAGGTCTTGCTTAGGAGGAAGTTCTTGAAGCAAGAGCACAGTAGACCAGTGAGAATTAAAGTCATCATCTGGTTGCAGAACACAAAGCTAGGGAATATATATCCATATCTGGGATCAATTAATTACCATGCAAAGAATCTACGGTAGTTACAATTTCATCTTCAATTTTAGACTCTGGCAAGGCAACATGATTAGATACAGGCAAGTAGTTTACTTGTAAAATTTTGTACACTTAGGGCTCAGTCTGGCCTGGTTTTGAGCTAATTTGGAACTGGTTATGAAAATATGCTGGAAGCATCTTGAGTGTTCTGTAAACTTGACCATTTTCATTATTGACTATGCACACAGGATAAATGTAATCAAAACTAGACTACAGCAACCAGCTGACTCCAAGTCCTTCAGCCAGACTTCATCCAACAGGAGCAAACAGAAAGAGACAAACTGTAACAGCAGCAGGTTGCTATTTATTTACCTAAGCAAAAAGTGTTACTAGTTAAAAATGTTTTTCTCTTGGTTTTTTTCTGTCAAGTAGGAACTGATGTGACAAAACTCATTACTATAATGAGATAGAGGACTGAACAATGATGGAGAGAAAACTTCTTCCTGAATTCTAGATGTTTGAGTGACTCCTGAAGTCTAAATCCCAGATGTCTTGGGATGACATTCCGTACTGTTAAAAATACAGTTTGGGAGAGAGGGCAGAGCTATGTAGCATAGATTTTTTACTGCTTTTAGCTATAGTTGTCTATATGGCCACTGCTACTCTGAACTACCCTGTGGCACAGAACATTTCATCAGAAACACAGTGGGATTGAAGTGCTTGCTGGAATAGGCAGAGCACATGCCAAGGACAGTGGTCCCAAGGGTACAACAATGCCCCAGGAAAAAACAGACACTGTGGCCTTTCTGCTGCTCTGATCAGCTGCTGAAAAGATTCATATACACAACTTTAGTATGACAAAACGTTTCAGAAAGGCAATAGCATGAGTGGGAATCAGGACCAAAGTCCCTTTCTTTTTATAGCTGTTTAAAAATGAAAAAATTAAAACCTCAGCAACTTCATAAAACACACAGGAGGTCAAAAAGTAAAACTGGCTTATTTCTAAAACAGGCCCTAATATAGAATGCCTGTAATAATGAAAAGGGGTAAATGAAAAGCATGCTGATTCCTGTTATTCTTTGAGTTAGAGCATGCCCTTGGGTAGTGTAAGAAACCCCAGAAATGCAAAATATGAAAGCAATAAACATACAATTGCTCAGAACTTGATAATGATCTCTGTGAAACAAAATCTGAGGATTTTTGGTAGGCTTTGATGAGTCTGAACATGGAATTAAGCTGAATGTATTTTAAATTAAACCTAAAATAAAAGCAGCTGCTGGAAAACATGCATGACCAAACTCTTCATCTGAACATGTGCTCCTTTTGGCTATTTTCTTTCAGATTTTAAAACTTCTGTGGCATTCTGCATATCCATCTCCAGTATGAAGCAAAGTACAGTAGCTACTGCTGGCATTCAGTTAAGCCAATCTAATTTTATAGATGTTTGTCTAACAACTCAGAACCACTGTTATTTCCATCAGTTGGGGATTATACCACCAAATAAATTTATTTTCTGTGGTAGCTGCAACGAGGCCTGAGAGATACACAGGCATCATTTGGGTTCAGGAAGTTCATCGTTCTGCTCTGCTGGCAACCCTCAAAGCCAAAACACATGGACAAATGACAGACTGCTAATTAATCTCCCTGAGAATTAATCTGAAGAACAAACAAGATGGATTCCTAAGGAGAATTTTCCTATATGAAAAAATACTTGTTCTGTTAAAAAAAATGTTTAGACTGCTTGAGAAAGTGGGAAACAATAAAGGAGAACAACACGGGAGAAGAGATTACTTTGGTTTACTGATACATATGAAAAAGACTATTCCAGCAGAGTAAGCCAGAGGGCAAACTTAAGATGTATAGAATTCACTTCCACTTCTGACTGAATTACCAAACAAAAGATATCCATGTCACAGTGGAAATGCCCTAATCAAATAAACTTCGAAACATCATTTATTTGGAAATCTGACCTCCTATTCCTAATTCTTCAAGAATCTGTGGAAATTCAAGAGGGATACAAAACACAGCAGCACTCTGCAGCACTGTGAATTGGAAAAGCTTTCATACTTGCCATGTTTTTGTAGATATCAAAACCTGTAAACCATGTATATGCACAGTTTCCTTTTGTACTTGGTAGGATGACAGCAAAAATAAAAGCATTTAATGTCAGTCTGTGTGTTGAAAAGCAGTTGTCTATCCCATATTCACTTGGCTTTAAAACCTGGAGATCTTTACAAAAATATCCTACTAAGATGGTTTCTGTTAGAAGCAGCCAGAAGCTTCCCCTGTCTGCAGAGCCAAGGACATCCAGGTCCAGGAGGGACTTCCTGCTTGCTGGCCAAAGTTGAGTAAATTAAGAATCACAGTCATGCCTCTTGATAACAAGAATTTAGGAGTGTTGCGAAGTTGGAAATTCCAGCCATGAGATAACAATGCAGAGACCAGGGTCAGAGCAGGAGGAGGAGAAGGAGGGACCCCACACTGGAGCAGGAGGGGAAGGTCTCAAAGCCATGCCCCCTCTGTAGCCCATGGAGGAGCCCATGCTGGAGCAGGTGGGTGCAGAAAGGAGCTGTTGCCCTATGGAAGGCCAGGATGGAGCAAGATCCTGCAAGAGACTTGTGGCCATGACCACAGAGAAGGAGATCCATGCTGGAGCAGGTTTTCCCCCAAAAGAAGTGTTGCCCAGGGGGTGGGCTCACACTGGGGAGTCTATCGAGGACTGTCTCCCGTGGGAGGGACCCCATAGGAGCAGGGGAAGGACTCAGAGCTGTGGCCCCCCTGTACTCTGTGGTGCAGACCGTGGTGGAGCAGCTGTGCCCCTGCAGCCCACAGAGGACCATCGGGGTGCAGAGACCCGACTGCACCCCATGGGTGACCCACAGGACAGCAGGTTGAGAAGAACTGCTGTCTGAGGGCTGAATTCACATTAGCAATGGCAGAACCAACAACCAACTGCAAACCTCCCATTCCCCACTGCCTCACACTGCTGGAAAGAGGGAGGAGTGGGAGCAGAAAGGTGTTTTTAAGACTGATTTCTTACTTTTTAGTTCTCATCTTGCTAGTAATAAATTTTTTTTCCGCTCTGAGTTCATTTTGCCATTACCTCTCATAGCTGTTTTTTCCCTTTTTGCCTTTTCCTTTCCCTCTGGGAAACAAGGGGGGACAGAGAGGTTTGGGTGGACAGCAGATGAAAACCGCCACATCCAACTAATCAGTTACGCACACACTTGATGTCCCATCATCAAAATATCCCAGAAAACACAGCTCCTCACCATTGGAGTTCACCAGACTTCAGTCTGGATTCATCATGTGGAGCAGAAGTGGGACCCAGCTGAAGAGCTGCTGAGAGCATTATGCGAATTCCGACCGAAGGGCTGTCCCGACACCACGGGCGCCTCCTGAGGGGAGCGGGGAAGGTTCTGGAACCGCGACGTGATTGGACAGAAGCAGGGGCAGGGCAGGTAACCAGGCAACGGCCAACCAATGGGGAGCCACGGGCGGTAACGGCAGCCAATGAGGGCTCAGGGCGGAGGCGGGAAAGCCTGAGGGGAAGGAGACAAGATGGAGGCGGACGGGGGATAGCACTGAGGCAAGAGCAGGGCCTGAAAGAGTTCACCGAGTTGGTAAAGGTGCCTTGTTCTGTTGGAAGAGAATTGCTTAATGCCTGTCCTGCCTGGCACTACTTGCTAACTTCGCCTGTTCTGCTTACTGGGACAAAGCCTTAGAAGAATGCTAGGAGTGCTATACAGTAAACCCAGTGGTTATAAATGAAGATAACATGGACACATCTGAATTAGACACAAAGGTGTTCAGCCAAGAGTTTTTGCAAGCCTGAGGAATAGGGATACTTAACAAAGAAAGGTAAGGAGTTCAGAAGAGAAAACGACCCCTGGAATGAGGCTGAAGGTGGGAAAGACCACCTAAAAGACATGCCGAAAGAAGATTCCAGAAAACTCTGCCCCAAGCCCTGCCTGAACCCCACCTCCTATGAATATGACAGATGTCAAAACTGCATGAATACATATGCTCAGGTGTTGGAACATGCATTTTGCAGGTTTTCAGACTAAGGAGTCAGAAGCAGTTTTCAAAACAGAGGCCTCAGTGATAACAGTGGAATCTGCAGGGTGACCTTGGCTAACAGCAAACTGAGAGAGGATGCCTGCTACTGTTCTGCGGAATGATACAAGTGAAGAGCTCTGTTAATAAAGTTAAGATAGATAAGAGCTGTGTGAATTCACCAATTTTACAAAATATATCTTAGTTGATATTGAGCTATAACTGTGTGTTGTTAGATAGTTTTGATAAAGTGTATTAATTTTAGAAATATGCATAATTGTGTGTGAAGAGAGTTCCTTCTTGTACTTTTGAAATCCCTGTGCAGTGGAACATAAAGATGCAAGAATGGAAACAACAGGAGGAAGAAGAAAGCTGTTTCTGCCATTCCTGAGTAGAACTGTAACTTCAGATGAAGAGGAATAAACTCTCATTTTGTTTCTTGAAGCAGTCAGGTTGTCTTAACAACTAAGGTATATAAGCCTCCTACTAAGACACCAAAACTGTGTCAGTGCAAAAAATCATTGACTACACTCAGGTGTCGCAATCTGGAATGTCAACTGTATAAATAACCTCAATTCTCACTGAAACTTTGGAGTGAGTTTGTCCAGTGTGAACTGCCTCACTCCCCAGCACTGGCAATAAATACCTTTGCTGCTCAAAGACCCAATTGTCTCTGGGCAGTTTGTTTATTCTGTGCTTTTCAGCATCAAAACAGCAAAGGGAAATAACTGTGAGGGTGTGGTCATCTACCCCTGGCCGAGCACCAAGTGCCAGGGGCCCAAAACAGAGGCCTCTCCTTCACTTCTCCCACCCCGGGCACAGAGGAAAAGGAGAGAAGGAAAGGAAACCTCCAAACGTGACTTTCAGCAAAACTCAAGCAGTTTATATATATTTACCTATATAGAGAGAGAAGAAAAGAGAAAATCTAATCTCTCTACACACACAGAGTAAGAACAAGAAAACAAACTTTCACTCCTCACCAAAATAACTACCCAGATAGTCAAGATGACTCCTCCAGATCCCTCCCCCAACCAGACCTGACCGGGTGCTGGCCCACGGCTGATTCCCACTCCAAGGGGTGACCACAGGGCTCCATCCATTACCTGGACAGAAGAAGGACTGCCCTCTGACTTCCCACTCTCCCTTTTGTATCTAAGCTGATGTAGAAATAGAGTGGAATACCTCAATTCCTAGTTCATGTAAGTCATGCCACCTGGTCCCCAAGGAAGGCCCTCAAGTAAACCATCACAGAGGGGAAGATGACAGTATGGAGGGGAACTAGGGATGAAATAACAAAGGGAAAGAACCATGAAGGGTGTGACAAGAAACCTTCTGAAACTGAAAACTGTACAATCAGAATGCATAATCATTAAACACTGACCGTGAAAATCCTTAATTCCACTTTTTCTGCTGCTCTGAAGCGTCACCTTCATCAGTCCACTTACAGAAGGGCTTTTTCCAGTCCTGCTACATTGAGCATTCTCCCACAAATTTCCAATTTTAGTACTTAAGTTCAGTATAGACACTTTAGGCATATCATCATCACTGTCACACTTAAGGCCTACTGCTTTCTCTAGAAGATGTTTGAAACAGATGAAAAATACAGAATTAAAAAATAATTACAATTAACTGAATTTTTTACACGTCAACTTTGTAGCAAACGCAAGAATCAGATCTTGCCTATGTTCACTGTATTTAGAGAGTTTCTGTATTTAGACTACCAAGCAAGCTACTGTGACAAGAGGTACTTGGATATTCACAGTCCATAATTTTGAATGTGGATGGCACTAAATGCTTTGTGTCAAAAGAACGCAAACTGCACACTCGTAAGAAGCAAATGAGATGAAATATAAAAATGTGCTAGATACTATGGCTTGGAAGCTGAAGAAGTTTCCAGTCACTCAAAAAGCCCAGCAATAAAGGGGAATATTTTGCTATGTGAATCTCAGTATTTTTTTTTCCTCTAAAGAGTATTAGGTCCATAAGTAATTCACAATTAACAGGCTTGTTCTTGACAGAAATTGTGTATCTTATTTAAAGGATGAAAATTTTGTTACTTTCACTCAAAAATATTTAAGTTTCTAAAAGCTGAGTAGCATAGGCCCTTCCTCAGAGACGTACTTCTCCTCAGAGGTATAATCTTACCATTTTCAACAGGGGCCTGTTAAAAGAATTTATTTGTGAAAGGATAATCTTGTGCAGTTTGAACTTTCTCACCAAGCTCCCTCCTCATTGCTATGCGGTGTGGGAGGTAAATCTGCTTGCAATGCCAGCCATGTCTATCGAATCAGAACTAACCTTTTGTTCCACTTATTTTCTTTGCAACTTTTTGCCATCAGCAGCCACCTCAAAAAATAAAAAGTACTTTTCACGCCTTTGGTGTTGTTTGGATAATTCACTTCCAAACTGGTTCAAACTGAGAAAGTGTCATCATTTTATGGAAAGCCAATCAGGGCTTTTTGCAGAAGACAGAAATGTGTGGCCTTGACTTTGTCACCTCCACTTTGGTCACTTAATAAAGGAAAATAAAATATAAGGAACATCACCTCATCCACTGTAACACTAACTTACACCAGGGCCCAAACATTTCAGACCAGAAGACTGATTTCCATTACTTAGAAATACCAACAGAATGGCAAGTTCAGGCAGTAAAGCAGTTTCACAAAGAAAAAAGATCATAAGAACAATCAGCACTAGTGATATTTATAAACACAGTGAGGAGATCACAGAAAGATGGATGACTACAGCACTCATTTCACTTTATGGAAATGTTTCTAAGGGGTAAGTATCTGTAACTTACACCACACACACAAAGTTATGGTTTGTTCACTAAACATCATAAATGCACATAAAACACACATGCAAATACCCTGAAATGCAAAAAAATAAAAAAATAGCCCATGGTGTCTGAGGGAAAAGCACACAAACCAGCAGGTATATAAAATTAGAAAACCTTAATAAGCAGACACTGGTGATGTATCAAGAACGCAGCTTCAACACAATCTTAAATAATAATAAAAAAAAGCACATGAAAAAATTCAATGTGTGAGAGGTTTCTAATTTTCCTTCAATTCTGTATATAACGTTTTCAAGATACTAAAAAACTATCTTGATAAAAATCATGCACTGTAGGAGTAGTACTAGGGAATCTGGTAAAAAGAAAAAAAATAATCCTTTGTGAGCCAGGCCACACAGCATCTGCAGAGCCGAATTCATCAGGAAAATGCCAGGAGGGCTGAGAGCTGAGTGACAGACCAGCCCCCTGCTCGCCCCTATCCCCTGGTAAAGGAGCCCTTTGATATGGTGGGTCTGTTCCTCCTGGACAGCACAACTCGTGTGTGGAGTGGTCACACACGGAGGCTGAGCTGGGGAAAAAGAGGCCAGACTGAGCACAGAAACCTTCACAGGACAGCTGGGCATTTCCTGGGTGGAGGAAACTCCTCTAAGGGACAATTTCCACACATTTTCCTTCCTCCCCCTGGCAAAGGGGGATTTCGGAGCTCTCCACGCCTTTGGCAGCAGACCCTGACACCTACCCAGGTGCCCACAGGGGGGTCTGTGACTCCCAGAGACCCCAGAACCATCCCCTGGGACCTGCCACCCCACCTGGAGGAGCGACCCTGGCTGTGGCACAACTGCACGAGCCCCCACAAGTCCCACTCCACACGTAGGGTCAAGGATTGGGAGTTCACCCTTCCCAGCTGTCAGTCAATCTGCTCCTCACTTGAAAACGAAGCCTGGGCTTAAGTGCTTTACGGGACTGGGGCCAGAATGCTCAGTTGCTTGCAGAACCGAGCCCTGTGTTTTTATATCCATAATTTTAGTTCAGTATTTCTGCCAAGTAAACCTCTTTTCCCTGAGTTTTGTTTATTTTTCAGGATTGAGCTCAGTGAGGGGTGGGGGGTTTGCCTAAAGTACAGTGGCCTGATTACCATATACATTGAAGGCACTTTATATTGAAAAACCAGCTATAAAGTATGGTCACTCTATTAGCCCCTAACTCTGCAAGTGACAAGCAAAGCAGCACAGGGGTAAGTGAAAGTAAGGCTCTCCCATCCAATCTGTGAAAGAGCAGAAAATATGTAGATGAAAAAGCAAATGAAAATCATGCCAAGTACAAGTAACACAGCACTGGATAGTTTATGCTTTCAGTATATAATTTTTCTCCGTATATTTTAAAAATCCAAAACCATACAACGAAAGAAAAAGAGAAACAAGGGAGCACTTGGAGAAATACTTCAGAAGCAAATGCTTAAGCAAAACCACTTTCAAATCACTCAAAAAGAGATTATTCTAACCATAACCAATGTGTTGGTGAGAAATGACCCTAAAATAACCCTAAACTTTTATACTTAAAGACTGTGAGCTTCAAAAGACAAAGCAAGAAATAGTTTAGGTTCAGGAACATTATGAGGAAGTCCTCTCTGCAACACCTTCCCCAACCAGTAGCAATGATGGGTGGGACAACAAGGCTGAAGAGGACACAGAAACCCACAAGGGCAGGTGTGGAAGAGAGAAATGGCCTCTATCCCACCCCCCTGCAAGGCTGCTCAGCTTTGAACATCATGAAATCCCAGCAAACCTGGAAAACTTTGCCTGCCTTCTGCTGTTACACCAAATATACTTCATCAGAGCAATTTTCCTCAGAAATTCAAGAAAATGGGGGGAAAAATGGAGCGACAACCTAAAAGAATTTATTGTCTTATGGCTTGACTCAGGAAAATTCAGATGCTATGAAGCAAATTGGTCATGAGGTCTTTGGCAGCAAACCAGGGAGGCTCAAATTTTCTTGTTCTCTCCCTAACCTTTCGTAAAACATTTTACAAGCAGACAATGTACACAGGGAAAACTGGATACACCCAGACCTCGAAATGACAACCTAATATTTGAAGTCTTACTCACCCATTAGTAGTGCACAAAGTAAAGCAGCCACCACAAAAAAAGCACAAGAGCAAAATCAAACATTTTTGGGGGGGGTGGTTTTTGTTAGTTGGCTGGTTTTCCTCTTGGATCAGAATTTTTATTATCTCCTCCTAGGCATCTCATGGGCAGAGTGACTGTGATCTTAAAGGATTTTGACACTGGTATTCCCTCATGTCCCACTAGACATTTATCCTTTCAAGACTATTTTTCCACACAATTCTGTATCTGCTGTCACTGTAAAACTTGTTGTACTAGCCTGCCCAGCTTTAATTACTCTCTACTGAAGTTTGACCATTCACAATGAATGAGAGAAAAAAATTAGAAACCAAGTGGAGAGCCTTGTGACTCTGGCAGACAAAGAGAGCTGCACCAGGTCCTCAGCAATTCTGCACCTTCAGGGGTTCTGGTATATTGGCAGAGTATTTGGTATTTCCATTACTCACCGCTCTTTTGGTTGCTTTTTTTGTGTCACTCAGAATGGGAAAGCCATCCAGGAAAAATATTCAGATGCAATTCTAACATCTGTATGTGGACATAGATGTTTTCCATGATGGGGAATCCAAAGTATCCCAGACTAGACACATAACAATGCCAAAGTCTGAACATCCTAGCATTCATCTAAAGGGAAATGAATCCACTGTCTCCTGGCAGGAGGGAAGTGTGACCTTGATCTTCTTCTCAAACAAAATGCTGGACATATTATTGGCATATTCCTGAGAGGGTGGGGGTTGTGAGACTCAGAGGAAGATGATGTGGAGTACAGACCATGTAGTACCTTTTTTTTTTGTTTGTTTGGGGTTCCTTAAATAGCTCTTCTGTACAGCAAACAGGGGTGCAAAGGCAGGTGTGGGGCTTACCAAGAGGAGCTGGCTCAGTCTGGCTCCAGTAGACACATCACACCAGTGCTCTCTCCTAACACTCCAATGGGGAAGGGCTACAAAGACCCAGCATGCTGTGCTGATAATGAATTCAGGGGCACAGTCTGAGTCTCCAGATTGCCAGGTGAGCCACCCAACCAAACATAAAGGAAGTGACAATCGTATCTAGCTGAAAATTGCGTCCCTCTCATCAAACTCCATACACCTCATGCCAAATGCCAGATACCTGCCACTGAAACTACCAAAAGTACACACAGGCAACAAAAAAGCTAAGTTACTCCAGAGTTCTGCTATGTATCAGACCAGAAACAGTAAATGACCAGAGATGGGCATGGAGTGTCTCCTGCACTAAAAACATCAAATATTTTCATTACTAGCACAGACCCCACTGCAGACACTGAACTGGAACATAATTTATATACAAGACAAATCTTGACTTGGAACTCGAACGTGACAACCTCCCCCGAAGTTTGTTGCCACACCAAAACCTTTGGCAGTAAAAGCCTCCCAAGACAGCTCTGAGCAGAGAGTGGTTTGCTCCTGCTTCTGGAAAAGGCTGCAAGGGACAAAATTCAGCTGAGGACACCTTTATTTCTGAACATCACTGAGTTAAGTCTGGCATGCACATCCAAAGACGTCAGGCTAATCCTGACACTGAGACTCGTGACGCACAAGTCGTTTCTGCAGTGGACCTGCAGGGCTGGGCAACCAGCAGAACCTTTCCCAGGCAAACCTTGCTATACACAGATGGGGTTTATGCTTCATCCAGCCACTCTGAGTTTGGAGATAACAGTTCCAGGGGCTGGAAGCACATGAAAGATGCACTGCGATGACCAAGACCGCAGCTGGCACAAACTGGCATCTGGCCCCCCAACAGGGACTCAAATTCAGAGCGTTGTCCCAAATTTCCGGACTAACAGATTAAAGTTTCAGAGAGCAACAGAGACTTAACTTGCTCTGAAAAATGTAGCTGCTGACTTCCCTCTTCTTTTTAATATTTTTAATACTCCAACTTCTTTGGAGTCTGATGTCAGAAAAAAAAAGGCATAATTATACTGTAGAGAAGTGATGAAAAATTTTCATGTGTTCATATGCAGTGGGGAGGAATATGAAAAGGCTTTTAAAAGTGTATCACATTTCTTATGAATTGAAAATCCCAGGTCACTAAATGTAGTCTCAAAATAGAAGCAGGGACTGATTATACATTCCCATAGTTGATTATGATGAAAAAGTCATTCTTTATAAGAAAAAATTAAGATCATGATAAGTGTCAATTCAGATAATCATCATAAAGAATTAAGTTCATACTAAAATTGAGTCTGTCCATGGCACACATTCCTGACCTGACCCTGCAAGAAGCTGACTTCTTAATTCCATCAAGGATGAAGCCTCAGAATTGAGGGCATATCCTGGGCAAGCCTAGACAATAGTACAAGTATAGATTATATATACTTAATGATTAAAGCTTATAGAGTAACACATCACATACCTCACAAAAAAACACGAAGTGCTTTTTCATAAAACACACAGAGCCAATTAAAGGGAGAAAAATCCAGGCAGAGCCAAGTGGGACAAGAGAAATGGGACAAAAGCCCTGCAGATCTGCTGCCCTGCAGGTGTGACAGGGTGTGTGTCATGCACACACTCAGGTCCCTCCCTAGCTATCAGCAGCAGGGGTAGTGCACCTCTGAGAGGGTCACACTACCTGCTCTGGAGAACTCACAGCCAGATTCATCCATCCAGGTCTCCTCTAACACAGGCAAAATACGGCTAAAACTACCTTGAAATAGCAGGATTAACCAAACAGAGCTGTCTAAGGGGAGGAGAGACAATACTGATGATGGTAAAACCCCACCAAGCCTCAAAACTGACCAAGAAAGGTCAATAACCTGAATACAACCACTGAAAAAAGAGACCACTCCAGACCAGTCCATACACCCTGAGAGCTGATGTGACAGCTGATGTGAAACCCTTCCCCACAGGGCTCACGGGAAGCCCACCATGTGGAATGTCTTCAGCCTTGCAGGACAAACCCAGCACTGTAGCCACGGGGCACTGAGGGAAACCACTCCCTGGACTGCAACACACCAAGGGAGAAACAGAGCACTGCCCTGCTTTGGTGACCCTGCACACAACTGTGTTTGTAGGGCACTGTTCGAGTTCCTCAGCCTGGCTGAGGACCTGTGACCATGGCCACACTGCTGCAGGACCTGGCTGGGGACACTCCTGCTGCACCAAACCTGTCTTCTCTGAGTAACCCACACGACACCAGTTTGTGGCTTGTAAGACCAGCCAGTCCAACCCATCTGTTAATACAGTCAGTAAAAATTATCATTTGTTCCCACTTAAAACACATTCCAGTTCTTTGAATCTTCAAATAAGGGACTTTTCTCCCCTGTAATTGTTTTCCTAGCTCTTCATCTTTTGTCTCAATTTCTTAGATACCTTTCCCATTGCTTTGCCTCCATATTCTTCTTCATCTCTTTCTATGGGGTTAGCCCTTCTTTCCCCCCTTTTTTTATTTTTTTCCACACCACTACCCAAGCCATCACTTGTCCCATTCTAATTGTGAATGATGTCATATTTCATTACCTCAAATCACTATTTCAGCTCTTTGCACATGCCCCTTCTCCCTTTTGCCAATGCCCCATCAATTCAGAAATGTAAAGGATGAATTCCTGCCAAAAATCAGGGCTTTGCCCGAGACACAATGTGCTACTCCTGAGAGTTCACCTCGTTTAACTTCTTCAGTCTGAGCTCTTTTTCTCCATGTTCCCACCTCTTCCAGGTGTTGGTGGCCAGCACTGGCAGTGGGTGGTGGTGGAGGGGTCTCTGAGAGGGGAAAAGGGGGAATGGGGGGGTCTCTGTGCAGGGAAAAGGGGCAATGGGGGTGTCCCTGAGCAGGGCAAAGGGGCAATGGGGTGTTCCTGTGCAGGGAAAAGGGCTCTGTGATAGGAGGGGGCTGCCCCTTGGCTTGTTTGGAAATGTTTGTGTTGTCCATTCTGCTCTTGGAAGAGGAGTTCCAGATTTTGGCAGGTAAAAATGAGACACTAAAAACCCATCAAGCTCTGCAAGTCCCTGCTTGGTGCCACATACAGGCGTGGCAGTCAGGGCTCACACAGAGTACAAAAGGATTATTTCCTTTGGCATCCACAGAAAGCAGCAGTGGCACAATCAACTAGGGAAAAAAGGGTGGAAAAGCATGGACAGCTATAGCAAGCACATCAGCAATAAAAGCAAGGGTAAACTCCACATATCAAGTATAGCAATGAGTCAAAACAAACCATCTTACTAAGTGAAGTTTTTAACAAGAAGTGTTGACCAAGAAAGAAAACAAGGGACAAAGCATGGATGCCTCCCTAAAAAGAGCCAATGGACCTTTTAAGCAAATATGTGCACATCTTTGAATGCTTCTACTGTGACACCATGTGAGCAGGCAATTATCCTTCTGTGAGGGCACAATGATGGACAGAACTAACCCAATCTCCTTTCCCTGCCCCTCAATCCTCTTCCTGTCCATCCAGTTTTCCATTCCCTCCTGCCCACCCAACACACCAGGGCCCTGTGCTCATCTTTCAAACTGCACTCCTGGTTCCACTCTGACTGCACAGAGCAAAGCAGAGGCTTGAATGCTTGATACACACAGTTTAGAAATTATTATATTTTCTTCTCTTTCCCCCAGTCTACACTCTTTATTAATATTTCCAGTAGTAAATGCCTTCTAGGGAACTCTGCAGCTCTGGGAAAAGGAGGCTTCACATGTTGCTGTGGCTCACAAGCACATGAGCTATGGGAGTCTGCAATAAGAGCAACACAGTTTTATTAGAGAGGATTAAAACTGTCTGATCTCCCAGAAAATGACCACAGGGGATGGTGTAAGACTGGAGCAGGTTTGCAAAGAAACCGAGATTAGAGGCATCAATGTACATTTCAGGTAAGGAGACGAGAGGCTCTTAACATTGTAAAAAATAAGCTTTGGGAGTTGTCCCAGTGACTGCCAATATTTCAGATGTAACAACTGTCAAAATGCTCAGGCCCTATTCTGACTCAGAAAAATCAGGTATTTTATGGCATCTCCAATTTCCTCCCCCAAAATCTAAACTATGCTAAGTACAAAATCAGTGAAAAAAACCTTCCTAACTAATCTTAAAAAATTAAATCAATCTGGGAACATGCATTGTTTAAATTGGCAAATCCTCCACTGGCAACCAAAGGGTTAAAGACAAAAATAAGTGTTGGGGGGGAAGCCTTAAAAGACTCAGGAGAATTAGCTGTTGCTAAAACAATTTTATGGTCCTTTCCACTTCACTGGAGGTAGTTTGTATGGCTGAC
The DNA here is from genome assembly GCA_013399695.1 of Formicarius rufipectus. NCBI lineage: Eukaryota > Metazoa > Chordata > Aves > Passeriformes > Formicariidae > Formicarius > Formicarius rufipectus. Next base: position 397,174 of record VXAU01003156.1, on the reverse strand, counting down.
TGGAATCCATTCAGTGCTGTCAAACATCTAACACTCCCATAGCCAGACACCTTACAATGAATAACAAGCAGCAGAGCTGCCAATATGCTGGAGCTGCATTTTTTACCAGGGCCTGAGCCCTAACCCAGCAACGCTCCAACTTCATTGTCTGATGCCTTGTTAATTTAGAAGACCAAAAATTAACCACAACAAACACAAGTGCCAAAATTCTAAAGCACTGCAGCTACAAAAACCATCATATTTAACAAGCCACAATACAGAAAGTCAGGTTCGTAAAAAATCCCCTGCACATCTAATTTCTCTTTTGTAGTTTAAATTGATTTTGTAATAGAAAATAACACTCAATTTCAGCAGACAGCTTCCACAATCTGGGGAGGCTTACAGTAAGTGCATAGAATAAAAAAGAAAGAAGGAGAAACAATGAATAAAGTGTACACAGCCCTCGCTGAAGCACTGAGCACACATCACCTGTCACCCCCAGGGTCATCGTTCCCATAAATATTATCCCCACCACTGACTGCCTCACTCAGTGCTGTGCTCCAGGCACAATCCTGGACCCTCACCACATTTCCATCCTTCATCTTCCAGCTCTAATAATGGTGAAGGGCTGACAGCAGAGCCACATTTCAGGGAAGACAGAGAGTGCTCAGGGACACCCCCGGCTCAGCCACATCACTGCTGTAATAGAAAAGGTATAACTTTGTTCATAAAAGTTAGAATTCAACATTGTAATCACTGAATTGATTTTATTTTGTAGAAACTGTTTTAACCAGCGTAAAAGACAATTTTCTTTGTTTCCAAGGCCAGTTTTCACCTCTAATCTGACAGACCACAAGACCGCAAATAACCCTCTTCTTGTCTGTAGTCCTGAGTACCCAGCCGAATGAAACTTTACATATGAGGAAAAATATCTCCCACCTAAACTCAATTAAGAGAACTCCACAAGTTAAGTGATTTACACATGAATAAGACATCTACTATCTAAAGGCAATTAAGGACAAGATATTTACATGTTAAAGAAGGATATCCCTTATCTAAAAATAACAAGAGCAAAGTCTCCCAGACTGGCAATTAACACTTGAAAGAAGACGTCCATCACGGTAAAGACAACTTCAAAAATCAACAAAAAGCAAATTGCAGTCAGCTGTTAATTATCAGCAGAAACATGACACAACGCAGAAACACCTGAGACAAGAAACTGTATAAAAACCCAGACTTTTCCCCATTATGGTGTACGCTTTTGACGGAGCTGTGCCTCCTCAAGCTGCCCGATACCGTTTGCTCTCTTATTGCTTGCTAATAAAATGAATTTCTTTTCTAAATATTAATTGGCTCCTCCAATTAATCGCGGTCACTTATAACAACGGCCGTGCCCCCTTGGCAGGTGTATGATCATGGCTTTGATGGGCCTCGTGTTCTGCAGCTCACACCCTGCCATGGGCACATCCTCCTGCTCACACAGCACCAGACGTTCCAGCTGAGGGTAGATTTCAACCCTGGGGTGAAAATGAGCATCATTCTCACTGTATTTCACACAAGTTATTACTTTGGGTGTTACTTTTCATTATTATTTTTATTACACTTGGTGCTGTAGCTCCCAGGATCTAATTCTCCAGGAACCATAAGGTGCTGAAGAATTCCAGAGCCTCAGCTTGGCAAACGAAATGAGACAAAGCAGCTGTTTTGAGAAAAACTGGCTATACCCTGACAATCACACAGCCCTCTGAGAAAAACTAAACTCCCCAGTAGAACTAAGAAGGTCATTCTTGCTAAATAAAAATACCTGCTATGTGAACTAAGCTTTTATAACCGAGTGGATTCTCCACACCCTAAAACAGATGCAGCTTCATTTGAAGGTGTGAAGGAAAGCACTGGGCTGTGTGTGTCAACATGTGCTTGCGAACACTCGTGTTAGTCTTGACAGCTCTGAACATCACAGGGGGACAGGCCTGCCTTAATGTCCCTGCTGTGGCCAAGGCACCTGGCCCATCAACCAGGCACTTCTAAGCATGTACTCAGAATTAGTATCAATGGAGTATCATTGGTTTCAACCTTTAAGAAAACAACTATGAAGTAATAAAAAAATGCACCTTCCAGAAATCTATTGCACCTGGATTATTTTCCTCAAATGCAGATGGTAGCCATAACGCAAAGTGAACAAATTTTTAAAAATTCATTTTTTACAGCACCCTCTCTCTCAAAGCAGGTTACTATTTCTTGGTTTTATATTTAACCTGCTATCCTAACTCTCTACATCTGGGTAACTTACTGGCCCTGCACCATACGTGAGGATGTGTCTGGGCAACACAGAAGAAACAACTTAATCATGAATAATGTCATGTGTTTGGAACCAGCCTGTACACACATCCCCTGAACACACTCAGCAGCATTTCAATAGGAGAAAAAAAGAATTGCGCTGTGATCCCTCTCAAAAACAAAAGCCTTTGTTAAAAGGCAGCAGCCCCAAGTCACTATCATTCCCCAAACCTTCAATCACAGTAATTAACCACAAACGGTTCATCACAATCCAAGCCGGTCTCAAATCAAAGGCAGGTAAAAAGCTACACCCATCAACTCCATTGATAGCCACTTTAACATAAACCCTTTAGGTTACATGTTTACACAAAATACAAGAGCCAGGGAATGAAAACCGGAACCTGAACACTCCTCGCCAGGCAGAAAGGAGCTTTTTATCTCACTACAGATTAATGACTTGTTAATAGTGTGGTTAAGCACTATCAGCAAGTCAGCAGCCAGTTGGGAGGCAAGATGTGACCTGCAGTGGAATGCCTTTGGGTGTGAAGAGACATCCAAATAAATCATCACGTCTGCAAAGGCAAACTTCAGGCTATGCAATTTATGTAAAATCAAATTCTTAGCTGCATGTTTAGTCAAACAACACGACAGCTGGATAATACCCAGAAAATATCCCTCAAAACCAACTCCATTGTAATCATGGGGTGTCTTTCACTCCTGCTCCAGGTGATACTAACTTAGATTTTTGGAAACACGTATTTCCATTTTACCTACTTCTTATTGACATAAATACTAAATTGCAAGCAGTTCCATCACTAGAGACAAGATGACCCTCAGCACCAGGAAATCAGGCTGCTCTGTGGTATCAAACACCTGCATGGAGGAGAACTGGCATCAACCAACAAGGGCCAGAAAGCTCCCTGGATCCCCTTGAAGAGCTGTTCAACACTACTCGAGCTCTAATTCTCCAGAGGACTTTTGTAACAGATGGAAATGAGGCAAATACATCAAACAATTTAGATGATTATTTCCAGAAATACTTCTACAGTACTCAAGTGTCAAAATGCTTTTAAATCAAGCAAATAGCACGTGGCAAGACTTACAAAGCTGACTCCAAGACTTAAGATGCTCATGCTCCATGAAATTCAGTTGATTCCATGTACAAAGCTCCACTGCTCCTTTCTCAAAATTCTCCCCTGACTGCCCGTAAGACGAGAGCAGTTTCTTAAGGAGTATAAAGCCCAAGAGAAATAAAACAGAATTTTAATGTAGACATATTTTTACATGTCTTCCAGCGCTGTGAAAGCCATTCCTTTACCTCTGGCACAGAAATGGGTCACTGCATTACAAAGTGTGCCCTCAGTGCAATTCTCCTGGGCTCTCTAAGGTCCCTTCCAGTCCCTGCATTCCCTAAGGGTTTGAACCCGACTCACATTCATGGAACTTCGGTTCCCAAGCCCAAAACACACAGGGACAGGCCTCTAATGTGAGTGACTGTCTCATTCAGGGCCACATCTGCTGCTAAACCAGACCAGCTCCTGCTCTGACACCTTTTACAGAAACCTCATCAGGGCTGAGGTTTCCTCCAGTTTCTGTTTTCAGAGGAGGTTTCCTGCTAAGTGCTTAGAAAAAGCAAAACGTCATTTAAAATAACATTTCCAGTGTAAATATTTCACAAACATAACTTTCCCTGTCCATTTTTACAGTCATTTTCAGCAACCTAACCACAAGGAATTGAATATACTGCTTTAACCTCTGCTAAGTACAGGTTTTATACTTATTGACAGCTGGTGGTGATCATCTGAATTGGAAAACTTGCAGGAAGGAAGCACCTGAGTTCAGCTCTGAGTGTTCTCCAAAGTCTCCACGAGTGTTTTATGATACCATTCAATGTCATTAATCAAGCAGTTCATTACAGGCTGGCAGAAACTCTTTGTTGCTGTGAACTCACTCAGCACAAAGTTATTTTGTTCTTAGTGCTGCCATTTCCTTTTCAAATTTGTAAGGTTACTGCACATCAATCTCCTGCTGCTGCAAATTTGGCATTCTTTTCTCTAAGCTTTTATTTTCCTAAAGGTGACCATTTTAACAGACCTTGGGCCTTTTATTTGTCAGGATTTTTTTTTCTTCTCCATTACTAATAATTTCAGACCACCTGAATTATTTTCTGTAAGTTTTCCATCCACTCCTGAATTTTTAACAGAAAATTTATAGTAAGAGGTTTGTATTTGTTTTCCCCCAAGGCCCCTCCCCTGTAAGTTCTGGCTCAAGCCCACCACAGTGACATGGGAATTCCTGGATACACCAAGGATATTGTTTCAGGGGCAGATGCCCCTTTCCATCCCCAAACTGAACCCAGCAAATATAGTTTGCTTGTTCAGTCCAAAGGTATTTATTATATGCTGCTTCCTGGCAGGGATCACCTGTTCTGGTTAAAGGCAATATTAAACAAATCCTTGCAACTCCCAGGTGCCTAAAGGTTATGTGCAGAGGCTGCATCGCATGTGGCTGTAAAGGACACTAAAATCTGCCTCTAAAAATGGGGTACTGATGTTTGAGCACACTACCGAGAATGGCACAATATTGAAAATAATCCTCATTTCCAGTTCTACACCTCAACCCCTGACTTTTTGTTGAATACCACTGAACAAATCACACAGGTTCCCTCCATTTATTTCTCACGACACACCACCAGAACACACCTATTTCACAGAATTACTGCAAGAACCAAATCCTGGACACTCTTCCAGTGCTCCTGTTCCCTGTTTGACTCCTTGTTGCCTCCCAGCTCCACCAGCACTGCCCCTCTTCCCCACCCACAGGGCAGCTCAGGTGTGCCCGGTCCCTGAACTCAGCTGAGAAGGAACCACTTCAGTCAGAGCAAAGCACCTTGCAAGGGTCAGAAAGAGCAACTTCTGAGTGAGAACATTAACGAGGACACAACAAATGATGAGAGAAAGGCATTTACAAGTGGCTTCAGGGGAGCAGATTTAGAAGACAGCAGAGAGTGATGGGCATTTTCTGACTCCCTGCTGTGCAGGAGGAATTAAATTCTTAAAACCACTGATGGGAGGAGACTGATGAACCAGCCACTACGGACAATCATCTAAGTATTTTCTGTTAATTGTTTTAATTGCTCTAAGTTCTAATTTGCTGTTAATTACGTATAATTTGCCTCCCCGAGTCGCAGTAACACCCCTCATTGCAAAGGATCCATATGTAGCAGAAGTGCTTGGACAGGCATGGAAAGCCCCACTCCTTTGTCTGTATTTCTTTGACAGCAAGGACAACAGTCCCTCTACAAAGGGACTTTGGGACTTCTTTGGGACTTCTCAGGCCTTTGGTGTATTTCTTCTGAGCTACACAGATTTTCAAGAAAGAATACTCAAATGATCTGCCAAAAACAGGCATCACAGAGCCTCTCTCATTACAACCTTAAACCACATTAGTGGATCTCTTCTCACTATTGTCCATCCTTCTCCTTCATGTCTTCACAACTTGTGGAAAGACTGTCATTGATTTTAACCAGATTTTTTTCTTTCACAATCACTATTTCCTGACACTCCTACAATTCCAATCATCTTGCATCCTAAACATCCCTCCCCTTCTTGTATTTCTCCTGCCTCTATCTTCTCCTCTTCCCAAAGTTTATTCTTCTATCACTTTTTTATATCACTTTTATGACATTAATTGGTAAGCTTGTCTCCAAGAAATTAACTGCCTCAAGGCATATCTTCCTGCCTTCTACTGACACTTAATCTCTGATCATATCTTGATTTTATAATCCCTATTAAGCCTTTTATTAGCTTTTGCTTTTATTACTCCTATAATCATGGAACACAATATGTTGGACTTTGCTCTTGTATAATGGTTGGCCATTCTAAAAATATCAGGTCTGTGGCTTTTTACATTCCCTTCATTTAATGCTTTTTCAGCCATTATAACATTAGTAACAAGATAAGTACTTTATGCTTATAGACTTCTTGCAGCAAGAACAGAGAGAAATACATGCCAAATATTTCTGCTAGCACACATCCCTTTGCCTTTTCCACCACGTGGGCAGGTAGGCAAGTTCCACAAGAAGCCAAAGGTGGAGCAGAAGTTGTGGCAACACCTTAAAAAAAGTAATGAAATGTTCCAGTTCTATTCAGCTGATGTGACAGTCAGACCATAAGATGTTCTCTCTGAAAATCCTCTCTCTGCTTTTCCTTTCACAAAGGGAACCCTAAAACACAACAACATAACTGTACAGAACTTTTTCATTCTAAGGAGGTATTTGCCAGTGGCCCTGCTGCCCTTGGGATTAAGACATGGAGAAGCACCCAACACCAGGGCTGGCAGCTCCCACAGCTGAGACACAACCCACGGACAGCAGGTTGAGACACAATCCCTGCCAGCCACCAGCACAGCACCCAGCACACTGTGGGACAGGGGACAAAGCCCCACTGCCAGAGGGGACCCAGGATCACACAGCTCACCTGTGTCTGTAAAACCATCTCACACAGATAATGTAGGACAGGAAAGAATCATCCTTTTGCTGTCAAACCTCACAACACCCCTCTGATATATAATCTGTTCCACAGAATGGAGAGGTGAATCTCTGTGTAACCATGAACTGGCAAGGCTTAGGGAATTGTGAGCAAGGCATTAACTCGTGAGTGCCCACCTGACCAGCAGGAAACCCATCCCACAGATCACTGGTGCCTGCTGGATCCAGGGCAGGAAGAGCAGGTGCCACAGTGGGAACAAGATGACCAAGCCTTCCTGAAGCACTGGGGTATGTCCCATTTATCAGTGGAGGTGCAGACCTGTTAGTTAGTGGGACTGGTCAGATTCCAACCATTTCTGATCCAGCAGAAATCTCCCCTACCTCTGTGTTACTCTGTCTCCCATGGATGTCCCCATGCATGACCCCTGTCCCTCTGGAGATGGGCTCCAGGCTGAGCCCCCACCAGCACCTGGAACACCCCACCTGGACCTGGGCAGTGCAGGCACAGGCAGCTCTTGTCACCCACACTGAGGTGCCACACACACTTCAGAACTGCCTCCGCTCCTCCTCACGTTTTCAGCTGAGGGTATTCACCTTCACTTGGAATAAAAAATAGAGTTAAAAAAAAAGAAAAAAAAAGAGGAATGATGTGCAGAGTTCACACAGCAACAGGGACACTGAATGTGTGAGAAACGAGACCTGCTTTGAAACACAAGGACTCAAAGGGAAAAAGCAAGAGAAAAAGTCTCAAAAATAAGGAAAGGTAAATAAACTGTGTGTGTTGGGGCTCCTCCCACCAGGGCAGACAGGGACACGGTTGGGGTGAGGGGCTGGGTGGCAGCATCATCAGACCATGGCTCCTCCACAGCCATCTGAGGAGGGAGCACCAACACCTTAAAGGGGACCTTCCACAAGTGCTATCCCAGCAAATCAGGCAACCCTCCTGCCTGTGATGGGCAGGCTCAGCAGAGGCCAGTCTCCTGAAGTTATGCACTCTTCATACAAATAGGATTTTTATTTTTAGATCTGATATTTAATATCAATTGACTGCACCTCATTTAAGCAATGTACCCCAAGTGCTTTATTGGTTTATTTTGCCCCTACCCCATTTTAAAGAAAACACAATCTTAATTTCCTTATTATCATCCCGGAAGGAACACAAAAAAGATCCCTAATTTTCAGCTGCACTGTCTACTAAAAATGTAAAATGTTGCCTAAAAGGGCAAGTGCATTAACTAAGCTGCCTCAGAATAAATTACTATGAGTGTTCTGCTTTCCTGGATGAGTTTTCCATAGATTATTTATAATTGAATGAAACCAATTACAGCATTGGTAATAGAAACTGTATGTAAGTTAAACATTTCCACTTTTGCAGAAGCTGAAGAACACACTGCAGGAACAGAGAAAGGTCTCCACATACTTCTGAAGGGAAAAGAGAAGGAATCCTTTCCAGGGGAAGAAAAGAAATCCTTTCAGTAAGACTAACAGTAACTACACTGGGTACAAGTCAAACAGCCCAGTGTAACTGGGAATCCAGAGAACTCATCTCCAGCCTGAAACCCTGAAGTTGAGGACTGAATTCCTTTCTGCTCCTTCAGAGAAGGAAATGCAGCTCAATTAGGCTCAATTTTCTGAATAATGGTTATGCTCTGTAACTAATCAGGAGAATTTTAAATCAATATCAGATTAATGTCTGTTCAAATAGTAAAACATGCTTGGTCTTCCAAATACAAAACCCTGCTGACAACTGAAAGGGCTGAGGGTAACACACAGCTCTCAGAACAGAAAACACCCTTTGCCATCCTACTGAGCAGTCCCCAGAACAACACACACCCTTCTTCTGCTCATGGAGATTTCTCTAGTGGGACAAAGGCAACTTTGGGGAATAAAACTTAATGGAGTTTCAAACAACAGCACAGTCTGAATTCATTCTGAATGCAAGAAGGCAAATGTTTAAAGCCTGCAATGCGTGCAGGCTCCACTGCCTGCCACACACTGCTCAAGAACTGCAGAAACTCCTCTTGGAACTTTTTCCTTCATCCCTGGAAGTCACATAAACTAACAGACACAAGTGTCATTCATGAACAGGAAAGGAAAATTGAGGTAATATGAACTGAGGGGTATCAAGTGAAATTTTATCAGATTACGAGAAGGGGTTAGGTTTTTCTTATAATCTACATGTTTTACTGACCATAAATCTCTGGGCTCAGCCTGTTCTACAGTAAAGGCAGCTGCAATATCAGGAATCTTCGAAGGTTGCAAGCATTCAAGCGTTTTTCTCCTACAGAAACACTTCCCTAGTTTAGAATACCCTCTACCACAGCTTCCTTCTCTAGACCCTCTACACTATTTTTTCTCTTTCATGAACATGATGACCAGTGTTCTGCACAGTAATTACATTTTTTAATTTGTGTTTCCTTATTTGGTCTCTGCAAGATTTCCTTTACTTTCAAGACAGGCTGCTCTATCTGCACTTTTTGGATGAGTTTTTACCCTGCTTAAGGCCACCCTGCTCCATTTTTTCTCACTGACAGTGTGTTGAACTTCATACAGATGTAGTCAGCTGCTTCATTAGTCATTTCAGTAATTTCTGGTCTAATCTTCAACACCTTGAGAGAACACCTGCCAGTCATATGCTGCAGTTATTGACATGACAGTTCTGCCCTCTTAGTTCTTTCCTCCATAATCTACAGCACTTACAAAACCAGATCTGCTTGAAGTGTATTTTTATCCTTTACTTACATAAAGGCTGTCAAGTAAGTTTGAATTTTTTCATGTTCTTCCCAACCTCAGTACGATGGGTGGATTTATTATAGGCCTGTACTACCTTCCTGATGTCTCAGTCAGCACAGAAGTAAAGGGAGTGTAAAAATGTGAATGTTCATTTCCTTGCTTTTATTTAGAAACTTCCTTTTCTAGATCCTTTCAGCAATTTCTGTAGAATGTTCCCACATGCTACAACTACACTTTTATAGATGCTCAAATAAGAGTGACTTTCAGAATCAGGAATTACAGAAAGCCTTCCTATCATGGTCAAGAAACAATTTGTCATACCCTGGCAATGCATGTTCTGTGGTCATTATGTATTTTACAGAAAAAATATTTAGAAAATATTGCCTTTTAAATAATTTTCCGCTACCACTTTTTGTGTATATTAACACCTATCCTTGCACATAAAGACTGAATACTCAGTATGTGGGACAAAATCTATAATAAGTGTACTTTAGAAATCCAAGAAATTGAACTGGAAGGTTTCCCTACCCATGGGGTTACTGGAACTGATGATCTATAAGGTCCCTTCATAATCCCAAGTCTCACTATCACTTTATAGGCTACAAAAGAGAGGTCCCTTGTGCTTTTGGCAACTTAGACTTTTCAGATTCCAATTATTGAGGGCACAATGAAGTATCATGTGCAAAATATTTTTCTGATGCAAAGTTAAATGTTGCTAGTTTAGGCTTGCTTCTTGGAGAGAAAATCCCATGTATGAAAGCAAAACGCCTTAACCCCTTCACTTCAAAGCAGACTCTGCCAAACCCCACAACCGTCTGTAATGTCCTTCTGTACTATCAAACAAAGACCCGGCTGAAAAATGGTGCAAAGGCCACCCCAGCTCATTGAAATGTTTATGCAGCTAAGGAGGAGGTGGGTAAGGGGGGCAGGGTCGCTCAGGGAGCACTCACGGTGGCCGAGAGCTGCGGTCCATTGAGCTGGGCGTGCAGGATGGCCTCGTTGATGGAGCTCCACATGCCCAACAGCGCCACTTCCAGAGCCTGGGAGGCAGCCACCTCCCCAGCCAGGTACTCCAGCGTGGAGATGAACTCCCTCCACTGCCCGTCCAGCTCTGCCACGCTGGCCAGGCAGCCCCTCATGACATTCAGGCAGTACCCCACGCAGGGCCTGATGAGCGTCAGCCCCTGGCAGTGAGGGCAGTACTGCATCTTCACCAGCGCCCGGCCGCACTCCTTCGTCACCGCCGCGTGCTCCGTCGTGTTGATCACCTCGATGCCCAGGCTCAGGGCCTGGCTCAGCATCCTGCTGGCCCAAAGGGATTCGGACAGCTCCGTGACCATGTTCTTGGAATAGCGTCCAAAAGGGTTGATGTCCTGCCTGGTGAGCCGCAGACACTCCGTGTAGTCCTCCGAGAGGTCGGTAATTCCCGGGTTTATCAGCCGACTGTACACCAGGGGGAAGAGGCTGTCAAAGAACCGCAGCACGGCGCTTTCCACGGTGGTCTCTGCGCCCAGGATGTAGAGAGAGAGGTCTGTGAAGAGCTCCTTGACTGGCTCTGCTGCTTCTTTTGCCATAGGTCTGTAAGCTGTCTCAAACAGGGAGCTCGTGCGGTTCTCAGCAAAGCGAAGCAAAGACTCAAAGGCCTCTGAAAAGGGGGCAGGGGAGAGAAAGAACGAGAGGTTAAAAGCAGGCACCAGATACCTCAGTCACAGGACTGACACTGTCCTGAACAGGAACAGCCACGGTGACATGAAATCTGCACTATGATTACACTAATACAGCTCTCGTTGGTAATATTATTAGAAAGACACTTAAATATTACCTGTGCATAATAAAGGAGACACACATGACACAATTCTCTCCTTTGAAAAAGATGACCCCATTCTCGCCAGCCAGAACCTGCCCCCAAAACTGACAGTCAGGGAAGGACTCACACAGACCTCTGTGTAAGGTGGTCACTGCACTTGGGCATTCAATTGGGTACATTCCCAAAACATCCCTCGAGCTCAATGAGAGACTGAGATAAATGGCTACAAAGAGAACCTGAAGCTTTGTTTCACAGTGCTGTGAGTAGGTGCCCTGAGAGACACTTCTTGCAAAGCACAACTCCAGGATGAAGGAAAAACACCATGTGAATAAATTCTGCCCCTGTTAGCACTGGTCAGGTCTGGACACCAGCCAGTTGTTGGGCAGAACTTCACATCAAGTCCGCTGTGACCCAAAACCAAAAAGAAATAAAGTCAGAAAAACCTTATCTGCTTTAACCAGACCATTTTCAAGTGGCCTAAGGAAAAAAAAATAGCATTTAAGGAGTTCCACAGTTAACACATTTCACACTGCACATGGCAAATATTATATACCCAAACCACTGACTGGGGTGCTAGAATTCATGGATGGAGCAAGCAAAGGATCGGTTCCCCAGATTATTTTTAATGACACAGAAGACAGTAATCCACACCATTCCCACTGCTTTCTTTGGAAGCTCTCCAACAAAAAGCCTCTGACATAAATCATTCTTGCACTCCTCTGGGTGGCAAGTTGTTCCAGTCCAGGCAGGAGACCTGTCACTTTATACCTCCTGAGGACTGGCCAGATAATGGATTTTTTGGTCTAATCCTCCTCTACATTCATCTGAACATCACCATGTGACTGACTGCACTGCAGCACAAACCCAAGTCCCTCACAGATGAGCCTGACAAAGGAGTAGATCCAATAATGCACGTCAGGATTAGCACAGTCTGGCCAAGTCCTGCAGCAAAGCCAGCTCAGTGCCTTCCCCTGTGACACCTCCCTGGGCAACCAATGTACTCCTTATGATAAGCACTGCAATCCCTTCTGCCACAAAGGGTGGTTTAACTGACAGCTATCACAGCATATTACATCATGGATATTAAATCACCAGTATTTTACACACACACCCCCCATCCTTCTGCCAGAAAAATCACTGTGGCATTCCCACTGGTATTACAGCCACTAATACTCTGGAAGTGCTTCTAAAATCCTAGATATTAGGAATCCAGATACACTTCAGCTGCAAAGGATGACAGTTCATTCCTGGGCAGAGAAACACCTTGCCAAGTTTCAGACTGAAGCACTTTTATAGCTGCTAACAGTTCTGAAAATTAGATTTATGATGGAAATCTTGACACAAACTGTAATGCAGTTTGTTCCATGTCACTGCACACCATTAAAAGGCTTTTTTGTTTGTCATATCACTTCTGTGTTTATTTCTAGAGGAAAACAAGACATAATTTTGATCATACTAAAAACTCAGTAGAAATATTCAAAACATGAAGACAGTGGTTTAAGTTTCCTCCCTACACACACTCCCTTACAAATATTCAGCTTATCATTAAATTATGGGAGCGGGGAGTGTTGCCTACAATACCAGCAGTCTCATACTGTTCCTTTACCTTCCACATCCATGAAGGTAGAACTGCAGGCATCACTCTCCTTCCCTGCAAACTACATGAAATTCACTTATGAACACGCAAGCACCCTTATTTCCTGAGAAATAACAGCCCCAGTGAAAGATGAGAATGAAACAACCAATGATGACATACATCCCAAGAAAACACATCTCAGCAGATTCCTGGGATACTGAGGTTGTAGACTAGAAATCACATGGCATTTCATTTTCAAGTCTCTTAACTATGAAAATTCTGCATTCAATTAAATAAAACTCTTGTGTTATTCTGAGATGAGCATGAAATCATGACATTTAATAATGTCATTTATTTTCCACTGTGTAAAGGAAAAACTGTGATGGCATGGAGCTTCATTCTTGCACAAAGAGCCCTAACACTAAAAACATGGCACAAAAATACTGCTGGTGATTGCAGATGTGCTGCAAACACTCATACAGTATGATCTGCTTCCACATCACCACTGCTCAGACACAAAAAATGACTCGTGACTGCAGTCAGTGACATGGCAGAAGGAAGCATGCAGGTGTTTTTCCATTTTTAAGGCACTAGGAGATGTTTGAGACAATCAAATTACTGCTCTTAGAGCTTTAAATGAGCAATAATGGGGCTTCCTGCAGTCAAAGGGCTCGGCAGCTCTGGCTGTGTCCTGGCTGTACAGAGCAGGCAGCTGCTGGGGGGACCAGCTGTGCTTTTACTGCCCCTTGGGTGGCTCTTTGTGTGGAGTTTCTAAATCCCAAGGAAGGTCCACCAATGTCCATGAGATCAGCTGCTCATCTGTGCAGTCAAACACAGCAAACATCAGACAGCCAGGAACTCACAGAAAGCTGATTTCTAACCCGAAAGACACACATTGGATAAACCTGATCATCTCTCAGTGCCTTTGGTTTCAACACAACCCCCCCAGCAGCATAAATTGCAAATCTATCCATTCTGCACAGAAATAAACTTTAACCAAAATAATCTAACATTTGATGAAGACATTACGGTTTTCTCTTTTGCCTTCCACTAGTGTTAAAATAAATAGGAAGATGGAGAATAAGGTTCGTTCTCATGTTCCTCAAAAGCTCCTTTTTGATTTAAGACAACAGGGCAAGTGAAACAACAGCCAAATTTGGATTTTGAACTCACACACTGGTGACTACTCGATGAAAGCGAGGCAGCACCACCTTCCACGGGGAGAATTTTGTTCAAGCCATTTATCACGTGCTCACCAAACACCTGATGTGCCTGGCCAACTCAAAATGCAGCTGCTCAAACACAGCCCACCCCTGGAAACCTCCCACTGCACCGCTGGGGCGAGGCAATGAGCTTCTGGAGATGAGCCCAGCGAGGACGAGATGCCACGCTGGGTTTGCTGCTCCAGCAGCAGCACCAGAGCCTCCCAGGCCAACCAGTGCTCCTGCTGGACCTCCAGCCTGGCTCCTGCCCCTCACATCCACTACCACCTGTGCTGTGCTCAGCCTAGATGGCAGAACACTGCTCTGCATGTACAGCACTGCTGCTGGTTCACCCTGAGCGTGGCACAGCCTGGCTTGGAGCAGCGGATCCCTTCTAACAGCAGCACATCCATCCTGACAGCCACACGAGGAGCAGATGTTTTCCTTCTCTTCAGCCTAATGCAGCAAAAGTCCCAAAGGATTCCTGGCTTATCTCACATCAGCTTTTGCACCAGTGTGACACCACGGACTTTTACAGTTGGGATTTAATCCTGATTTACACCCATTGCATGTCACAAGAAGCTGCAGAATTTTAGTGTTTCTTCTAAAGAACAGTGCTACAGGAAGAGGCAGAGGTAGAAGGTTATGTATCACACTGCCTCACACCGGTGTACCAGCATTTTCCAAATATCTCCCTTATTTTTTCACCACCTGGAGGTCTGTTTGTGGAAGAACAAGTAGATTTTAAGAAGCAGTGTAGGCACCACAGCTTTGGCTCATTCCTCACATCACATAAACACTGCACTCACTGACTTATGCTACGTCCCTTCAGCAGGAAGAGCTGCCTGTGTTTCTGAGCTGCTGTCACCTCTATTTTAGCCCACTCAAGTGCAACAGCTCTCCAAGTTTGTGACCAGGTCACACCACTACCTCTTCTGCAGCCTTATCCTCAGAATGAGAGTCAGAGAGGCACAACTGCCACACATCAATCTGCCATAAAAATCTCCCAGGGTGTGTTCCAAGGAATTATTCTGCCAGGCCCCCAGGCAAAGAGCCGCATCACCTCGAGGGCAGACCTGAAGAGAGGAGCCACTGAAGCACACTGAGCTGGCACACGGGTGGCAGTACCAGAGCCTGCCCTCACCCCAAATCCAAATTTTCCTGCAGAGCATGGCAGGCAGCAGGCCTGGGCTCAAGGAACACACACCAGAGTTTTCCAAGAAAATCTGGACTGACATGACAGCCATGCATGGAGAAAGCTCCTTTGCTCCCCTCCCTCGTACAAGCCCTTCACAAGCCATTGAGACCCATGTTCTGAAAGCAGCTGTGGGTTCAGAGGGAGAGCATCAGGCAAGGTTAAGCAACATCCAACTTGCTGCATTATGAATCAGTCCAAGCTCACATTCCTGTCTTTCCACAAGGTCCAACCCAGGAATAGGAGCATAGAAACCACTTTCCCCAAACAAAGTCAACCTAAACACCAGACACCTCTGTGCACACAGGGCTATTTCTGGTCTGTCTCAGCTGAGGCTCAGACAGAGCAGACCTGATGTTTGGACTCCCATGTTTTCAAAGAGCAAAGCCCTAAAGCTCAGTGCCAACCACGACAGGCACTGTCACCACACTGCTGGGTGCCCAACAGAGTCGCCCAGGTAAGACCACCCTGCTAAGGCAGCAGCTCTCCACTACATTACTGTTGCCTTCCACTCTGCAATAATTGACTGCTCTTGGACTTAAATTTTAAAAAAATCCACAAATTCCTTAAAAAAATATTATATTATAAATATTTCTGAAAAGTATTAACAATGCTCACAAGGCAAAACTATCTACATAGAATCTACACAGAAATAACGTCTGTGTACATTTTAGATTTGAATGTCATCACAAAAGAACAATGACAAATTTAAGTAGCTGCATTATTTGTTTGGTCTCTTAGGGCCACACTAATATTTGGCTCCTTTCCCATCAACATCTTGCATCTATTACAGAGTTACTGGATGAATGAAAGCTACAGTTTGTTGAACAATAGTTTCCTTTTCAGGCTTCCTTGTCCATTTAAGATTTCTGCATCTTTATGGCTTTCAAAAGAAAGGACAACATACTAATATTTTGCAGCAGTAGAAATTAAGTACAGGCTGTTTTTGCAAGGAGATACAGAGAGAACAACATACACGCCAGAAAAATCACACCCAGATCTACACAACACAATTATAACATTCAGAGTTTTTTTCGGAGTGATCTCTAAACATATTAACAAGAACATGAACAAGCTGCTTAAAAAGGATCATGACACAAGATGAGCAGGTGGGTTTGGGGTTTTTTAATCCTAAGATTAAAAAAGAATTTAAGTGCAAAGGAAATTGTGTCACATTTGCAAAGACAGAACCAAAAATCCATTAATTGAGCAGCTTTTGTAAACACCTTAATGTAACTTTCAGCTTCATTTCAATTTCGAGACATTTTTCAGTAGCAAAACTTCCAGTGCTTGGAAATTTCCTTCTTATCCTCCTTACTTATCCTTCTGTTGAATGTGGGGCCAAAGGTTTTCATTAATACCCCACTTTTCCCTGTGCTTTACTGGTTTTAGAATGGCAATTCTCCTGCACACAAACACGGCCACTCTTGATGAAGCTGATGAGAAATCACAAGTTCACAGACAGATCAGCAGGCTGATGGGGCTGTGATGTCCACACACCACCACTACTTGCAGGAAACATTGCAAACTTGCCCCAAACCTATTTTAGGCCAGAGGAAAACCTGGTGGTTCTCAGAGTCTGGGCCAAGCAGGGGCATATCCTGCTTTCTACAAACCCCCTGTCGCTGCTTTTAACAAGGCAGGGTGCAAAACAGACTCAGGTTCTCACAAGCCCGGGAGATACCTCAGTAATCACACAACAGGCCACCAATAAATGCAATCTTTTGTTCTGTTCTGGTCAGTCTGCCATGAAATCACAAAGAATGATTTCTGTAGACTGTGCTGGGGAATACATCAAAACTGCTTGAAGTAGTAACCACAGTGCACACATGCGCCAGACTTAGCAGCCTTGGCTTTATCATTTACAACCAGCAATGCTTAACAAAGGTGCAAAACTATTGATTAAAAACAGACTCGAGAACAGCTCTGCACTCCTCTGTCCCAAACCATAAGCAGCCTTTTTAAAGAAAACACTCCATGGAAGGGTTCATAGAAAACAATTAAGTTGTTGTGCTTCACAGAATCAGTTACAGTTTGCTGGCTTGACTTTGACCTGCTCACTACATATTTCACCTTCAAACTTTTTTTTTGTGACTATAATGAATGAGCAGGTAATTAAATTTAGCTGTTTATTATTCCTGTATCCTCCATTTCAGTACAGTTGCACATTATTTTATACACTGTAATTACAGGGTACAATTACTTACTCTTTTTTAAAGTGAGAAAGTTTCAAGCAAAACTAAATCAGTTGGCCAGCAGAGAGCTGGAGACCAGATGTGGTATTAACCTTTTATGACACCATCAGGCTTCTGCTGATAGATAAATAAAGCAAGTAGTCCTTTGGAATATTTGTGTAGCAGAAGGCTGATGGACACCCAGCATCACCATGGTAAGATGATCCAGAAGAGCAGTAAAAGCCCTGAGGACTGTGGCTGGATGTGTTAGAAAAGCTGTGGCTATCAGTCTTATTCCCCTGCCATCAGAATAGAACTCCAAAAGATGATTCATGTAATTCATATCTGCCAAGTTCAAACCTGTCAGCCATTACTTAATAATATCAATTCACAGTTTTAACAGGAGTTGGGCCAAGATAACTGAAGGAAGAGCTGTGGCTGTGCTCCAACAGCACTGTCAATACCCTTCCTTTGCTTTCCAAGGACAAATTATTTGTAAAACCAATTCTCATAATCTACAAAGAAAAAGCCACAGCAGTTGTGCATCTGTAGGTAGCCAGGCTTGTCACACAACTGTGACCATCTGAAGTTCTTTGGAGGTTTAACATCCAGTGGAGTAGGAGCAGAAGTGATGTTATCTGATTTATTTGATCAGTCTCTAACACAGACAGCAATGACTGGAAGCTACAGCAAGTAGCACACAATTCCCAGGATGGATTACAGCACAAAGCACTTGCAAAACAGCTTTGAATGACAACTCTGTAACCATCAACATTCTGTTCAAGACAGACCCACAGGGACAGTCCACATTGCTTAAATTAGGTCTGAACTAACTGTTCTAATGAACAAAGGTTTTGCCACATAAAGATAAAGCATCCAGTTCTATTTTTTTCAGGCTAAAACACCGTGCAGTGTTGCTAAGGTGTGTGAGAAAGGAAAAGGCACCATTTTTCCATAGAAAAAAAACCTTTCCAGTAAAAACAAACAACAGCTTGAACAATATTGTCTTAAAAATCAACCCTGAGTGATGAGGTAAATCCTTGGAGTATTTTCAAGTAAGGGTCTTGCTGTGGGGTAGTTTCTGACATGTCTGAGTAGTATTATAAAGACACAGTGAGACCCAAAAGGTGTGTTGGCCCAAAAATCCAAGACTTGCATGGTGCCAGACAGGATGTTTTCTAGTTCTAAACCACAGATTGCCCTCACTTTGGTCTCTTTGGAGTAGGTACCTGTGGCCACAGTTCCTCTGAATGAGCAGAGCCTCCAGTGCCAAAGTCTTGACCACTCTGTGTTCCAGTTTTCAACACACACCAGTTTGGTTACTGAGCAGTAACTGCTCAGTTCTCAAAGCTCACACAGGGTTATCAGAGCACCCAGTGAAAGGTGGAGCTCGAGGTAGTGTTAGGACAAGGCGGCTCCCAGGGTGAGCTGGGGGCTAAAACTGCTCCTGCTGACCATACACACCGAGCCCTGGCACCCAAAAATGCTGCTGTCACCGGGAGATGGTGTAAAACAGTCACCCCACTCTTTGTAGGTTCCATAGCAATTACCTTTCCCCGTGTGCAAGGCGTCTCTCAGTGCTGGGAATCACTGCACACGCCAGAGTGGGGCAATTGGGTACGGGAAAATTACGCCCTTATGCAATCCCTAGGATTAAGGCTTTCAGGCAATCTCTTCCCACAAACTGGGTCTCATTCCTCTTTGGATTTTCCAAACCACTTTTATCACAAGGACTTGTGGAAGGGATCAGTTCATGTATGCAGTGGAGTTTCCAGAAGTAAAGCAGCCTGGTGGAAGAATCCCTGCCCCTTCAGCAGTGCCACACGGGCTGGCTCGAGCACCTGAGGCAGCACATCAGTGACCATGGCACTCCAAATGCTCTGGGCTCTATATGGAGCAAAAAACCCTCTTAACCAGATACTGTGCCTAGGTAAAGGTGAGGACAACATGTAAATTACAACATATATAGGGCATACACATACAAATATTCAGGAGCAAGCAAGTGGATTAGTGCCAGAAAATCCAAAATGCAACTACAGGTGGGGACACAGCCAATGCTTGAGTGAAACGAGGCTTGCAGACAGACTGCTGGTTTACACTGCCTGAGGAGAGGGACTATTCAGAAAACAGCAGGCAAAGAAAGGCCAAAAATTGCTTCTGCAGCCTCGCTGCAAATGCAAGCCACAAAGAAAGCAAAAGCTGTGCCAAGCACACACAGTGCCAGGTGCTAATACCAGGGAGGAAGAGATGCCACGCTGGAGAAAGAGAGGGCAGTTAACGCTGGTGGTCTCTTGGAGCTCCACCACGCTGCACACTGGCACAAAGGGGCTTGGAGAGCAGGCAAGCCAGGCCTGCCAAAAGCACCACAGACTTCCCTCTGTTGCCTGCCCTGCACAGGGGCAGGGATGACTCCTGAGGCACTGAGCACTGCCACGTCACCCAAGGAGAGGCACCAACTACAAAGCCAATCTTCAGGACCCAGATGTGACCAGAGTACTGAGCACACTCTAAAGCCTGTCTCTGCTACATTCCTGCACTGCATGCTCGTGTTTCCTGGCAGGGACACTCTTCAAAGTTGCCTGTAACTTTGAGACACACAGAAGGAATTGAGGTATTTATTTGTAACTCTGATGTATTAAATACTGTATCAAAAAAGTACAACACAGTATAAGACTTGCACTGGTTGAGAAGACAGAACCAAAAATTGTTCTTCTGAGTTAATCAGGAGAAAGGAGAAGATGTAAAAGTCTTTACAGTCTTCTGGGAATATTTTCATTAACAGACAAACAACCAGACTGAGCCTCTGGAGAGAATTTCCTCGACCCTCTGATTAAGGAGTTCAACTGGTAGTAGGAAAATTAATACGTTTGTTTCATAAGGTCATGAACTATTTCATGATTTCCAGCTGAATTAGTTAGGTGGTCTTTATGAGGGGTTTCTAGAAGCCTAAGAGAAAAATAGTTACAAGAAAAAGGATTAGCTTAACAAAGATGAAATACTGGGAGGAAATGGTTTTTCATGGGATTTTTTTCATTTTGTTTAGGTACTAACACAGAAACACAAGAAATAACGTCCAGGTTCCACTAAAGAGCCCAGGTCACAAATAAGACTAAAAAGACAGGGTTTCAAAAACCTAGTCTGAACCTCTACAACTCTAAAACAAAGCAAATGATCTCTAAGTAGAGAGCAGCAGTAATAATAACCCTGTGTGTCCCCCAGAGCAGACTCAGCCCAGGACTGCCAGGTGGCCCCAGCACTGCACTGCTGTGCCCATAAGATGGACTGGGCACACTCTCCAGCCCTGGGCTGCACCAGGGAGAAGGATCAGGAGCCACCAGGGCACTCAGACCCCGAGGGGCAGCCTGCACAGCCACTGTGGACTTCTCAGCAGGTCAAAAGCACGGGCCACAAAACCCTCCAGCTGCTTCTTCTGATTCTGGGTTGAGCAACTCAACTTTATTCCCCAGGATTAACCTGACCCAGCCTCCCTCCTCTGCACAGGGAAGCCTTAACACGACAAACCAAAGCATGCAAGTCCCACAGCTAAGGCTGGTGCAGAGCCTGCCATTCATACAAGTCATCCTCTGCAAACAATTTAATTCAGTGGCTTTTGTGGTTTTCAGACCCTTGGACAACTCCTATCCACCAAAACTAGGGAGAGGCCAGGACAGGCAGGATCCTCACCCAAACTCAAGTTGAAAACACTCCCTGGTCACTGTGGTCCATGTGTGGTCAACAGGGTGAGGGTCATTGGGCTCTGCAGCACACAAAAGCACAGTCACCTCAGATTAAAGGCAGAGATGTTGGAAAAGACACAGGCAAGCAAAGCTTAAAACACAAACCCCTTTCCTGCAGCATCTATTTTTGGCTGTGCCCTCCTGAAGATTATTTTGCACACACAGTTGATACCACACCAGCATAATGTAATTGAAAGGACATGATTGCTTGAATAATCTGACCTTTTTCATGGACTTTTGTTCCAGTCGGAACAGAGAATTCCACCAGACTACTGAAGGAAAAGAGTGGGAAAGACTTCCACCACTGACTTCACTGGAGACCAGATTCAAAGCACTGGAAATTTAGGAAAATATTCTGGGTGTTTTTTTTAAAAGTTCACATGCTTACAAAGCCTCACTTAATGGAAAAAATTAACGGGGGATCAATACTTAAAATAATCCTCTAAAAATAGAATATGCCTTTTTTTTTTTTTTAATGGTGAAGAGTTTCTCCTCAATTTCTCCTCCAAATTCCTTCCAGTGAAGTGGCTGGCATGTGTCCAACACATGGATCGGCACTGGCAGCAGCACATGTTGGTGATCTGATAGCTACCCAGATGTTTGGGGAGAAATGGCTGCAGTTATTCCAAAGGGAGAGCACATGAAACCCGTTAGCACTAATAAATCACAACACCTATTGTCCTCCTGAAATTCCTTCCTCAGAAAACACACAAAGGTGAGTTTTTTCCAGTCATATTGGCTACAGAGACTTTGAAGGACAAGCCTCTGTTGCACCACTAAAGATCAAAGGCCAAAGCAATGCAACTTCTCATGTGCAGAAAATTGCAGAGTCCTTGATCAAAATGAAGTCCTGTGAT
Organism: Formicarius rufipectus; assembly: GCA_013399695.1. Taxonomy (NCBI): domain Eukaryota; kingdom Metazoa; phylum Chordata; class Aves; order Passeriformes; family Formicariidae; genus Formicarius; species Formicarius rufipectus. The sequence continues at coordinate 375,148 of VXAU01003156.1, read as the reverse complement.
TCCCCAGCTGAACGTTCCCACCCACAGCCAGACACCTCCAAGAGGAGCAGAGTTCACAAGCTCACAGATTTTGCTCAAATTCATGAAGCTGCATGGCTGGAACCCCTGGGCTTGCTTATTCAGCTCCTCAGTCTGGGGTGAGACTGACTGGCCTGCAGTCCTCTGGGCCTTCCTTTTTAAAACTGGAGGTTGTGTTTCCCCTTTTCCACTCAGTGGGAGGTTCCCCAGCCTGCCACGACCTCTCCAATATTCAGGCATTTTCATGGGCAAGTAAATTCTCCCTTTTCATGCCACTGCATGTACCCTCAGGACCCACAGATGCAATGCAACAGAGTTAAGAGCAGATTTTTGTGGGAATGCACCAGTTTTCTTCTGCTTTCTCATGTTGTAATATTAAAGTTAGCCACTGTATTGCCTTCTCTGCTGGTTAGGGCTATGTTGGGAATTACAACATATGCTTCCATTTTAGTGGTTAAACGTGGGTCATCAGAGATGGGAACTCAACTGTAGAAATATTACACTTGGAATCCAAGGTCAGAGCATCCATCACATCTGTCCTGCTGGAGTTCTAACGTGCAATTGCTAAAATCTCTGATACACATGCAGCTTTTACAGTTCTGTTAAAAGTTCTGCAATGCTTTACTCAACAACTTCATGACAAATACAAGTTGCAGATAAATCAGATAATGAAAGTAAATTAGCCATTTGCTCCAGCAGAATTCCAGCACCACTGACTGCAGCAATACAATGCGGTGCTCCCCTGAACCCCAATTTGGGGCTCCCCCACCCAGGGAGCTTCGGAAGGACTTCAGCAAATACATATCCAGAGCCAAATTACCACAACTATGATCTACACAAGTGTTACCATGAGCTTTAACAAGCCCAGCCAAGCCAGCAGCCTCTCCTGGGCAGGAGAGACAGTTCTGGCTTTCCAAAAGCACATTTTTTTAACACTCCAAAGCCAATCAGTTGCTCTGATTCCTTCAGAAGACAAAAAGCTCAGTTCTCATCAGTAAGCACAGAGAGCTTCACACTATGGTCACCTGTTCATCCACCCTGCAAACTCAGATGATTTTAATTGCTGAATGATGTCCTAAATGTGTGTAATTCATACTATATTAAGAACAGTTAACACAATAAGAGGGAGGATACAGATGCTTCATTAAAATGCAAAGCTTATGAAGAATTTATCTTCTAAAAATGCTGATTTTCATTTCAAGGTCACACAGAATCAATAAAAACAAATCAATTTTTGTCCCCTACCCATTTAAGTATTACATTTCTAGCCCAGTCAGATTAAAAAACTAAACATGAAGTTTTAAAAAGGGGAGGGTGAGGGGAGAATCAGTGTGAAATATTCTGGCAGCAATTTTGTTGGTTTTGTTTCAGGAGAAATTTCAAGATTCAGCCATTTTCATGAGCAAGTAAATTCTCCACTTTCTCCCCCCTTGCTGCTTTAAATTGATTATAATAGACACCTCCCACTGTGGAAGTTCTGCTCCCTGGAGCCCTAGACTGCCTGCTTATTTAAGAAAGACCCTTTGGCATGAAACTTTATCTGTGCAACCCTGTAATGGGATCAAGCCCTTCAGGAGCACTGAAAGAAAGCGAGAGAGGAACAACCACCCAACCAAAGTAGGAAATTACTGGCAGACTGAAAATGAGAGGGCAACAGATAACACGTAAGAAATTCTGGGCCTTGAAGTAAAAGAAAACAAAACCACATTTCTGCATTTCAGACCCAGTTCCAATCAGCATTTTGGCATACTGGAGGTTTATCTTAGTTCTGCAATGCTGTTCTTGACCCACAAAATCCCCCCAGAACTTCACTGCTCACTCAAGTTTCCTGCCAAGAAAGCGGATTTGTGATGTAGGGCCTTAAACTCTGCAAAACCATTTGAATTCTGTAAGGCCACTCCAGTCCCTCTGACAAATCTCCTGCCTTCTCACTCCACAAAGGTCAAATGGTGGAAGGGTTTTGTCTTGCAGATCGATCTTGTATAATGAAACTCTTCATGAGGCTGCGGGAAAGGAACGTTGATTCGATTAATCCATCCTGGGACAGGTGAGGAACCAGCTCCCTGTGAGCAGAACGCACTGCAAGGGACCCACAATAATCACACCCACTCTGACTGCCTGGCCAATTCAGGGCTGAGCAGACTGAAGCACCTCGGTAAGGGCATTGTCCAAATGCCTCAGACACTGGCCACCCCTCCAGGAAGCTTCTTCCAGGCTCTCACCACCCTCTGGGTAAGGACATGGTTCCCAATGCCCAGGCCAAACTCCTCCTGGCACAGCTTTGAGCCAAAATTCTGCCTTGACCAAAAATCGTCCCAACTTGTACAAATATCATGCCTTAATGCTTTTTTTTTTTTTAACCCCCCCATCCTAATAGAGGGAAGCTCTGAAAGAACCAAGAGTGTCCCAGTTCAGGAGACTGTCAAAGCATCCCTGGAATGGAAACTCAGTGATGTTGAAAGGTCTGCACTGCAGTTTAGTAGGCACAGCCAGAGACAACACACCAAACAGTAATTCAGCAAACACACACAGCGCAAGAGAACCAAATCAGCACAAAAAAAGTGGCACCAGGGGAAGGGGTTTCTGAGTTTAGAGGCTATGACCTTGAAGACTGCTTTTCAATCTCTTCATCAAAGAAAAGGTGTAGATTTGCTGCTTGGGGAATTTCTGCATCATGAAGGAAGCAGAGAGCTCAGTGTGGCAAAGGAAAATTTCATCGGAGCCCTTGGTCTGATTCTGAACAGATCAGATCAGTACTAACAAGCATTATGAAATCTGAAGTTGTTTAATACACTTTAGGCAATGCTGGCTCTTAAGGCAGGTTCAGGAACATTATAAATACAATGCTCAATATCTGAGCATTCATTTCCCAGTCCTGATCAAACCACACAGATACTGTTCAAAAGCCAAGCAGCCTGTCACACTGGCCAGGAAAACCATCCATCTCCATCTTCCCAGGCTTGATATCACAGTGGGCCCTGGAGCAATGCAAAAGTGCAAACCCACAGGTCCTCAAAATCTGACATTTGAGTTTTCTGAAAGCTGCTTAAATATCACAGAAATACCCAGGGAAGATGCAGAAATGATTTCTGGGTCCTGTGGTTCACTGGGATGGGATGGCATGGACTTTGGGGCCACACAGCAGTCATCCTGCAGGCACTGCCACACTGCAAGGACGAGCTGGATCTGCCCCGGGTCTGATGGAGTGGCACAGTTACCATCAGCTGCCTCACACAAAGCTGGATGAAGACCTGCAGTTGACAGCCCCAGGGTATAGAATAACATGCCCAGGGGACCTGCCCAATCTCTCAGAGTCTCTCCTGTCTTTAATATACCACAAGAATTTCTTGTTGTTTGTTTTTACATCTTTGACTCTTTGCTCCTCAAATTCCATTTCAGGCTCTTCAGTTTCCTTCTCACAGTGCCCACTCTGGACTGTGCCCCTGTCTCTGGGATTCCCTAGTGTTGAATTTCCAGTTTCTGACAGCTATTTCTTTTGCTCAAATAACCTCCTGAACTTTGTGTTTTAGCATATGGATTCATTTGCCTTTCTGCTCCTTTTCTCCAATGGTGCTATTCCTATTTGCAGTGACAGGCTGTGGTGTGCTTAAGCAGCTACCATGCCTCAACTAAGATTTTAATTTCTATGCTTAATCACAGCCATATATTTAAACAATGTTCACATTGTTCTAGTAATCAAGAGGAGACCCCAAGAATGTTGGTCATTATGGTCTCCCATCTCTATATAATCCATGTTGAGCTTCAGCTGTAAAACTGTGCTGTATGAGACAATCTGCACATTTAAATTCAAATCTACATGAATCAGACCCAGCCTCCAGCTGGAGCAATTAAAGTAACAAGTGAGACTGGGACCTCAACCAAATCCAGCAGTGGCACCCATGAAGTCTGTCCCTATCACATGGATAAGCAGGGGGCTGTTTTAGCTACATCCATTTATGCAAAAATTCAAACAGCAGAACTCTGAGCTCCGGGCTTGGGAAACTGCAGTCCCTCTGGAAACACTGCTTATTAACGTTTCTGGGCAAGATTTGCCACTGAGACCCTAGAAGTTTGCATGTAAGTGACAAATACAATCTTGAAAAAACTTCCCACTTCCTGAGATGCTGGCACATATCTCAGCCCAGAGTATCTGAAGCATTTCAAACCAAAATTAATTACAGGCTGATTTCCTTGCTACAAAAACCATCCCGTTCCTTTTGGTGGGGCAGCTCAGAGAATAAAGTCCTCCTGCAGCTCAGAGTATTGCAGTGTGTCCCCCAGGGAGATGCTCCACTGCATGGTTTCAGGGGTCTCCCTCAATCAATCACTTCATCCACAGATTAATGACAAAAGTAAATTGCAATACATCATCCCTCTCACATCTTCCGTTTCCTCCATGGATTTGTTCCTTCAGCCTCAATGAATTAATCCCCTCCACTTTTCCAGACCATTCATCATGCTCTTTCCCACTCTGACTCCCTATCTCCTTCTGCCACTGAATGTCTTTCATCTCTGTTGCAGCCAAATTTCAGAACAGCTTTTTCAACCCTGCTAATCCCTTTCTCCAGGTGACTCTTCCTGCAGCCAGATGACCTCCCCAAGTCTTTTCCTGAGAGATCAAAAACATCTTACCACCCTTCTCTTCTCACTTTTTCTTGAAACATTCAGTCCTGAACTGTCATTTCACTTTCCTTTGTGTTTAGCCCTGAAAAATGCAGAAGTTCCAAATACAATAAAACCTTCGGTGTTACATTCATAGAGCTTACCCAACTGAGCTGCACAGCCACAAACAGGCTGAAATCCACTGCATGGGGATTAAACCTTTGATATCAAACTGTTAGATATAAAGATAATTTACTAAGCTATCTTTTACATGTACATTTGCTTTAGAAAGGACTTTGGAGTACATTGATCAGCACATAAAATAATTGTATCATGCAAAGAGATTGAAATAAAGGCCTTCGAGACACAAAGAAATAGGAGAATTTAACTTGTATCAACATTGTAATTCTTTTAACCATTAATGACCATTACTTAGGAGATCTTTTGCAATCTATTGAACAAGGCCAAAAACACAAGTTTCTGCTGCAAATCTTAGAGAGGTGCTGCCAATTTCAGTCCCACATGTGTATTAAGAGGGAAGGACAGCACAACTACAGCAAAGACAAAGATGTAAACTCATGGAATCCTGTCCATTCTACAGCTACCTCTGGAAAACAGTATTATTTTTCACAACTTAGCACTGTACATCCCAAACCAACATACCTGCCTGCTAAACACAAGCATGACAAAGTCCTTCAGCAATTATAACAAACATTTCCCAACAGTGGACTGGAAGGAGGATCTTCTACTGCAGGACTGTGACACCTGTGAGCAAACACACCATGTCCTGTGCAGCCTGGCTTGAATGGAGCAGTGCCAGCCAAGGCCCTGGCACAGGGCAAACTATAGGGCAGAGGCTTCCCAGGTTTCAGCTGGAAGAGCAGCTGGACAGGAGCACTTCTGCCAGCACAGAGGGACAGGGCCACGACACATGAACGTCCCACAGCCACACCCTGACAGCCGGACCTGGAACACCCAGGATAAATGTCACAGGAACCCATCAGGAATTGTGGACTGGATGTGCCAAACTGCATTTCCCTTAGGTGGTTTATTAAAAAGCAACCTCTGCAAATACAGTTTTTAATGGATTATTAGCTTATTAACACTATATAGAATTGATACATTAAAAACACCCTTCCTCTCCAGTACTAATTACTGCTATGGCTTCACCTCACCATCAGCCTACACGTTTAACATGCTTCCCACCATACAGCCTGCACAGTACTTTCAAAATCTTAACTACTGACCAATTTTAACTGTTCTCAGGAAAATCAAGGACATTTAAGCCTGTGCATGTACCAGGGAGAAGCAGGGTGTCCAAGAGACCATGGCAATATTCTGCTTTTCTTGGTGCCTTTCCAGCTGCTTCCCAGCGGGAGATGGTCTCCCTTCTGTCCAGAACCACTCTGCAGAGAGGCATTCCTGGAATATCAGTTCAAACCTTTCCTGCCAGGTCAGGGGGTAACATAGCCATTTTTCTGTGGACAGACCCAGATTTCTATATTAAAAAAACAACACACACCAGTGAAAGAACCAAGTTTCAAATTCTTTGAAGTGTCCAGTGCAAAGCTCATTGAAATCAGATGCTGGTGTATCATTCTTCTATCCTTCCCCAGACATTTCCTCCTCTTTCTTAGAAGTTTCAATGTAAAAGTTGCAGATTCATCCAGATTTTGTTCTCCCACATGTGGCAGAACTGGGAGACTTTCCTTCAGCTGCTGAGAGGCACAGCTGCTCTGCAGCTCAGAGCTGCACACACGCCTCATGCTGTGCAGCTGTGCTGCGCGGGATAACCCAGCCCTGCAGGGAACACTGCCCTCACTGCTGCTCTGCTGAGCACAGGGGACAAAACCACCAAGAAGCATCAGACGTTCCCAAAGGCATTGCTCTTCAGCTGGCCCAGACATTTGTAATAAATGACATGCCCCAAAATATTCAGGGACTCCAGGAACAGGACATTTGTTTCCACACATGGGAACAGAGAGGTGTTAGCTTTTGGATTTCAGCCCCAGAGTTCAAACACCACTGTCGTCCTCAGGAAAGGATAAGAAACCAAAACTGGCTTTGGGAATAAAAAATGGCAATGTCTTTAAAATTTCTAACTGTTTCTTTTTTGAGGCATTCCTTGAAATCTTCAATCAAAGACACAGAACTAAACCCATCCTCTGATGATACAAAAAACTGATACACCAATCATTTTTTGCTGCTGGTGTTAAACTTCTCCTCAAGAACATGAATGGTTATATAGAAAACACTCAAAGAGAAGCAGCATCGGCATGGAGTAACCTATCATCTATAATCAACTAATTATAAACCTCTGACTCTTCAAAGAGCACAGTCTCACACAGGAACGAGGTTGCAGATCCTTCTGTGTTGATCACAGCCAAGGAAACACACCCAAAGCAGCAGATCTGGCTCATGGGGCATTCCCAAAGCTTCCCAGTGGTATGGCCACATCTGCACTTGATTGACTGGAAATACAACTCCAACACCACAGAATGGAAGATGTTTTTCAAGGGTAAGTGTCAAATTCTTATCTGGCCCCAGTGAATAGCAGGGAGCACTTTATGGGGTGTCTGTATCTGTGCTGGCAGGATGCAAAGCCTTTGCCTGCAGAACCGTTCCCACATCGCAGTCACACACATTTTTAGTATGGACTAACCCCCACACTGCCTTCATCCTTCTCTTTCCTCTGATACAGTGATACCCTGAGCTCAGCAGGGCTTGCATTTCTTTAAAACTGGGGTAAAACACACCTTTTTAATCTCTTAGCTCAGGTCTTCCTCTATTAAAGAGCAAAATCCCTTACACCCAATGCTGTTTGTCTTATGCACAAAGTTTCTGAACAACTTTGAAGTTCACCACGTTTGCTTACTGCAAATATCTATATTATACAGTCCCAAACTGTAACATAAAAAAGCAACCTTAACCAAGTAATTAAAAAATGAAGTCATTAGGAATTGCTGGAGAAATTAAGCAAATTCCATTTATTTATTGCTAGCCTAACTGACTCATGTGCACACAAGTCACACGTCTGTGAGTATTTCCATGATTTGGACTCATCCAACATGCACTTAAGATATAAAACCTGAGGTCAATTTATCCTTAAAGGCTTCCAAAACTTCCGTAATTTCTCTGGAATCAGCTGCTGCACAGATATAAAACAGTACTCTGAGCTTTCCTTTCTTTTTCCTGCAGCCTTATTCCCCCACCACCAGCTTCCTGACAGGTGAGATATTTTTCTACTGACAGGCTGGCAATTAACCTGCTGCCACAAAAGAATAACAGAGAGTAAAACAAAATGTGAAAAATGAAAGATTCATCACAGGTATCACAGAGAACTCCAGAAACAGCAGGGCTTCAATTAAGGCTCTTTTCCCCATGGTCACAGAATCTCTCCTTTACAAAAGCAGTGTTGTTCAGTTATTACTTCAATCTCAGGATTTAATTTCCTCTTCAGCACTTGAGATGCAAGTAGGAAGGAAAGCAGAAAATGAGAAATTGCAATCAGAAGTCACTACACAGATGTCGTACTTCACCTTAGCTGCTGGAGCAGGAGCAGCAAACGCTCCTCTGCCCCCACTCCCAGGGGAGACTGAGCCAGTTTTTAAAATGCTGTTAATTTTTTTGGTCCTCAGTAACCTGAGTGGTGGTGCTGGCTTTTGTTTGCTTTTTTTAAATGTCTTACTAACACGTTCTGCCTCCTCCATGACAATTAAAGCTCAAAGTATTCATTAGCTTTCAACAGAAGTTGTTTTGGCTTTGCCAACAATTCTGTTTACAAACATCTTAAGCAGAAAACAACACTTTCACATGTTGATTCAAATGCCACTGCTGTTCAGTGAAAAAATATTTTGACAAAAAACCTTAAGACAATTTATCACACTTTCCTACTTATGAAAATGACTTTCCCCTCCACAAAGCCTGCCACCCAAAGAGCACAAATTCCATGGCTGGTCCTGCCTGCTGCGCTATTGCTGAGGAACATCTGCCTGTGCTCAGGAAGTGGAGCCAGCCCTGTGTCCTCTCTCCAGTCCCTTCTAGCTGGGGAACTTGCACATCACTAAAGCTCCAAGCCTCTGTCTTTCCAGAAGGACCAGCCCCAAGGCCCCAGGCAGGATGGAGCACACTGCTCATGGCACGTTTGCTTTCACTTCACCACCCTCTAAACCACCACGTTTCACAAATTACACCTGCAAGGAACAGCAATCTAAGACATTCTCAATAAGCATCTCTCTGTAGAAGTTAAGAAACAGTTAAATGATGAGCTCCAAGTCACCAAGCCAGACTTCCAGGTGCCAGAAAAGCATATGCATATACATTTATATATAAAAGCTGAAATTCGCTGGTGAAAATAATTGTCTTCCTTTGTGCCACCTGAGAGGTTTAAAGAACTGACCATTCAAACAACAAACTGAAGAATCTGAAGCTGTAACTTCACCCCACCCCTCCTCAATCTCAGAAATATAAACCTGCCTGAGTGAAATCAGCCTGGTTTCTACCAGCCTAAAACCAACTGGTTTATTTAGGGCAGAAGAGGCACCAACACAGGGACTACATTTATGGGAGACTGGGTAAGGCACATGCAAACTCCACAGAGTGCAGCAGACAGCCAGCAAAGCCCCCAGACTAACAAACCCTGACCAGAAATGAGCCAAGAGCTCTGGCTGGCCCTAAAAGTGCAGCTGTCAGATCATGCCAGTAATAATATAATGCCATAATAAAGTCTTGTCCCCTGTTCTCATGTAGAAAGTCTGAGCCACAGCAGGAAGGTGACTCTGTCCTGCACAGAAAACGTGTTCCAAGAATGAGGTGGGATTCCTGCCTCCTAGAACAGCACAAGGGAAACCCCCCAGGCACATCTGTCTACAGCCAGCTTCTTCAGAGCCACAGAGAAGTGGAAGGAGGGCAAGAGAGGAGAATTGATGAACCAGCTTCAGGAGTCCAAAAGTCTGAGAAAGAAAAAGCCCATTATTGGAATCCTTCAGGTTCACTACACAAAATCCTACACCTGCACTAGAGAATTGTCCTGAGTGAGAAAAGCTTAAAAATTACCAAGTTAATGAGACACAACTGCCATTTACAAGCCTCTGCTAATCCCAGTGGTTTAATCCCAGTGGTGCTCAGCCAGTTTTTACTTAATGCACAGTCAGTCACTCATTCCCAACTGAAATTAGTCAAGCTCGTGTGAATAAAAATTGAGTAAAAGCAAAGTTATGACTTCAAGAATTGGCCCCAGGATGTCAATTCACTGTCAGGAAAATAAAAACTGGGCCCTGTATGCACACAATGCTTATTGGTACTACCAGGAGTTACTTGCTATTGAACAGGCACACAAACGTAGGGGGCGTTATAATACTTTTTTTACTTGTTTTTAGGCTATGATGAAAATCATAGAATTATAAAATATGCTGAGTCAGAAAGGGCCCTTCAAGATCATCAAGTCTAACTCCTGGTCCCATCAGAGAAATTATCTCTGCAAAACTACAAGCAGACAGTGGCATCACAGCAAGCAGAATTGTGATTCTACCAGCAGTCCCAAGGACATTCACATCAAGTGCCCTTCCCCATATTCACTATACTGGTTTGTCAGAGGCAAAACATGCCTCTTCATTGGCTTAACCTGTTTAAATCATAGAGAAACGTTTTTAAAGGTACTTTGTGTTTGAGAGAAACTAAATATTTTGACTGGTTAACAAGACAAAAAAAACAAAATAAACACAAACAAACAAAAAAAAACAAAAACAAAAAAAATGCAGTTTTATTACCCAAAAGACTAGGAAAAAAAGCCCTAAAATACTGAGATTTACAAGCACTTTAAACTGAAATATTACTATTTCCTCAACTGGTGTGTTTTTCACATTACAGAACTAGAGTAGAGAAAATCAGGAGTGAGGGTGCCTTCTCAGCATCCCTGAAAGAAAAAGAAAGAAGGAAAAGAACAATGAAGCACCTCCCACAGAACAACTTCAGTTCTCATGGAAGTACAGAGAGGTTTCAGTAATATCTGAAAAATGCAGATCTTCTGTGATTCTCCTGGTTTTCTACTAGAGGACACCCAGCTGCCATACTGAAAATGCTAACTAAAAAGCTATGGTCTAATTAAGGTGGATATTGTCCAACTGTTATGTAACCAAAGGGCCAGTTAGAAGAAGGATGTCTAATCTGATCAACCTCAACTGGCCAGGTTAATCCATGAATGGGTCCAAACAAATGTATAATCTTTTCTAATCACTACTGAATTAGTTGGACTAATCCAACTGGATGTATACAGTGTTCTTACACCACCATGTCTACTCCAGCGTTCCACTCCTTTTTCCCCTTTACCATCTACATTAAATCACTTTAAGGCTTCAGAAGGTTTTAGAATTTTATTATGTGACCAAGAAAGCAATGTAGGAGTAAATAAAGTGTCTCACAGGACGTAATTCTTTGGCACAGAACACCCATTTCCTCTTCGGTCCTCCATGGACAAGAAGTAAAATGTCACTGTGGAAAACAACAATTTTTCCAGTGGAAGAGACCTGGCAGTGTATTCTGGCTTTAATTTTGCATCAGCTATATCTGATAAAGGGGGATCCACTACAATGAATCATCTCTCCCAGCTATAGATTTTTTGAAACTGTACAGTGGACACCCTCACACCACCTCTGGCATTTGCTGGCCAACTCCTCAAACCATATGGCTTCTCCAATTCCAGGAGGGCTTTAACCCCAAAAAACCCATGAGGAAGAAAAGGCCCTCCCTCCCATCTGTAGCTGACCTCCTTATGAGTAGTGGGAGGAAGAAACCAGCAACAAAAACAATCCACACACACTGCAGGTGACTCCTGAATTCCCTCAATCAGGTCCACACTGGTTTAAGCTGTGCCACAAGTCCACGCAAGTTATGTGTGTCAAGTGTGGTGAGAAGAACGGACCTGATGTCCTTAAGCTGGAGGTGGAAGTGGCAACAGCTGGCACAGGTGAGGCTGGCTGAGAGGAGAAGGGTCCCTGTCTGCTCCCCTGTGCCCACCACAGCCCAGTGACCAGCTCAGCACACAGGGGGCACCAGGGACTGGAACTGGCTGAGCTGACACAAAAGGGGCAGCGACTGAAACAACGAACACGAGTCAGCTGGCAACACTGGGGGGCGGGGGGGGGCAGGGGCTTTGCAAAGCATTTGGTAAGTTTCCATTTTAATTCACTATTTACACTTTTATCTTGCTTTCTTCCTCTGCCTTAATGAAGCACATCAAATCCAATCCTTCCCTAACTTGTTTCCAGTCTAGGAATTAGACTGCTTCCTTTTTTACCTTGCATTATCACTGTGGCAATGAGAGGCATTGCACATTTCATCCTGATCCTATCACTCCCTTCTCCCTGTTTGGAGAGGGATTGGCACAATTTCTTCATCCCCTGGAATGTTTTTCTCTTGCTTTCAGTTGTGCAAAAGCATAAAACAGCAAAGGAGTTTTATTTCCTGCTATCAAACCAGATGTTTTGACCAGGACAAGACCTCGTTGTGTGTAAAGTGAGTGCCAAGTGAGAGGAGTTGCAGCTGAATTCAATGTCTTGAAGAGAATTTAAGAAAAGAGAGTTGTCCAGGCTTTTCTGTTGGGATTATTTAAAAGTTGACTAACAGAACCAAGCACTTAATTCTCTTAGGCCCTTTTTTAAAAAAACTTCACATTTCATCATTAATCCCACACAGACTTGACTTGTCACAAAATCTTGTCCTCAGTAAATTAATGGGAGCCAGACTCCATCAGGACAACTGCTTGGCTGTCTGGTAGCATCATTAAAGGAGGGTCAAGTATCCTCAGCCTCCAAAGATGTAATCCAGAATGCAGCTGGGGCTGTGCAGCCTCCTCAGCACGTGGCTCAAGCCCAAAGTGCCCAGCCCTGGACGAGGCAGCCCTTCCTCCAGCCCCCAGCAGGGACCACCCTGCAGTGACACTGCACCTACAGCCACCTAGGGTGCTGAGAAAGCCCCATCCCAGCTCTTGGGATGAGCTATAAACATGCTCACTTTGGCACTGGGAGTCCTTTATAGGGCCAGCTGCACCTTAACAACAACTCCCCTGCAGAGGACAGTTCATCTCTTTTGCTGGCTCCTTCCTTGGATTACCAACCTGCTCTGTGACAGTGCATGTGGCAGATTGCCCAAAACTGAGTCCTGAAGGATCAATCCCACTCCAACATGAATAATAAATACCTAAATAGCTTGACTGTGCCAGAGGAGCACATCCAAGCAGCACTGAGATTAGGGCTGTGTGGATCCATCCAGCTCCAGGGAAGCAACAGGAATGTAAAGATCTGAGGCAGAGCAAGACATATTCCAGCTCATGTTGTAAAGCTGATAAAACACAGCTCGGATGATGTGAAATGCTGACAAATTCATGTCCTGGGAACCCTTTACTCTTTGTTTTTTCTTAAATTTACCAGATTTTATCTGGGTGAATCTTGGTATTGTGTTAATACAGCCTATCTGACTCTACTGTAGATAACACACTCCTTAATGGGGAGAAAAACTGAATCACCTTGGTCAGAGTGCTTCACAAAGTCATTCCAAAGAGATCTTAGACCTCTGCATGACCTATTTCCAACAGATCCACGTAACAATACACTTTTCATTTCCTTCTCCAGCATTTCTCAGCATCGTATCACTGTCTCCCATCACCAACAACAAGCACAGCAAATCCTTAACAAGTGACCTAGAGGGTTCTAACAACTCTTCTTATAAGTTACTTAATAAAAATGGTTCATTCATAACTGTCTAGAGAGTTGCATGTTGATAGCTTGAAAAAGGGTTAAAATGCAGCTTGGATTTCCTAAGAGCTTACAATGAAAGATCAACAGTAGTAGTAATAAAGACCCCAATTTAGCACACACTCAAGGCAGACTGTTAAATGAAAGTTTTAAAGACAGAAAAATAGTTCTTGGATGGACAGAGGAGAGATTTTTGAAAGATGAGAAAGTTAAATAAAATGTTTTGGAAGCATGCCCAGTTCAAAAGTATTTTTTCATTTGTACTCTTTCAGAGCTACAACATAAACAAAACCATATGCCTCATTAAGCTAATTACATCAATAATGCACAATTAATTCAGCTGCATCCTGGGCAAAGCTGATGAGATTATGATTCACAGAAAGGTGGCTCAGTGGCAGCAGATCTGCATGGCAGAGTTGATGAGGGGGTGCCTTTGGCCAGATGCTCCACTGGGCTGGCATGGAACATCAGCTGGGTGTTTTGTGGGCACCATTTACCAGTGCCCCCCTGCAACTCTGGGTGACTCAGCCAGCCCAGCTGCACTCCTGGCTGCTGTCTCAGGTAAAACAACTACTGAATTCAACCCAGATTCCCTCACTGGTCTTGGTTTTGCTGTTGTCATCATCGTGTCTCAGTGTCCTGCATCCCCCCAGTGTCAGGACACTGCCAAACCCCACAGTTCAGGATATCCAGCAGATGGTCTGTTTGAAAGAATGTCTTTGTGGGCTCTAAACCCACAGTGCCCTCACCCCTGTGAGCAATGACACACTGCTCATCTCAGGCTCCTCATTGAACACTCACATCATCTCTCTGACAACGTGACACGAGGCACAGGGCTCTGCAGGCCCCCAGCACACTGCTAACATTGAATATTTATTACTTGAACTGACAAGCAGTCCAAAGAAAAGCTGTGCAGTTTGCAGGCAGGAATGTCACCAGGACACACAGCTCTGCTGACAGGTGTTTGAAAGGGGGCTCAAAGCATCTACCAGCTTCACAGGGCATGTGGAGTAGGGTTTAGGCAAAGACTTTACACCAAATAATACCTGAATAGAAATAAGACATGCATCAATTAAAGACACTAACTCCACAACAATCTCAGTTGACTGATTTTGACAATTCATCAAAATCTGTGTTTGCCTAACTCTCAATTCTCAGAAGAATATGCTTCCTCTGAAGACAGGTTGTGTGCCATAATCCTAATTTTCCAATATTTACACACTTCTACATCACTCCCAGGTTTCATGGCAATAAAGAACCACCCTGCAAGTGCTGTGAAGAGCACACACCTGCCACACCTACAGAGAGCCTGACACAAAGGCATGGATTTCCTGCTGCTCTCCATGGTGTGCAGCAGCAGAGCTGAAGCCCTGACAGGGCTGGAGAACCAGCCCACGAACAGAACCATCCGAGTGCAACACGCTGGAGGCTGATGCTGCCCAGAGTGAGCTGGACTTCTCACAAGTCCAATCTCACAATCAGAGGGAAAACAGCAAAGGAGAGTCACAGAGATATGGAAGCAGAAAGGAAGAGAAGAGGATAAAAACACAGGACAGGAAGAAATGCCCAAACCAGAGCACGTTTTCTTACCGGGGGTAAAATAAGGATGGCAGCACTAAATTTAATCCAAGCATACACAACACAACCTTGGCACACATCCACTGCAAAAAAGCAAAGGCCTGAAATGAATTAAATTCTTGTCAGCACAAGCATAAAATTAAAAGAACTCAGGCAATTTGTCCCACAAAAGGTATGTACAAGTCATGACTTAAAAATATTCCTGATGAACGAAACACTGATGGTCCTGCATAAGTCTGTCCTGACGGCACCTGTTGGAAGCCACAGCTCCACACCTGCTGCACCACCTGGGGGCACGTTCCCACTGCCCCCTGTCCATGGGGAGCTCCCCAGGCAGGTTCCCACTGCCCCCTCCTCCCATGGGCAGCACATCCCAGGCTCTGCAGGCTGCCTGGAAGGCACATGTCACCCTCCATGTGGATCAAGGTGCTCTGCAGACCAACAGCTGCAGCTCCAGTGCCTGCAGGCTCTGGTCTCGACAGAATACTTAACATCCAGTGACTCCACATGCTGAATTCAGTCAACCCATACTTAAATAACTCTAAATAATTGCTTTAAATTATTTTGAAGTTTTCCAAAAAAACTAATTAGAAAACTGATGGGCTGGAAAATCAAGTTCAACTGTTACAAAGAAGTAACTTGTATTTCATTCTGCTGCTGCTGCTGAGGTTCCTCTATAAAGCTTTTACACTTCTACAGAGAAAAAACCCCCACAAACTGGTCTTCAATCATCCTCTGGTGGCTTTTCAAGGTTGCAGTTTCCCTGTGCCAGGAGTAGAATGACACCCAAGCTAACTCTGCACGAGACAGTTCGTGTCTGGAAGCAACACAGCTGCGTTTATTTTGTCACTGTGCTGCCAGACTGACTTTATCAGGTCAGTGCAAGCTGAGAGATCTCTGCACCTCAGGCAACAGTGTCACTGACCTCTCTTCTCTCTATTACATCCTCAGTGGATGTTCTCACAGCCTAAACTACACATGTTTTGAATAATCTGTCCTGTCTGGGTTATAAACTTCTCCTTTTACCACCTGGAATAATCAAGGATGACAATATTCAGAACTGAGGCCCTGATCCTAACACCATTTAAAAGCACGTATTTTGCTCACCTCCACACACAGAAGTGGGTATGTTGCTTAAAAACACACAATAAGTGGGATAAAATTACAGGCATTAAAGTGGCATTCAATCTTGTGCTTTTACTCATAATTACTTCAGTATTATCTCCAACAAAAAAATGGTATTTTCTAAACACTGAGGAAAAGGTCATTGAACATAGTTTCACATTAAACTGTCACAACTGAAACAAAAATGCATTTTTAAGATGAGTTTTGACATCCAGGATAAATTTTCATAACCACTGTATTGATTTAGGAAATTATGACTGCAAATCCTACCAGTCTTCTTGTTGTCTCCCGCCTTTTGGGATCACATTGGGTATTTCAGGAAAGAAGGCTGGCTCCACACTAAGTGTGGGCTGTTGGACGTCAGCATTGCATGAGAATCTGCCTCGTGGCCGTGGCAATAATGAGGCTCCTGGCTTGCCTTTTATTACAGACATGAAGATTTCAGGAGTGCAGACCTTCTTGGAAAAACTCACGTAGGTCAAATGTGGAACTCAACTGGTGTTAGAGAAGCAATGAATCAGTTGGAAGTGCTCCACCTCAGCAGGTTAAGGCTTTGACACAGAATTTAGCAGACACCACGGTGTAGTGTGAATTCAGGACACACCAGCCATGGCATCTCAGCCTTCTGAGGGGACACTCCTCTTGCTGACAATTCCATGTGCTGGTTTAAAGGTAAACTGGTGGGAGAAAGGAACTCAACTCAGGAGAGTTCATAGGTCAAAGCTACAATTTACTAAAGAGATTGCAATAATTAAAATGACACAGAAAAACTGGTTTTAACCCACAAAACCCAGATGTACAACCCAGCACCCTGGGGCACAAGCAGGAGGGTGTTCATTGGCCCCTGTGCTGCGAGCCACATGGGCCCCCTGAGGGCAAAGGACAACGAGGATGATGGTCACAGTCTGGTCAAGAGTGGCAGTCACACTCCTGTTGATGTTCTGGTCCTCCTCTGGATCCCACGAGTGGTACCAGAAGTCCCCAAACCCCAAGATTCTATATGCTCAGGTTCAGGTGGGAATGCCCTCCCCACTGGACAAGGAGTTTCACAATGGGTGATTTAACTCTGAGACATGGGATATTTTTGGGATCTTCAATGGTTAGGTCCTTGCAGCTGCCCATTGTGCCAGTCCCTGATGGCCCACGAGCAGACATGACCCCTCAGGTGGGTGGGAAGGTGCTGATGGCTCCCCTAGGGGAGTTACCACAGCTGAGTGGTGTGATCTNGAGGGTGTTCATTGGCCCCTGTGCTGCGAGCCACATGGGCCCCCTGAGGGCAAAGGACAACGAGGATGATGGTCACAGTCTGGTCAAGAGTGGCAGTCACACTCCTGTTGATGTTCTGGTCCTCCTCTGGATCCCACGAGTGGTACCAGAAGTCCCCAAACCCCAAGATTCTATATGCTCAGGTTCAGGTGGGAATGCCCTCCCCACTGGACAAGGAGTTTCACAATGGGTGATTTAACTCTGAGACATGGGATATTTTTGGGATCTTCAATGGTTAGGTCCTTGCAGCTGCCCATTGTGCCAGTCCCTGATGGCCCACGAGCAGACATGACCCCTCAGGGGGGTGGGAAGGTGCTGATGGCTCCCCTAGGGGAGTTACCACAGCTGAGTGGTGTGATCTTCACTGATGTGAAGACAGGAACACTCCCCTGTCTCAGAGAGTTCCTTAACACCCACCTTGTCCCCTGAGGGGTCAGGTGTGCCCTGGGCACCTGCTGCAAAAGGTCCATTATCAACAGTCCATCAAAAATGCCACAGAGGGTGTAGAATACACAGTTTTGGTTATACCCACCTGGTATCAACTGGTCCCAGCCCCTGTAACCAGGACACCTCCCAAGGTCCTGGTGCAGCTGAAGAGACCCACTTGCCCTGCCAGGTTTGTGAGTGGTCCCCAGCATGTGTGCCCAAACACCTGTGCAGGGTATCAGAGGGGGCAGCACAGGGCAGGGGGACGGGAGGCAAACAGGGCTCCCTTTGAGGGCACTACAGGCTCTACCAGAAAGGAACCACAGCCTGAATTCAAGGCTTTCAGGACTCCTGTTTCCCTGAAAGACACTCACATACCATTAAAAGTATGTAATACCTCTACAGAAGTCTCTTTGGAAAGACTGAATTTTACCAAAAAACCTGGATACCAGACACATTATCTTGTTTGTTGATTTGTACTCAATTATATGATTTAAGACAACATCTTGTAAAGGGACTTTGTTGTTTGAAAAGTATCACTAGTGAAGAATAAGACTTTCAGCCCCTTTGTTAAACATCTGCTGTGCTGGAACACAACACTGTGTTGGAAAACAACACTGTGATGAGAAGATTTGGAAGAGGAAGTAATGTTTGTTTTTCTGGGAATCCCTTGAATGTTTGAACTTCAGTCATATTATGGTCTCATTCTCACAGAAAAAATATTATGAAGAACAGAGACTTGGGAATGAATGTTTGTTAATTCATGCCCATTTATCAAACCCATATGTATACAACCATCCCCTGGTGAGCTACTGTGAGCACTTAAGTTTCCCTTAAATAAGCTGCATGTACAACTTGCAATTGTATAATTTAAAGGGAAAAGAAACCAAGTTTACAAAGTAATGAACTGTACCAGGACAGACTGATTTCTCTTAATTTTCGCTTTAGCTTGGGTCAAAGTCTTTAAATTTGTACTTCATTCTGACAATGCAGATGATCTCTTGGAAACCAATGGAACTACTCTTTAAATCAAGCACATGCTGAATTACGTTGGTCTTTCAGGCCCTTGGCAGTTTTCTGTCATTGCTTTTAGCTCAGCCATTTCTACAAACACAACAGACACTGGGGAAATAGATTTGCTACACAAAACTTCTGCACACAATTCAATACAAGTAAAATTTTAGGCCACACAGGATTGTTTAGATACCTTACCTGAGTGCATCACCCTACATAAACCACATTTATCCAAAGAATTAGTAGAGATTAAATCCAAGGCTCTCTATAGATATGCTTCCTCTAAGCTACCTTTTTATTACAAAAATTGGAATTCATTTCAATGGTATCTACTTTAACCAGAACTCAAACTTGTCACCAAGCCCTGCAGTATTCAGCAAGGGTGATTTTGATTAAGACACTTTGATTCCTTTTTCTTAAAAGAACCCACTATAACTTCCTGCCTGAAGCAATAATTTAGCCTTACTTGCAATGTCTTCATACTCTCTTAGTTCCTCAAAGGCTTCCCATGAATTCCTTTAAACTTTTCAGTCAGCTATTTTCAGGAGGCATGGAGGTGGGTTCTGCTGCCACCACCACAGCTACGAGGACACTGTGTGACAGTGACCAGCAGGGGAGAGGGACAAAGGACAAGTTGTTGATGCATCACTGCATGGCTGCAGACAGCCTCCAGCTGAAGATTCCTGGGGATCAGTTCCTCTCTCTGCACTGACTCAGGTCTGCAGCTGTCCCCTTTGGTTTTTTCCTCCTTTTCTGACCCTGGTTTTGTCTCTCCCATTTCCATAAAGGAAATGCATCCTGGGCTAATAAACCCATTTAAAACATGGCATGTTTTCTATCTGTGAACTCTTACAAGGTTTACAACAACGCAATCCTCTGAGGGGCACATGGCAAGTGAAGGGTTATCATTACAGCCCCAAAAGCCTGGGTTCTTTCCAAGTACCACTATTCATTTTAGGAATTAAGCTTGCCTTAGAAAATGTAAGTGTGGCTTATTCCATTCCTCAGACCCCTGCTTGTGTGCAGGTCTGTGGCACCTGTTTCAGGATTCCTTCATGTGCTGCGTCTGAACAGAGTAAGAGGGAGCAGTGTATTACTTCAGACCATAAAGAAGAAAAAGGACCAAGACCTCATGGTTCAAAGCACAGGGGAATTCGTTTATATTAATGCAATGATTTCTCTTCCTGCATGTCCTGTCCTCCCCAGCATCAGATGCTGACACCTCCTTGTTGCCATCAGCCACAGCCCAGCCCTGCCTTTGGGTGCAGTGCAGAAGCTAGAGGAGGAGCATCAGTGCAGGCGCTGGCAGCATCCCCTGTGATCACACCTGTGCCACGGGCCGCTCCCTGCCCACCTGTGCCGAGCATCCCTAACCCTGCTGCACACTGTGGCAGCCGGGGGTGCAGGGAATGGATCTTTTCTCCTGCTCCTCACACACATTCCCACTCTCCCCAGTGCTCTGTGCAGGGGAAGGGGCTGCAAGACCCTGGTTTAGCACAGCATGTTCCCTCCATCACCTCCTGGGCACACGCAGAGCACAGGCTAAGCCAGGACACTCTCCTGTCTTAAAGCACTTGCTTGTTCGATTGTTTATGTTTCTTTTAAAGAGTTATAACAAAGCTCTACCACACTGAGGATTCAAGCTGTGGAGCTTTTCCCAAAAGGAAGTCTCCCAAGCCATCACCTTGCCACAAAGCCTGCCAAGTCATCCTAACATGGTGAAACCCTTCCACTGCTGTTTATCTGGTCTGTATTTGTTCAGGAAAAACAAAAGATCTCGTTCTAACATTTTAAAATGCACTCGTGGCATGTGTCACACTGCTGAGCACAGTGAAGTCCTGACTTTCAGGCTGCCATGCACATTCTGTGTGTACACCCACCCTTCTGTGTCACAGCCAGGAACACAAGCACAAGACACTTCAAAAAGATTTCAACATGAGTATTTTACCACTAGTAAATCAAGCACTGTATCATTTCCACAAGGCCATTTCCACAAGTTTAGTTTTGTGTGGTTTAGGTCTGCACTTGTATCACCTCAACAATACTGAACACTGGTATGTGTCCATTCTAAACATTTCCGTCTCATTTTCAATAAATACTGAGACAAAATTACTCCCCTCTCAACCTTATCTTAAGCTAACCTAGCCCAGGGGTTTTCTTCAACCTGTTCTGCAGAACAAAACAGACCCACAGCTCTTAAATTTACAACACAGAGTGTTTATACCACAAAGCTGGAATACATGTCTGTCTAAGCACCATGCAGTGTGATGCTGCATCAATGTTTCCTCTAATAACTGAATGGTAGGAAGTGGTACCTCTGCTTCCTAGAATCAAGTCATTTATCTTGCAAAAGAAGAGGTGTTAAACTATCATCCAACTGCAGATTATTTCAAAGATGTCCTCAAAAAAAAAATAAAAAAAAGTTCAAAGAGTGCCTCAGGCTATAAAAGGCCTGGCTGCTGGCCACTGCATCCATATTTCACTCTAATTTCTTTAACCCTCATGCTGTTTCATTCTCTGTATTCCCTTTGCAGATACAGCTCTGACTGTGAAAAAATTTGTTTCCATTCTTTACCAGGAGCTCAGCAGAGCTCAACAGACCCACACACAGCCCAAGGTGGACAACAGCAGGCTCCAAGTCACCATAACAGGAGAAAAGAGAACATTTCAGCACCTCTACTTCCTGCACGTGAAAGATGAAATAAACCCTGTAAAAATAACCTGGAACTCTTCATTAACTACACATCTCCCGCAATCACAAAATCATCCCTGGGATGGTTTCTTTAAATCAGATTGATACTTACAACACCTGCTCTGTGGAATTGCTTCCTGCTCCTGGCTGGTGCTCCTGTTCCCCAAAGGGCAGTGTTAAGTAGCCATCTCCTCTTCTCTTTTCAAACACTATTATCAGTACATCAACTCCACTGCAAATTCTCAGAGATCTGCATTCTAGCCAATAAATTGAAGCTACTTTACCAAAACTGGAAAGATTTTACAATAAGCACTTAAGATTTGGCTTTTACACACCTGTTTCTGTTTAACATCTGAACAAAACTAGATTGCTTTGACAGATTTATCAAAGCCTGTGCATGTTTCATAAATCACTCACCTGGGGAGCAAACCCCAACTTCACACAAAAATCCACCTTTCTCCCAAATACAGGATATTCAAACAAAATATGTGCTCTTGGGTCACAAGTATCAACACTAATAAATGCACATTTAATTGCAAATGTGGAGAATAGGAATATTACATCATATTACAATTTCAAACTTTCTGAAGAGGCTCCCCTAGTGATGTTACAGATTCTGATGGTCATCAAAAGGCCCAAATGCCACAAACACTCAAATATCAAGTTTATGCCATGGAATTCACTGAGTTTTGTAGTGCCAAATTCATTCACATTTGTTTCAACACTAGGGCATGGTTAATATTTCATTTACCTCAGACTACCATGTTTACAAAATAAACACAATTTAATCACCCATCCTCCTATTTTTTAATGACTAGAAAAAGACACATTCCCCAAGTTTTAAGTCTAGGGATTTCCTCATTTTCACAATGAAAGATGTCCTATTTCCACTGTACACTTCCTGGGTCCTCCGGGAATGTTATGACACATCCTCACAGGACTGGGCTGTTGTGGATGTCAGAGCCAGACTAAGTTAAGAACAAAGAATGCTCTTCACAATTCCACAAATACAAAACTGGGGTTTGGAAAGCCTACCAGGGGGGACAAATAACCAATAAAGTCTAAAATGCTGGAGGAAAAAACCCTTCTGTTTCCAGGACTTACACCACTTTATGGAGGTTTGCCTTTAATTCAACCCCAGGAGTATAATTACAACTCCTGAAGTTACAGCCATGCAGGTCAGATCACACTTCTGGTCACTAAGACACATCCACAGCAGTCAAATCATCTCTTTCATTACCCGCTGGAATATGAATTTGGAATAACTGCACACACAAAACCCTACACATTCAAAGAGAAAACACTGCTTATTCATATTACTTACACTAACATGACAATGAAGCAGGACCTGACACTCAACATCCTCGGAACTGCTCTCCCACCAAAACTCACCTCCTTGTCTCAAATTATAGAACACTGTCAGTTCTTTTGCCTAGGACATGTCTTGTGAAGGACAAGTTACTTGACAGTCCACTCTAGTGACAAGTGGAAATGTGAGCTTTCATCTTTTCCTTCAGCACAGCTCCAGCCCTGCAGTGTAACAGGAACACTCTCCCAAACCCCAGCTCTGTGGAGCAACACTGAGTTCCAACTGCGTAATTGCCAAGGCAATCTCCTGCTTTAGGCTTTATCCCCTGGGTTTGAAATTTCTCATTAATATGCAAGCACACTTTCCAAGGCAGGGGGAACAGGCTCTGTATGAGTGAACCAGGCAGAAAATACAACATGAACTTAATTAGTGATGGGTCAGTCTCTGTATCCATCTATAGCTGGTTTTATCTTTTCCTTTAGATGATATATATAAACCCCTATTTGTCCTTTAAAGGCTACACAATTACCACACAAGGCAGATCTCCCCTATCAAATCCCTGCACTGGAGCACCACTGCTCCAGTGTATGGAACTCAGTCACAAGACATGATTCTTAACAGCAGCTTTCCAAATGTGCAATATAAAACATCCAACCATCTCTGGTATCAGATGCTTATCTGATACAAATCTGCTTATCAGATACAAATCCTGCTTTCATATGAAGAGGCAAAAACCAGAAGCTATTTTCATCAGTGTCTTCATTAATTTCTTCAAATATATTTGCTAGCCCACAATTATGTAAGGCCAAAAGTCCAGCTTGCTCTTTCAAAATGTTCAATGTTTAGCAAAAACATGCTGCTGGGGGAGTTCAGTCCTTGTCCTTCAGGCAGCCAGCCACATCCTCCTACTGTGAAGAAGGGTCATGCATTGCTTGAGCAACTATAAGTGTGCCTTAAAGCTTTTAGTCTTCTCTTTAATGCCCTGGGAACATAGAATTCTTTAGGTTGGAGATGACCTCCAAGACCACTGAGTCCAACTGTTTCCCAGCACTGCCAAACCCACAAGCCCAAGTGCCTCATCTGCTGGTACTAATCCCTCCAGGGATGGTGACTGCAGCCTGTCCCAAAGCCTGACCATCCTTTCAGGGAAGAAATTTTTCCTCCTATCTAATTTAAACCAGCCCTGGTGTAACTTGAGGCCATTCACACTTGTGCCATCACTTATTACTTGAGAGAACAGACCAACCCCCACCTGGCTACACCATCCCTCCGGGTGACTGGGGAGACTGATAAGGTCCCCCCCGCAAGTCTCCTTTTGCCCACCAGCTCCCTCAACTGCTCCTCACTGGACTCGTGCTCCAGACCCTTCCTCTTCTCTGGACACTCCCATTCGTAAGATCTTTGTTCTCACCAGAAAGGATCCCATTTACAATCACGAGGAACCATCAGCACAGGATTGAAGTCTTCATTTCAGTAAAAATCACCTGAATGGTTCATTACTTTCCAGTGTTGCAGCTTTGAATGATTCACTGCATAAAGTAAATGATGTGTAAAGCGAAGAACAGTTCAATTTCTATAGGCTATTAAAACAGAAATACGGGAGGCTGGGAGCAAGGGAAATGGTCACAGTGCAGGGGAGTGCTGGTCCATTTGGAACCACTGCACGTGTCCCAGTTGGAGAGAAACAAGAAAAACCCTACTGAGAAATGAACTCTAACAGAAGCGTTGTCCATTAGAAATGATGCTTTGCAAGAGATACAGAAAACACATGATCCTTGAATCATCACACACACCTGGCCTTACTGGCACAGCTTGCAGCATTTACAGCCACAAGGTAACTTTTATTATACACAAGAATTTTAACAATCCCCATTCTCCAGTATGGACTGTCCTTCCTTTTAGAGTCATGAGCTCAGCAAGGGCACTCCATTTCCTTTTTCTGTGTGGGAAGCACTGAGCCCCCCTGAAAGGCAAGCCAAAAAGCAAGATCCTCAGAAAACGGTACTGCAGCCCAGACTTCTCTGACTAACAGGAGGCAAACAGAGGTCAAGGAAAAGTTTTCTGGTGACAAAGATTCCTTAGAAAATCCTGGTTCAAGGGAGCCAGGGCTGACTGCTCAGGACATCTTGGGCGAGGTGGATTAGCTTGTCTGCTCCCTCTGGGCATTGCCAGTCACAAACATTAACATATCCTGACAATATTCTCTCCTCCAGACACACAGAGCTGATCTTTTCAGGATGAACTTAAATCATCTCACTCGAAATCAAGGTGGAGTATTCATCAGGCTATGAGAGTACTACTTAAACTGCTCCTATCAAAAAGGAAGGGCCTAAATCCTTTAGACTCCTATCAAAATCCCCTACTTGAGAAAGTCAGCACCTTCCCTCTGAAATATCCTTGCCAGAAAGCTCCAGCTCTTGAATAAGAAGTTTCTGAATGAGCAGAACAGGATTACTGCTGACTTCCTCTTCAGGGACATCATTAACACACATATTGAATCTTTCCAGCTTTTCTTTTTTTGCTCCACAATTCTCTCCATCTGCAATAGAAAAATCCTTCCCATCTTCTACATATTAAAACCCCTTCAATTCCCACAGAGTCCAAGCCCCTCTCTGCTCAGCAACTTTTTCCTCTTTTAAAAGATCTCACCTCCAGGCTACATGTTCACCTTCAGAAACATAATTTCATCTATTTTATCTAAGGCTTCACTGGGGAGATTTGGGATTTTTCTCCTTTTACCCCTGCAGACTCCAAGTGCCAAGCAATCCTTCCTCTGTCCCAAAAGCCACTATCCCACCACACTGCTGTGAACAGCCACTTCCAAATGCAGTGGATGTGGGATGCTCCATGTGAATCCAAGGGCACTGCACACACAAAGAAAGCAGGCAGCCAAAACCTCCTCTGCTGCTGTAAAGCCCAGCTTGAAAAACTGGAAGTGAAATTACCATGGAATTCCACCTGGAAAACCCACGCTGCAGATGCACACTGCTGATACGGCATGTGGGAAGCCTGGGAGGGGGAAAGCCCTGAAGAGCACTGAGCCTTTCTGAGTGGATGTCTGTCTGAGCACTCCTTCAGTGACCTTGTCACCTTTATTTGAAGGTACCCAAGAGAAAAGAGGTGTGAAACCTGACCCTGCCAACCAGTAACTTCATCCAGCCTGGAGAAGGGGAAGTTTTAACTGAACAGTGGGACTTGAGTAGACAACAACAGACACAGGCACGTTGCTAAATCCTGTTCCTCAGGTCTTACCTGTGTGCTCTTCACTTTGCCTTCCAGAGCACTATGTGTTGGCAGAATCAGAGCCTACAACTACAATACATGGTCTCTGCTGACACATTTAAATTAAGGCCCTAACACACACTTGGCACATCTGTATATAAATCTCTGGAACTTAATAACAATACAATAATCATCTTATTGCTTGACTTAGTTTTTTTTTCACTGGGACTTGAACAGTTAAAATTGCCTTGTTTAAAAATAAGCTTCAAAATTTATCAAAACAAAAGAAGACATTGCTTTCTTTTATGAGATGATGTACTGAATGAACAGAATGTCAGAATGTACTAAAAACCCCAAAGAAATCATCAATTGGCAACATGAGTTACTGCACTGCCAAAAACACTAAAACCAATCTAGTGCAGCAGAATCAGAGATTTATTGGTCTGGAAAGAGTGAGGAGCCTCTCGAGCCAAGAGATGTTGGTGCATTAAAAATTGCATTGGATCAAAACATGAGATATAATTTCACTAAGGGGAATCAACAAGGAGCATTGAACTTACATGGGGTTTCTTTCCCCAGAATACATGAAGTCAGCATCTGGCTTCTTTTATTAAAAGTAGCTTGTTTGGTTTGTTGGTTTTTTGTTTTGTTTTTTTCTTTCAAATTTTTTAGAAGCTCATTGTTATGCTGTATAGCCATGATCATTTTATTCTGCAGGCAAACACTTTCAACATGGATTTAATAAATAATATGACTGGGAAAGTACTTAGTAAATATTATTTTTCATCAGGAAATTCTGCTGCCTCAAGTGAGAAACTCTCCAAAGTCATCCTGAGATGCTGACATGTGCATTTAAACTCCCCCATGTGCATCCATATAGATGTTTTGGGCTGGATTTTCTCAGTAACAAGCCCTGAGCACGTGCCTTTTGAAACCCCAAACAGCAGGGCTTTGATTCGAAAGCACAACAAACCCCCAAGGGCTGCTGGTGCTGACCTAGGTGGGATTTTTAGCTTTATTCATCTGGAATTCCAACATTATCCATGGGAGTCTTTTTTGAGTGGAGACAGAACTGCAAAGCTGCAAACAGAACTCTGGTTCTGCTGCAGAGTAAAACCAGGAATTTCCTCAGAGATGTTGAGGAGAATTCACAGAGTTCAGATTTGGTCGGGCTCAAAACAGATTTTAAGGAAAATAAATGGTTCTCTCATGTTTTCTTCTTTTTTTCTTCTTCTTAATTCTTCCAGGAATGGTTTGGTGATGACCCTCCCATACACTTGAATTCGATGTATAATGTTGTGTTGACTGCACACTGTCCTAACTTAGAATATTTTTGAAATATATTCTAATAGTTGTTCTGTGTCACAAGGTTTAAAATATAATTTTTAAAAAGCAACATTAAGACAGGCCAACCTGGATCAAATCTGGTTAAAAACCACACAGCTGAAGCTATCACATCATTTTCCATTATAAAGGGCCTTCATGTCACTTCTCTGCAATTGTCACTTCTAAAACATCACATATAGATCCAATCTTTAATTGATACAGTTCAATTCACCAACATGGAATGGTCCTCAAAACAAACTGGGATAATAACATTGAGAACTTTGTGTCACACAACATTCATACTCAATCATATAATGCAGGATTCATTATTTTTTTAAAAAATGGAAGAGCAAAACACTTCAGGAACTAAAGTATCATGGTACTGCTCCTCCTCCTAGGGAGCACAGCCAGAGGTAAATCCAAAGATAAAACCTAAATGGAGTCCAAAATTGAAAATAGAAGAATGAACACATCCACAGCTCTTCATGCTAATAAACTAAACCCCATGCTTAAAACATTAAGAAAAATCAACTCAGAAATAGCATTCAAATGCTAACAAGAAAAAAATTCTCATTTATAGCTCAAAACAAATATTCAAACCGGTTCAGATAAAGTTTCATTACCCACACCATGGATCAGTAACTGCATCAGTTTTAAATAGCAAGCCAAGATGAGAATATGCCCAAATTACTCTAAAGGTCATCATAAAGTTTTAATTCCATTTTTATATCCAATTTTTTATTCAAACAAATTACCAAGCATGTGAATCTGAGAAATTCAAAGGTTAGTGTGTAAACAGACTGAGTTACTTCACTCAAGAGCCCTCAGGCTGTTGAAATTCATATCCTGGCAGCCCAATAAAACTTGCACACAACCCACATGGTTGACCTACAGGATTCAGAGTTCTTTGGTCCCAAGCCAGTGAAGAACCTCAGTGTGGGTCTGACTTTAAAGCCCATGAACCCAGGGCTGATCCTGACCAACGGAAGGGACACGATGAGGATGGAGAGGCACCAAGGAACTTCTCTGACTGAACAACCACCTGTTCAGTGTTCAGGTGCCTCCTCAGACACTGCACTGTGCAGCATGGCCCTCCTGGGCTGGAGGGTGACCTGCCTGCTGCAGACACCAATGGAGCATCCTGCAGCCCTGCAGAGCCTGAGCCCAGCCCTGGACCTCCCCACCTGTGCTGAGGGGTGACACACACACCTGCACAACTGCGGATGCTCTCTGGAGGCAAACACAACGCGGCTGAGCCCACGGCACGCCGAGAGAATGAGACACTGCAGGGAGGGGATGGACTTGATCCCAGAGGTGCCATCCAACCCAGGTGATGCTGTGATGGGCAGCCAAGCAGCCTTCCCATCACTGTGTGTGCCAGCAGTGCCTGCACAGCCCGGAATGAAGCACCAAAACAAACCACAACAGCTGACTGTGCTAAGGGCTGTGCTGGCTGGGGATGGTTGCCCTGCTACCTAAAATAAACACATGGGGATATTCATCAAAGGAGACCTTGCATAGCCAGAGTCAACACATACAACTGTGACGCTGCCTCCCGGACAGGAATGTTGTTTTAACACTCTGGAAAAGCTTCCAGTCCCCCAAGACACCACCCAGGCAGTGCCAGTGCAGCTCCTGCAGGAGAAGGGGTGTTATCTCCAGAGACTGACCCTGCTTTTGTATCAGGTATCAGTCCAGACAGAAGGGAAGTCACGGTGACGCAGTGATATCACATCCATTCTTTTCTTTAAAGAAGTGATATTAGAAGACAATTCCAGCCTCTTCCCTGGTCTGAATGCAGACTTGTAGGGGCTGCCCAACATCTCACACAGGGAAAGTCTTGGGTACTACACTAACAGAGGCACTGCCCCCTTCTCTCCTTATCCCCCACAAGGGTGTCCAAAGTCTTCAGAATCCTGAGGTACTGGATAACATGACTTTTCTTCTTTGTTACTCTTTTTAAGAAATGCGCATCAGTATATCCATGCTTTACTGTGCTTCCATCCTGTCAGGCCTGTGACCTTCCAACACAGATTTTAAGCCACATGCCAAGGTCAGGACAGCTCCACTCTGACCCCTGTGTAACCAGGACCTGGCGCTGCACCACAAGGTGGCATTTGATGCGACAGCAGTCCCAAAAGCTGTGTCACTGGCATTGTGGTGGCAAGCCTGGGTGGGCTGGAAGCCTGCTCTTTGCTTTTAGTATTTTATTGAACTTGAAATAAAAACTCACTAAAACTTGCTATAAAACCCATCGGTCATAAAATGAGATCAAAAGCAGACCTACAGAAGAGATTCCTGCTTGAGGAATAGACCTTGCTGATGGCTTCAGAAATACAAGAAAGCACATGTTTAAATGATGTTTATAGCCTCAAAACTACTCTGTTCAGATAGATTATAAAATTAGATAAAACTATCTATTGCCTTGAGTGATGACAGGAAAATGAACATTTCATCCTCTGCAGAACCAGGAGCCTTCAGATAAGATTTGTCTCTGCCACCACAAGATAAATCACTGTGGG
This sequence comes from Formicarius rufipectus, assembly GCA_013399695.1. Classification (NCBI taxonomy): domain Eukaryota; kingdom Metazoa; phylum Chordata; class Aves; order Passeriformes; family Formicariidae; genus Formicarius; species Formicarius rufipectus. The sequence goes on along the minus strand of VXAU01003156.1, from coordinate 345,298 downwards.
TCTCATGCTGCTGTCATTTACTCCAGTCGTACCTGGGGTAACTCCAAAGCCTTCACTCAACTTACTCCATCTTCAAGTAGCCAGGGGAAGAATCAGTTTTCAGAGAGAGAGAGAGAACTAAGAAATCTTACAAACCTTCCTTAGTTCTTTGCATTCTCCTTGAAGCTGTGCCATCCCTGGGCTTATTTTAACTTAGATCACTGGTTTTGGGGTGGGTCAGCTCTGTTTCCCCACCCAAAATTGATACTTATCCAGCTGTGTGAGCCCTGTTCCCTGCATCCAGAGGCAAGGAGGACCCTGCAGCTGGCCTTGGGAGAGGGAATGAGGAGGGGGTTCTGGAGCAAGAGCTTCCACACCAGTGGGGCACAGGGCTTCAGATATCCCAGGGATCACTGGTCACAGATGGGAAATGCAGGCACTTGAAAGAAGCCTTCTCAGAACACAACTGAAAAGGAAAATAAGATCTGAAAGCCCCATGTTTTTACACCTGCTATGAAAAGCCTCTATTCCTGAATAGCCTTCTATTTACAGTGGTATTATGAAACCTAACAAACACGGTAACAGAAAGGGTAAAGGAATTATTACATCACCTACAAACACATCTCTTTCCCACAGCAGTCTAAAAGGTGGTAAAGGAAGCTCTCCCAAGCATGTGACAGCACAAATCAGAAAAGAAACTGCAAAACAGTCACAGCAAAAAGTGCAAGAGCTGTTAAAGTGAGAATCTACTAAGATTTGCATCAATATTTACATTCCAAATGTAAACATCTGCAGAGATCCCAATATTAGAACGGTACAAATACAAAAGTCTTAATACAGGAAAAAGAGGGCCAATCTCAAACCTCCCCCTTCTTGATTAAAGATTTGGAGCAGACTTAGTTATCCTCAGCAGGACAAAGGTGTTGGATCCTCCACTAGCTGACAAAAAACACCCCTTGGTTGCTGTGAATAGGCCTGCAAGACTGAGGGAAAGAGCTGGGAGTACAAATTACTTATCTCCAAGTCCTGTTCTTACATTGCTTTCAGATTCACTGCAGAGGAAAGAGCTTCACACCATGTTTGAAGAGCAGTGGAGGGTCAACGGGAAGCTGATTAGTAGCACCAACTTAATCATTTCCTCACTAAAATGGATCAGAAATAATGCAGCAGATTGTATTTATAGACACAGAAATCTTCCTAAATCTAAAATATCTGTTTAGAGACAGCACCTTAAGCTTTCTGCAAGGATGGTGACAATTACAGATTCACTAAGCTAACCCCAACTCTCACACAAACAGCAGACAAAAGCATCATCCAATAGCTGCACTTCCAAAATATTCACACTCCATCTGCATGGCCCAAGATGAGAAATGCAATCCAAAGAGATGTCCAAGAGGGCACAGGACACGGAATCCACATTAGCTTCAAATCTGATACACTGCACATTATTTCAGAGATATTTTTGAGATGAAAAGCCATTTCAACTTACAGTCACATAGAAGAGTAAGTTTTAGTGAGAATCACATTCACACACCACGGATTTGAGCAGAGACCTCTACATGGTGACAGCACAGCAGTCAATTTTCATGTTTCTGCACCCTTACAAACCCCAGTCTCTGTCACCACAATGGTGGACACAGGACTGGTCCCAGTACAGCCTCAGCAGCTCTGACAGTCTTGCCATGGGGAGGCACCAGGAGGTGGCTCAGCTGTTCCCATGTAGGACTGTCCAGCTCCACATCACTGACCCTAAACCAGCGGTGGAGCCTCCAGCAAGTGCAGGGCTGACCTCAGTGAGGTGTTCCCTTCCCTGCACAGACACTCCTCTCCTGCTCATCCTCAAGAGAGACACCGCAGGGAAAAGCATCAAGGAAAAACGTGATGAAATGGGAGAAAAACTGAAGTAAGAAAAAGGTGAGAAAGGAGTGATCTGTGTGCTCACCTGTTTGGGCTTGGGGGACGCTGAAACACAAGCACCAAACAAGGACACCCACAGTTTTACTTTCCCTACCTCCAAAGTTTGCTACAGTTCTTAAGAAGTTTGGAAAGCATTCCGTCTGAAGGTAAATCCTCACTTAAAACCAAGTCCACCTCCTTTTAAACTCAGAGCATCCTCAAAGCCTCCCCAAGCACGAAGCCCTGGACTGACCAGGAATGCTGTGACACTCCAGAGCACCAAAGCAAATCAGGAACTGAGGTCAAACTCCAATTCTGAAATCTGATCCAAAAACTCCAGCATGACAAATGTGCTGTAAACACTCAGACTGCCACCTCCTGTACTGAAACACACGATGCCACTGCTTTCACACCCCCTCCATCTGTCCCTACTCCCGTGTCTCCTGTTACAACAACCCTCATCTTCCTGGGACAGGCACGGTGGCTTATCGGTTTATATTCAGCAAACTGAAGTCCCACCCCATAAATAAAATGCCTCAAAGAAGCAATAAGTCATCTCCTGTTAATGCTTGAAGAAAACTTTATCCTCTTTTTTTACAACTACACACATGTAACAGTCTAGATCAATAATGAATTATGTTACACAGCATTACCAAAAGGTACAATCACAACCTGCTCTAAGAGCAAAGACAAAATACATCTGCATGACAGATTCTTTTTTTTTTAAAAAAATATTTAAAAAAATCAAAATAATTAAGACATTCTGCACTTGCCTGCTAAAGTAAGGTCAAAAAATAATGAAAGTATACCTGTAAACATGAAAAAGAAAGTCTTTACTTTCTGAATACAGTTTTCATCCACTGAGAGTCTCCAGCTGGCACAAGAGAGCACAGTGGACACTGAAATGCCACACTACCCTCACTGGGGCAGAGCTGAGTTTGGAAGCTATTGCTTTCCCTTAAACATACTTGCTTTGAGATTCTGCTCTCTTCACCTTGCAGTCTCAGTCATCTTCTTTTTGAAGTCCGAAAACACGGAGGAATAAAGAATTTCCTGTCAGTCTGTCCTTTTACACTTAATTCTCTACACTGGTTTTTCACATATTTTTATTGATTGCCCAACAGTTTCAGTGTTACCAACAGAAGTAACACCCTTCTTCAAAGAACACCTAAAGCTTTGCATCTGAAAATGGCTTAAAATAATGCCTTTCCTGTTTTTAAACTCACAAAAAAAGGACTAATAAAACAACAGAAGCTATTTTAAACAACCAATCAGTCTTTAGGAGAAAAAGGTGTGTAATTAAGGGCTGAATTACCACTGAAATACCCCCAAACTTACAGTCGGTGGTCTTTTCATCCAAAAGAAGTTCTTGTACAGGATCTTCTTGCGCTCCTATTCAAAAATTTGTCAGAACACACTTTTTCTCAGGCTTTCACCCACTTTTTCCCCACAAATTGTCAGTGGGAACTTGGACTTGGTGGCACTGAGAGCAACTTGGTTTGGTACTGAAGGACTCACACAGGCAGCAGCAGAGTCGCTGGACCTGAGCAGTGCTGACACCTGTATGGTAATGCCACACAAGCGGCAGAAATGCCAGAACAAGAATGAAATAGAGGGAGAAAACCACCCTACAGGAAGGAGGCCACAGAAATTCCACATGGCTGTGAATAAAATGTGTAACTCCAGAAGAAAGGGCACTGAAGGAGATACCACAAATACTGTCTCTAGAAAGTTGCCACCACAATAGGAACTGTGCTAAAGTCTCCCCAAGTAGACAAGCCCTCAGATTCATTTGCTCACTTTGCTTTTGCAGGTTCTTAATTTCTTTTATTTTTTTAATTAATGAACACCCTCTCTCCAGCTGTCTCTGTGTTCCCTTTCTCTCTCAACTAACCCATCATTGCTCTATTTGGCTTCAGTTCCACTGTGCTTTTTTCCTCCAGAGGTACAGCCTGACAAGGTGCTGGGAGAAGCAAAGGGGAAGAAAAGGCAATTGCAACCCCCAGCAGGTGAAATACAGACCCAGGGATGGCACCAAACCAAACACAAGGTCACACAATGTGTGTGTACATCAGATTTGTGATTCCTGCACCACTGTGCCCAACCCACGCTGCCTGAGCAGTGGCTATAAATAGATAATGAAGTGGCTGTCCCTGCCCCAAATTGTTGGCATTCTAAGCATCAAATGGCAGCCACAGCCAGACAGGGTCAGAAAGCAAGTCTGCATGATGATTAGAAAGGCCAAATGGATGATATCCAAATTTGCTGTTTCCTTTAAATGTATTTCGTGTGTACTTCTCTCACCACTTCTCATGGAATTACACTGTCCTTTCAAAGCCTCAGACCAAACAATTCTGTAAAATCTGTACTTAATCAAATGTTACAAAGATATCTAAATAATATAGCACTTTTGCTTAACAGTCAAAGCACTGCAATTCTAATAACCAGCCAAAATCTTCAATACATAAGTACATAATGATTTCCAATACAAGTTTCTGGCAATATCACCCAGTTATCCACAAGCACCATTCTGCATTCCTGAGAAACAACTGCACTCTGTTCCATAAACCCAACCTGCCCACAACATGCAGGAATCCTAACAGTGAACTGTTCCCAAGTTTTGCCACTGGATATAAGGGTATTCAGTGCAGAAAAATAAGACTTGATACAAAGGTTTTCCTATGTTTAAGGAGAAATACACTATTAAGAATACAGTCACTAGATAGTTATCCCCTAAAAACTTCTGTGGCCATGATCTTTGTTACTAGAGTTTGCAAGACAATGATTTTCATTCCATGGCCACAATTAAGTGCTCCTCCTAAGTTTCCATCAACTTTTCCACTTGAATTTGCTACTTTGAAAGCACAAAGTCAGAGGAAGTGTCTGATTTCCTCCATTATCTCTCCCTTTGATTTTTCCTGTGTTCTTTTAAAGACCAATAATTCCCTCTTCCCAACAAGCTGCCCAAACAACAGGGCACAGCCAGGGGATACATTAATGCAATCAGAAACACACCCAAGTTACCACACTGAACATTTATTTACATGACCACTGCACTCAGGGATGCTAATAAAACTCCAGGACCACTGCAGGGATCTCAGATATATCCTGGTGCCTGTCTCAGGGTTGCCAGGAAAAGGAAAGGCAGACAACAGCTGAGAGATCCACACCCATGGGGGGAAGGACAGAAAGGGGCTCCAGGATGGGAAAACCTGGTCAGTGCAAGAGGCAGCAGAGGCAGCACATTTGGGTTGACCTTTCACAGATGTTTTGTTTATCGTGACCTTAAGGGGACAATCAATAAATGGCATTTAAAGGAAGGCAATGAAGGCACAGAGCATCTTCACAGCTCACATGGCCCTGATGCGAAAGACAGAATAGGAAAAAATCAAAAACATACCCATCTGAGTTTAAATACTAAGTGCAAAGGCTGCAGCACTGCCCTGGGACAGCCCCTGACCTAGAAATCCCAGACCACAGGTGACCAGCAGCATGGGCCACACTGCAAAGAACAAGATGAAAGGCATCCTTGACATGCAGGAGGGACAGCACCATCAAGGCCACAAAGACTGTGATCAGGAGTTTGATTAGGAAAATGATCTTTTCAACAGGATTCAGATAACCTTGAAAAAAAAACAGGGGGAAAAAACCCAAACATTGGATATTTGCTTTTCTTAACATATTATAGGAGATGAAACAGTATGAGAAAAATCCAGAGGCACACAGAGTCTTAGGGGACATGAGAGGCTGGGAATGAACTTCTGCATAAGCTCATTCTGTGTTTAACATGCACTGCAGAAAAATTTTAAAAGGTGAAGGTTTATTTGGGGTTTTTCCACATTTAATTTTCAGCTTATATGTACACAAAAATAAAGCAAATTTCTTATTAATGGATAGTAGACCACACTTATTCCAATTTCTATGAAAAATGGAATAAGACATCACATAAGTAACACATTAATTCTTTTGTAATGTACAGCATGAAAACATCAACCTGAATCTAGAATCTTGACAAAAGTGTACACACAACTTCTGAAAAGGTATTCCAAAGCACCACAGGAAGTCTTTCAGAACAAAAAAAGAGAAAACACACCACCCCAAAACCCAACAACAACCTGACACCACATGGAATGTTTAGAGACAGAACACAGGAGCTGCACAGTGAGCAGCCAGTTCAATAATCAACATTCACAATGTAATGTTAATATTTACTCACAGTCCTCTGCACACCAGCAAGATTTTCTTTTAATTTTGCACATTCAGAAGATAAAAGGTGAGAGCATCAGGGAACAGCACACTGCAAACTTTTTATTTTGCTGAGAAAAGGAAAATTAGAGGGAAGAACTTAACATCTCCCATGCAAAGAGTGAAGTCTCAGCAAAGCCTTGGGCTCTGCAATCACACCTGGCATATAAAAGATAGGGACAATAAATGTCCTTTTTAAATGAAAGAACTTCTGAGCCATGTGAGAGAAAAGAATTAGCAGGCAGGCACCTGATGGGTAATTGTCAGCACGTGGCCAACATGGCTAATTTTTTTGTGGAAGACAAAAGATAACCAGGGCAAAGGGGAATTAATGGACAGAGGGCCAACAACAAATAATTACACCATTGGATTATGGATGCACCTCAGCCCAGGCTCAGGACACTGTGGAATTATCCTTCCCTGTGGAACAGCAGGGTAAGAAGGAAGCAGCTGATGTTTCTGAGAGATTTCCCTGTCCATTTACTGGCACCCTGCACGGGGTGGCCCTGCAGCCCCTTGATGTGCCAGTCCCTGTCTGCCACACAGAAAGACATGTGGCATTTACTGGACACAGCAGCATCAACAGGGCATAAAACCTGCATGACAGACCCAGAAGACCATCTGTCCCACAAGGGCACTCCAGTTCTTGGTTACACAGGACACTCATTCCCCACAGACTCTGCCGCTCTTCCCCTACAGCTCATCCTTCATTGTCTCTGCCCACCACAGTGTTCTACAGCAGATAGCAAACCCAGGGAATTCCAGTGGACAGCAAACCCAGGGAATTCCTTCCTCCACCCTCACGGCACACTAAGCACACTTCACGAATGAACTTCCAGGGAGCACCAAAACACAGAGGAGCAATCTTATCCCCTAAGAGTTGACTCAGAACACCCCTTCCTCATCCTGCACTGCTCTGACACACTGACCTGGTCCCCAAGCCAGGGCAAAACTAGCCCAACTGTGCCATGATCAAGGACAACACAAGCATCTCTCACTCCTGCAGCAAACACCTCAGGAGACTACAGACAAAACTCCTTTCCCCCTCCAAGGTCTCCAGACATCACAGGTACAGTTTTTAGAGGGAACAGGTCACAAAGACAATCTAAGCTGCATTCCTGGCTCTCACTACGGTGTGATGTGTCTCTTCAGGGAAGATATTCCCCCTCCCCTGTGCCTCCCTATCCATCCCCAGCATCAGTGCACCCACACTGAAGTCCTTTCCAGAGTACTTAAGGTCTACGGACAAAGGCTATCCTGTGAAGTGCTGACTCACTGGTGCACTGGAATAGGAGTGAACAGCATCCAGGAGGGGGACAGAAACAATCTAATGAAGCCTCTCTGCAGGAAATCATTTTTGCACTGAGCCAAACCCAAATTTTACATCCTGGTCAACTTTCAGCACTAAGGTCAGCAGAGTACAAAACTCTGCTTGGCAGGGGTAGGCAAGTGGAAAGGGGAGGTAACAATTTGTCTGAATAAATGACCAATAGTAAGGATTGCAAAAATCTATTTAAAAAACCCAACACTTCTGCATTTCTATAATCCAGCAGTAATTAACAAAAACCAGAAGCAGTTCTGGTGATGGTTGGCAGGTTTCTCATGGCAATGGTTGGCTTTGCTTTTTAAATAGGTCATTGATTTTTTGACTGCATCCATCTCCAGCATTATCACTACACTTTGTATAGTCATTAACTTCAAACCACAGTGTGCTTCTCCAGCCAAGTCTTTGTTTTGTAAATGTCACAGCACTTCAACACCATTAACCAGGCAACCCTATTCCAAGCTGATATTCCTAAACTCAGTAAAAGCATCAGCAACACTACAAGTGAGCCAAATGAAAGTGGAGAGTGTATCTGACTCCATACAGCCCAGTGCCAGTGTACCACATTCCTTCTTTCTGGGCAGGTTCAGGTCAGTTCATTACTGGGCCCACTAATGTCACCCACCCCAAGACCCACAGAAACCAGACAGTCATTCCTGTTCCCCACGGAGGATGTTATATGGAAAGTCTTCTGCTGAAGGGCTTTATGGATCAACTGAGCATTAACTTGCAGGCATTTTACTGACAACCAGGAGCCCTGGTCTCCATTCCTTGCTAAACCAACTTCCCTTTCTGACTCATACCATTCCCATCCTTCCCAGTTGCCTGCCTGGATCAACATGCAAGCACCTCAGTGTCAGGGCAACTCCAGCTGTTAGGAACTGCAGCAAGGTGCTTCCCCAGCTACCACCTCCACTCCGCAGAAAGCAGAAGGTAAGCACAGCTTTGCCAAACCCCTTGGGTTGGGAGTGAGAAGACAGTGCTACCAAGCTCCTCTCCTCCTGTAGTTGTGAGAACGTGGGAACACCTGGTCCCACCACCTTCATTCAAGGTCAAATGAATTCTGCCTCAGAAACAAGACAAAGTTAGTGCTTTATGACCAACATGCTTTCCTTCAAGGAAGCTTTCTCTTGAGAAGCTGAGCAAACAACTCCTACTGGCTGCTGCAAGAACAAGTGCAAAGAACAGTAATTTTTTTAAACTCCTGCCCTCAAAGTTTTTCACCATGATCTCTGATAGCCGCTAATTTGGTGACAGAACAGAGATACAGGTTTAAAGGTATCTTGTTCTGTCTCTCTGCAGAGACCATCAGCAGAACAAGTAAATTACCAGCCTTTGTATCCTCATTACCTCAAATTAGCCTCAGCATAAGATGACAGGAGTGGGCCCTCAGTGGCACCTGTTAGCACCCCATAAAGGACACAGAAAAGGGAGGACAGGTTCTCTCTGCTGCCTGCCCACAACAAAGCTTTCCTGTCACACTACCCCTATCTCTTCTGACAGCAACTTTAAGCCTGCACACCCACACCGCTTTTTATCCACAAACAGCGAGTAAGTTGCCTTACTTGGAAGTGTCCCCAAGGGGTGCAGGGACTACATAAGGGAATTAGGAGGATCACAGCAGGATGACTGTGTCACGTGACATGCAGCATCACCACAAAAACATACACCTAAGCTAAGGCATTTGTTTGCATGCAAGCCTAAAAATATATCGGGCCAAAAGAAAGCAGGAGCATCTTCAGGTTATCAACGGGGAAAGGGACTTACAAAACCACAGCATCCCATCTGACCATTCATTTAAACAGGCCTGCTGGGTATTTCAGGGTGCAGCCACAGCAGGAAGACAGAAAGGCAGGCACACCTTGGAATGGGACAGACCGACCTCCTCCAAAACACATCCAACACAAAGCTCCTGAGCAGAGCCAGGACCATTGCAGCAGGGACACTCCTCCTCACACTGCTGCTCTCATACTGAACACTGTTGGGGCCCAAACAAAACAAGCCTGCCCACAGCTGTGGTGTGTATTTGATCAAGTCTTACACTAATTATTTTGCCCAACTAAATCCAGCACCTGTGAAAATTGTCTTATTTCAGCTGTGGGCAAAGTTACTTAACATTTTCAATTTTAAGAAGAAAAACCAAAAACAACATCTCCTCAAGTCCAAAATATCCTCAGCCAGCTACAGTACTGAGGTAGTGCAGAGGGAATATTTGACCCAACTTACATCACAACTCCTACTCACATGAGAAGGCTCATTAATTATTAAGTGTTTAAATTAATTATATATAATTATATGCTTAATAATTAAGCATCAAGTATTATTAATACTTGTGGCATTTGCAGGTCCTCAGAACTGCCTTTTGACTTCTATGAAAGAATATAAGGAGATGAGAACTTATGAAACAAACACAAAGAAACCCCACACATTCTCTCTGCATGTTCCCTCTTCCTGAAAAGTTGATCTCTTTTACCCCTGAAATTTAATTCCCACCACTATTTTCTGGACTGCTGAAAATCCATTTCTTATCCCATAGTAGTCTTCAGAATTATTTCATCAGTATGAGAATAATATTAATGGTATTGTCTACTTTAAGTGCATAAATACCAGTTAAGGCTTCTTTTCCTCAGCAGTAGGCAGAAAGGGTAACTTTACTGCTTTGCTTTGACTCCACTAACAGTACTAAAAATTGTGTATATAAAAGCAAATTGTGCATGAAAACTGTACAAGTAAAGACCACTACATACAAACAAATAAAGTGTTGGTTTTCAGCAAGTCTGATTCAGTTCTCTCTGCTGCAAGGAACATGAAACCCAAAACGTATCAGAAAGCTTCTAAAATCAGGACATTTCTCTTCTCAGACTGTAAAATGTGCTGTTGGCACACTCACTCCATCATTCAAAACAGCAGCAAACGAGAACAGACCAAGAGGACGCAGTTCATTCCATGCAAAGACGTTCCCCCTCAGTGAATGTCTCGCACAGCAGCACTCAGCCACAGAATGTTCATCCAGCCCCAGCTAAAGGGAGGCTTTGCACTGACACCTGGGACAAAACCAGGGAACAAAAGCAGCTCCCAAAGCCAGAGAGCACAGGCAGGTTTCTCAAGTGTTCCCACCTCGTGCAGACAGAAGGGCAGCCAGAGCAAGTGGCAACAAACAACCTATTTACCCACGGCCAGGCAGTGCTTGTAAATTTGAACTGTGTGAAATGTCCAACTACCTCTTTCATTCCGCCAAAAGGCTTCATCAGCAATGGACAATAAAGCCCCTGGCCCGACCTAAAGGGGCTGCTAGGTTAATCTATTCTGACCTTATCTTTAGTCAATCATAATACTGGAGGATTGCTGGAATGAATAACCAGCATTTAACAATGCCAGCAGCCACTCTCACTGCAGTGCTCCTCTGCAGTGCCCTCCAACCCAATTTTTTAATCATGGGCAATATTAAGCATTTTCAAAAAATAGTTGTAAAATAAACCAACAGGCCATTTCTCCTCGTTGGTACAAAACAAAAGGAAGACTTGGAAAAAATGAAAGAAAAAAAAAAANAAAGTCCCAGGGGGAAAAAAAGAAAAAAAAAAAAAAAAAAAAAAAAAGAAAAATTTTATTTTATCTTGCCCCTGCATGTCTCTTTCAGACTTACACCATCACTTACTGTCACTTTGAGATAACATGCTATCTTGTATTAACTGTCAATCACATATCTAGTATTTTCACTCAAATGGAAGAAATTAGACCAAAAAAAGCTACTACTCAATAAAACCTGCCTTGTAACAACAGGCTCAATCCTACAGGCCTGAACACTTTGTATTTTAATAACCACTGGCTTGTTTTCAAGCCCCATTCCATGGGGGTGCTCAGCACTAAACACAGCAGAGCAGCAAGTTAAAATTCAGCATCTGCTCAGGCCCAGAGAAGTCAGTAAGCTGCATTCATCACTCAGTGCCTGATTTAACCACTCAGCTGTCACACAGTTGAAGTTCACAGCCTATGTTTAAATGCTCTTCTGGAGAAAAGTCACAACCCTACCCCAGCATTCTCCTCCTTGTACAGTGCAGTAAACACCAGTATGAGGGGAGCACAGTCTCACACAACCCTGTTAGAGCAAGGAAGGAGAGAAGCATTTTGACATGAAGCATGAGCTGTGCTCTCATGTGACATATCAGAGCATTTACTCCTCAGCATCAACAAGCAAATGTATCTTCATTTAACATTCTACACCTAGAAATGGTTTGGCAAATCACAGGATCAAAAAGTACAGCCATCAGGCACCAAAATGACATTTGAAAAAGCCATTTAAAAAAAAAAAAACAAAACTAAAAAAAAATCCATGCCAATTCCAGGAAAAAGGTCTAAGCTTAAATCTATTCCTAATGAGATTGAGGTAGATACTTGAAGTGCCACCACCTTCTTCCAAAAGCACAATCAAAGAACAAGGAAGCAAACCATAAGGCAGGGACCACAGCATGCAATGCAAGAGGAATGAAAAAGGAAAGTTGAGAGCCTTCCCTGGGGGCTGCAGAGGATCCTGTCACAGACCACTCCAAAGCTCCTACCTTGGAAAGCTGTGATGTGACCCACAATCATGTACTTCAGCTCAAAGTTCAGTGCCTGGATGCTCTGGGTCCTCTCCCTCCGAACTGCTGCCTGGTAGCTCTCTTCCATTTTTTTGGTGCAACATGTTGGTGCTCTGTGTTGACAGATCTGTAAATCTGATTCTTAAAGCAAACAAGAAAAACACAGCAGTTAGAAAACCTTTCACACTTACACCATAAAAATAATGGTTAATGTCTGAACCGCCGTGTTTTAAAATTTTGAAACAAAACCAAACCCACAAAGAATGACATTGTGAGACTCAAAGGACACAAATTTGTGACTCTTTCATCTAAATTTTAGTAACACCACATTATCAGCTGAGAAGTTACTTTACATTTTTAGGAGCATTAGGCAGGAAAAGCATCTGAGCACAGTGAAAGCCACAACAGAATTACTGAAGATACACATTCAAAGAGCCAACACTTCCCCTGCACACCTTGTGCTAAGGGTGCTTGACCAGCTGAGTGACAACCATGCCTCAAATTAGGATCCAGTACTCACCCACACAGTGCCTCTAGGAATCGCCTACTCACCTCTTACACTAGGGGAATGAGCTCAAAAAAAAAAGAAAAAAAAGACTTTTAACTCCTAAGCAGCTCACCAAAAAAGTGAAAAAAATAAATCTGCAAAGGCACTGGAATCATTCCCACCTTGCAACTACAGAGGAAGCTGAAACTCAATGAAAAACTGATTTTTGGAGAATGTTTTTACTTTTTTTTTTTCCCCCCTCAGTCATTCCATCTTTGTATGGGTTTCAGTAATTTTAGTGTCCTTGACTAGGAAACCTACACCCCCCAGAGCTGTGATGGACATTCAGGGTCTGCCTGTCCTACCCAGGGGATGTGCAGGTGCCAGCAAGGAACTGGCACAGGCTGCAGACAAGTACGTTCTGGTGCTTCACAAACCCATTCCCCAAAAGGCCATGAGTCCTCCAGAGCACTTCTCACCCAGGACACTCTGCAGAGCCCCCAGACCAAGCCTTGGGACAGGAACAGTCACGAGCCACCACACTGCCCCAACCCTCCCACCCAGGCAGGCAGGTCAGCACGGGGCAGTGCTCCTCATAGCACTGGCAGCGACCCCAGGCAAGGGGAAGCATGCTGAAAAAACAAGGATGCCCAGTGGAAAAGGACCAGGCTCTGCTCAGAGCCAGCTCCAGGTCAGCAGCTGACCAGGACCAACCCTGCAGGGAGGAGCTCAGCTCAGTAAACCTACCCTGCCAAGGGAAAAAAAATAAAGACACATCTCATTCGGCTTGAAGATGTTTCTTCCAGTCTACAGTCAAGCTCTCATTTGGAAGTGTGGCTAATTTGTCTCAACAGGGTCAAAACCAAAGTGAAGAATTCCAATTAACTACATTTGTGTATCCGCTCACAAACACCAACCCTGTCACAGACTGAGCCAACTCAGGACACCACTCTGGAGGTGGATTTGTTTCACACTTTGATCTAATCCCTAAAATAGGACAACAACAAGTCTCCCCAGAAAGCTGTGCAGCCCCAAACCCTCTGACAGCCTACAGACAGGACCACTGTGCCTTGCCAGGGCTCACCAGCTCCTCTGACCCCACCTGCCAGGAAAGCTGTCCCAGGTAGGAATCAGCTTCTGGGCCAGACCAGCTTTAACCTCCCCGATCCAGGTCACCCCATGAACACGTTTGTTCCTTCACAAGGCACTGGTGGGTCAGGGAGGGACCACTTCTCTGAGCTGCCACCTCAAAGCACTTGTGGAATTACAGCACAGACTGCTGAGCAACTTGGAGCACAAAGAGGTGTCTGGGCAGAGGGGCTGCCAATGCTGCTGGGCATCTGCAGTGCCAGGCTGCTCACACCCAGAGCACCTCTCCTTACTCTGAATTTTGGGCTGAAAGGCTTTTGCCAAGCTCAGACCTGTATGAGAAAGGTCTGAAATACTCAGGGCTGTGTGCTGGCCCTGGCAAGGAAGCCACCCATGGCTGTTGGTGCTGGGCTTGGTGCTCCCCTCTGGCCTGAGGCACCATAGGAACCTGCTTCTCCTCCAAAGCTTTAGGAATATGGACATCTCAGCTGGAACTGCACTCCTGGGATTCCCCACCCAGCTACCTCCTCCCATTAATGCTCCAGGAGCCTGAGGATTAGGTTTTGTTGGTCCACAGCCAAAATGACACAGAAGCCACTCTTAAATAGAAACAGCACTAAGCCCTGAGAGTTAAGGAGTCTGATGTAAAGCCCGGAGCACTGAGAAACAGCACAGAGCAAGCTCCACTGCCCCAGCAGTGCTGTCAGGTTGGCACTGCCAGGCACAGCTTGGCAACTTCACTGCCTTCAGCACCAGCCCGAGGGCATCACTTCTAACACAATTATAGAAACCTAATAAAACTTCTCAGCACTGTACATGCCTGGGTGCTGAGATTAAATTAGAACTCATTAGTAATATCTTAATGTCTTTAACAGCTCTGATGCTAATTTTAGTTTCTCTCATCTCTTTCATCTTAATGAAGAACACCCTCTCCAAGGGGAAGAGGAGCACGGTGACCCAGTGGTGACCACGGGGCTGAGCACCCCACGGGGCTGAGCACCCCACGGGGCTGAGCACCCCACGGGGCTGTGGCAATCCCTCCTGCTCAGAGGTGCACTGCAGATCAGCAAAGGCAGACAACCTCAAGGGCAAACTCCAAGTTTAGGAACAAAGTCATTCTATACACTAGAGAGAAAACACCACTCATGAAAGAGGGAAGAAAAGTTACCAACAGCATCATTTCAGTGATAGGTCCTGTTAACTTCCCTCTAGGACTTTCTTGCCTGCTTTCCCCAAGCTGCCTCTCATTTCCTAACTAATGATTTAGTTTGGGAGGAACCTCTGGTTCAACTCTTTAATAAGGGCTTTATCCCCCCAAGTTTCAAGTACCTCCAAAGAAAAAAAAATTACCATTACCCTCATGGTAAAATAAGTAAATCAAAAAATCCTGAAGATAATTTCCCATGTTCAAACTCAAGTCTGTTGCTTCCCAGCACATCACCATGTGCCTGCAAGACTGACTCCACTTTCTCTATTTTCTGCCCAAAGGCAGCTGAAGGCAGCAGTATGACCTCCCTTAATCTTCCCTTCCTGCAAGTGAACAAACCCAGCTCTCTATCCTCTGCGAGGACTCTTCATGCCACAGATGTGAAGCACCTGCATCCCGAGACATCTCCCTTGGCATTTCTCTTATGCATTAACTTACTGACCAAGCACAACACTTTCAACTGCACATGCCTGGGCTTCACCTCCAAAAGGTTTATAGCTTTCCTAAAACAAATTAATTTTCTGCTTCAGATCAGATGGAAGGATTACTCTGCTGATTATGCACATTATTTTTCCATTCAAGTCTTTTTCCCTTGAGTACTGGTTAAAACTGTGGCTCAGGTTATTTTTTTAAAGTGAGAAAAACTACAGATTTTAAACCCTTGCTGTTATTATAAAAAACAGGATAAAATATCTTGCTCCACTTTGAAAAACAGTCACATTCAGAACAGCAGAAAAGCAATATACTACCTGAGTCTAAAGAATGAGTATTTTGGAAAGCAACAGTGATCCCTATGAAAAACTCCTCTGTAACACCAAAGCACTTAACACATCTGAAGGCATCACCTTCAGACACCTCCCTGTCACAATTATAAATTCCTTAAGGTGCCAAATGCACAGAAAACTACACATAGCTGATATCTACCTGGACAGGTCTACTGAAATCAGCTGTGGTTTGTGTTGCTGTGTGTTGCTTGGAGACTCTTTTATTTTAAACCAAAATGTTTTGGGCTTCGTTCTGAGCCTTGGTACAAATAAAGCCTAAGACTCTGGCCACTAAAGCTAGCCCAATCAGTGTCATTTCCTAAAAGCAGAGAGGTCTGTTTAGCAAACAAAATTAACTTCTTCCAAAAGCTGAATATATATTCATTTTGTTAGCTGACAACGTTTAACAGTTCTGTCTTTAAAATGCTGTACACACTGTGAAACCATACTGTGGAACCAGAGCAAACTTCCAACACACACTAATTGATCTACCTGCATCAACTTTTTCAAAGACAGGTTGATTTATTTATTTTTCCCAAACCAGTTGAGCCTTTACCTTCCACTGCACAGAACAGCCCTGGGGGTGACCAGAGGGCGAGCTCAGTGCAATCTGTCTTTTGAGAGTGTTTATTCTTTGTGCTTTGACCAACATTTCAACAGCACTTCCAAACAAAGCTTTAGCCCAAACCCCCAAGATTCTAACACTGTACAAATGTCTTCAAGACTCCAAGATTGATTATGCCTTAGTAACACAGAGGAGGGTGCCAAAAGTACCTTGCATTGTGTCTGGCCCAGCTGAACAGGAGCCAACACTTCAGCCTTCTTCACACTCGTGTCTAAAGTAGTCAGAGCAAAATTCAACAATTAAATGCAAACTAATTTGGGGGAGGAGGCCAAGCCAAATGAAAAGGAAGCAATTTCCAACCAAGGCTCCTCTGCAACTACTTGATGCACGAGCAGAACCTGCCAGTCACAGCAGGGAAAGGGAATCCAGCCACTGTGGGCTGCCCCAAGTTTGTGAGGTTCTTTTCTCAGGCAGCTCTTGTGGCCCAGCAGTGCTAAAACCACCATCACCTTCACCTGCAAGACTGCTGTCACTAAACTCCTCCCCACAAACACAAGCCATCCCCACCCAGCAGGGAGCACAGCCAGTCCCACAGTCACTAATAAAATGTTTTCAACTAGAAAGACACACAAAAAGCGTATTAAACTCCACAAGCTCAATGTGTGCATAGTCAAACAGCTCCTATTTGATTTGCCAGGGGTTCAAGTATGGTAGTCATTGTGCTTGAAGTGCCAGGAGTTAGCAGCAAAGCCAACAAAGCAGGGACCAGGACACAGCTGCAAATGGGGTGGCACCTGAAACAGCACCTCAGCCAACAAACCGGCTCCCTGAGCATGGGCTGGCACCCAGCTAAGCTCCAGGGAGCACAGACTCTTCCTGAGCCAAAGGGAGATGCCTGTTCCTCCTGCCTCAGGTAATCCATGGCCAGGATCTCCCACACACATTTTCTGACTATTCAGAAAGAACCTTCCAGCCTGTTTCCAACTCCTTCCTATATTTTGTTAAATTAATCCTACTATTAACTTTAACATAAAGATTGCACAGACAAACAGCATTTCTGAAGGTCCCCTTAAAGCAAAAAGCTGGTGAAACACCAAAGCAGAGCCTGAATTTGTCCCCTCTGTCTATATGCAGCTGACAACATGCATACACATCCAGCAAGGCAAGTTACAAGTGCAGTTTGGAAAACACAAGCCATGAAAATTCCCTTTCCCTGATCCCTTGTTTCATAATGCACATTAACAGACATTGCATAACTTGATCAGGAGACTTTACATTCTCACTGTTCTTCTGAAATAAAAGGAAGCATCACTAAGGCCATGACCAGATGTGTTATTCTAGTTGAAACAATCAAGGACAAAAGATAAACACTTCAGTGTTATCAAGCACCACTTAGGTACCCCAACCTAACTACTAGCATGTGTAGTAGCTACTTCCAACTCTGTCAAAAGAAATAGCCTGCATGAGCTCAACAGTTCTTGAGTAGGCAAAAGGTATAAAACTCCACAAAATGGGAAGATCACTTGACTGCACCACAATTACACCAGGAAATTTAGTGGGGTTGGAAACCTGGAAGGGGAACGGCAAGCAGCACTTGGTGTCATGACTGCCGAGAGCTGGCAGCACCAGCAAGCAGCACAGCTTGGAAGACAGCTGGAAACCATCAGGCACTGGCCATGATGAGCCTCCAGAGCAGGAACTCTCCCAAGTGCACAGCTCTCAGGAGCAGCATCTGCACCAGTGAGTGCTGTTAAGTACGTTTTGTCTGAGTTTTCCCCACTTCCCTCTGCTGCTTGCCTGGTTCTCACTGCTCTTGTGTTCTAATTTGTGGCAGGTTTCCAAGCTACCTTCTGCCCTGCCCCATAGGCTGCTCCACCTTGCCTTGTGCCCCACAGAACCTGCCTAGTCCCAAAGAACAGAAATAGTGTCTGACTGCTCTGAACTGAATGTCCCTCCAGCTCACAAACCTGAACCCCTGTCAACCAGGTCCTCCCCAGACAAGAGTCACAACTCCAGACTGCCCAGAGTTCCCCAAGACAGCCTGGTTTTCAGTGGGGTGTTGGAAGATGCATCTTTGGTATCAATGCCAGGTGGCCATAACACCACTGCTCCCAAACACCCTCTTCAAGGAACAAGGAAAGAACAATCCATCTCCTTGGAGATGGATCCAGCTCACCACCCCCTCCCTCTGGTGGTCCCCCCTCCAGCCCTGACCTCGGGAACAGCACAAGGCATGAAATTAAACCCACCTTACACAGAATTTCAGTCCAAACTGTTCATGCAAAGGCTGAGCAGCTGAGAACACACCCAGGTAAGTGCCAGGTGATGGGCAGGGCATCCCCTGCCATGCCCAGGGGGCTGCACGGTGCTCAGTCCCTCCAGGTGGCTGATAAACTCTCTCATGCCAATTGAATTAAATGACTCCACATGAGCCCAGTGCCAAGTGAGTTTCCTGTGACTGGGGGTCTGTCTGGGCGACAGCAACCCCGTGACTGCCACAGAGCTTGCTAACCACACATGATATGCAAATTCAAGAGATTTATACTCCTGAGGATCCATCCTTTATTTTTCCCCTAGAGCTGATACAAAAGCACAAAGGTTGATGCACATCAAGTACATTTCAAAACAGCCTAGACTGATAGAGGTCACTGAGTCCACATCAAAGGGGTTTCTGTATTTACTGTAATGTCAATTTCTTCCTTCATTTTCCTGGGACAATATGTATAACTGCAATACAGAGGTAAGAGGAAAAATTACAAGAACTTTCATTACTTCATTTAGACTCTACTATGATCATCTTTCATTATGTCTCACCCCCTCCCCAGCAGTAAATCCCATGCTTTTTTTTTTCACCATGACCAACAACAATCACAAAAAAAAATCATAAATATAGAATATATATAAATGTATATATGTATATAAATACATATAGAATGTTTTCTGGATGAGTCTGCTCCATGTCATGCACTAAAGGAACAGCTGCCTTTCTGCTCCCCAGTGGGGACAGCACTGCCCAGCCACAGAACCCTGCCCTGCAGTGCCTGAGCACAGCACAGCAAACCACAGCATGGGGAAAGCCTCGACTGCAACACGGGCAAACCACTGTGTTTACATCACAACTGAGGCTGGTTTGAAATTAATAAAGTAGGTTTCTAGCCCTGTGCAGTTGGAAAAAACACACCTTCTGAATGCAAATCAATACAAGGCTGTCTATTTAACCCTGCAGGGAGATGACATAAAACAGCTTCACATCATGAGAGATGTGAATCACCTCATTTATCTCAACTTCAAAGCCTAACAATAATTCAGATGTTAACAACTGGTTTTTACCACTAAGAGATTACTTTTCAATATTAACTACTTCCTAATATGCTTTAGCTGCTGTGGTAAGATCCATATAAGATGGCAGCACACAGAAGTTTTCAAATACATTGATAGGGTCGTGATCAATTGTATTTCTTATTTTTATTTTATCTGTCAACATAAAAACCTCTAGAAAGGTTAGACTGGAAGAAGAAACAAAAGCCAAGATAAATCTAAAAACCAAAGGACCACTAGATATTTGTGCCACAGCCTCAGAAAGGGAAATGACAAGAACAGCCTTGTATGAGTGAGGAATAATAATTCCCCAGCACTCCCTTCCCCCCAGATTTGGATACTTCCATTTTTGCCATCTCCCTTGAAAGCCATACATGAAAACAAGGGCTCAGACAACACATTTCCTCTCTTTTAAAAATAAGCATCACTCTTGCATAAGTATTAATTTTACAGCCCAAATCCCAATGCTTTCCATCAGTTTACCCAGTAAGCCCATGTATGACTTCACTTCCGTGCATGACTCCAGAACGAGAAGCAGCCAGTTTCTCCAGAGCTTACAGCAGCATTTGAACAAACTTTAGGATCCCATTCCCACTTCCATCATTTCTTTACTTTCAGGGAGAAGAATGACAAAAACTCTAAAAACCTGGATGAAATAACCAAGATACTTAAGAAAAGCACAATGTGCTCTTGCTGCTATTTACACAAAAGGAAGAGCAATCATTTACAGGGCTGAACCCAAACTAAGCAGCTGAGAACTAGACAAGACACCCCTCACTGGAGCCAATTCTTCAACTTCATCACCCATGACACAGTAATTAATTGAAAGAGGCTGTACAGAGACTACAGCATCACAAGGTCTCTGCAGCTTGCTGCCTTTCTGTGGCTCCTTCTGCAGACAGTGGCACTGCTGTCAGGAGCAGGGACACGTGTAAAACCAGAGTCTGTTGCCACAAACTGCACCCACAGGCACTGGAAGGGGACCCAGAGCAGGCAGGAGAGGAAAGAGCCCAACACATATGACAGTGAGTGGAGAGGAGCACTCCTTCAGCATGGCCATGCAGAAGAACCAGCTGACAGCCCCACAGGTCGCTTACAGGATACCTGCAGACTGGTTTTGGTGGTCTAAGCTGAACCTACAGTTATGCTCAGATCTCTTCTTCCATGCTGGACCACATGTGCAAAACGCTGCTCCTCAGTGTCCCAGGGCTTGGTTCAGCCCCCCCTGATGTGAAGGGAGACACACAGTGGCATCAGTTAAGGACACAACACTGTGCTGTGCTTCAGGCTTCTCTGGGGATGGAGCAGTTTGAGATTAACACACCTCTGGACTCACAGGGCTTTGGGTCAAACTCTCAAGTGAATCCTGGAAGAGGATTCACAGCCATGAAACCCCAGGCAACTTGCCCTTCTAAGAAAAGTCAAAGTTAACAGAAAAATGAACCTACAAAACATTATAATTTAGAAGCACTTTAATGACCTTAGAGTAACTTGTGTCTGATTTCACTCAAGTGACTTTATCTGCATATATTCAATGAAAATCAATGTAAAGTCAAACAGGGAAAACCCCAAACACACCACAGAGTTGGTGTCAGTATCCAGCAGTCCAGAAAGCAGCAAGGACCCATCAGCAAGCCAATCTAACCCCCACGAAATTGAGGGTCACAACAGTATTTCCACTGAAGCACTTCTGAAGTCAGGATGGGACTGGCCGACTGGCCTTCTGCCCGTCCTCATTTGCTTTGGCTTTGCTTTGTTCTGTCTGCCCAGACCAGGGAGAATGTTCTGTCGTACCAGGAACAGATGAATGAGGAACAGAGCAATGAGGAATGAAGAACTGGAGAAACAGGGGCAGTCCACAATGAAATCTCACCTGAAGGGGCCATTCCCTGATTTCTGGGTAGCAGCCATACCCCCAGGCTGGAAAGCAGCCAAGCTCACCACAGGTGACATTCCACCACCCCCTCCTGGACCCCAGCAGCACGTTTAGGGACATCTTGAGCCAAGATAATGGACTCTGGAACAGATGCAGCTTCCCAAAGACTGAGGAGAGGCAGGAAGAGGTCTTAAAAGCCTTGAGGCTGGCACCACAGACACACAACTTCTGAAAACCAGCGTGGAAACCTCTGACTGGCTCCTAAAATATATGTTTGACCCCAGGCAGGTCCCTTGGACTCCACACTTTGGGAAGGAGTTCCCTCAGATTGCAAGCAGTCCCTGCTGGAGCCTGCCCTTTGTTGTGTGCATGTTCAGTGCTCCCCAAGAGCTGCATCCCCTGTGTACAAACCAAGAAACCACATTTTTTCCCCTCCCATGCCCCAAACAAGGCTCAGCACACTGCCCTGACCACCCTGCCCTTCTTGCTTGTGCTGTCCCATTCACAGCCATCAACACCCCCAAGCTGCCCACCCTGCCAGAGCTGTGCCAGGCCAGCCCTGCACCCCAGCAGGCAGTGCTGGCCACACTCAGGGTGTCCCTGGAGAAGCCAGAGGCAGGCAGAGAGGAGGGAGGTTGGGCTAGGGGTGGCAGCCAAAGCCACACAAGCCAGCCCTATTCAGTCCTCGCTGCTCAGCTCATGTTTTGGCACCTGTGGCAGTGACTCCAGAATAAAAACTCCCCAAACCTAAGCCAACAGCCCTGCCAACAAGTGACACCGACACTTTTCATCCCAGCTGGGGTTTATTTCCATCAGGGAAGGCCACAGAGCACAGCAGGTCTGTCACCAGCAAGGAGGACACTCCCAGGGAGCTTTAGATCCAGCCCAGGCACAGCCAAACCACAGCTGCTTTCTGGGAGAGGCAAATGCTTGTACTCCCTGACACACCTAGAGCAAACCAGGTTTGGAAGAGTAAATTTGATTACTGCAGCTTGAAACTGAAAATGCAATGCTTGAGCCAAATACAACTTTGGGCTGCTCTGAATGGTAACAGATATATTTTTCCTGAACTTAACTAAGATTAGGAGACTAAAGCCAAGCCTTCTCTGAGCAGAAATTTGAAAGCCTTTCTCCAAGAGCAATGGTTCCAATTTCACTTTTTTTAAAAGCTTTACTCTGTTTTGGGAAGGCAGGGGGCTTTCTACAAGTGCTTTGTTTTCTTGCCTTCAGACTGTTACACCTTTCCTTTTAACTGCCCGTGTGAAAGAGAAGGTAACGCTCCCGAACTTCTGGAAAAGTGGAACTTCTTGTGGGGTGCAAGGAGGGAATACGTTGACTGCCATCACAGGGCAACCTTATAAGACCCTGGGTGCTGTTCCCCAAATACTACTAAGCAAGTTCCTTCTAAAAACAACACTCCAGCCACCCAGTTTTTGTTTTTTTCCTTATGGGGCAGAAAAAATGACAGAAAGGTCCAATATTTGATTAGAGAGATGGAGCACCTGTCCTATGAGGAAAGGCTGAGAAAATTGGGAATGTTCAGCCTAGAGAAGAAAAGGCTTTGGGGTGACCTAATTGCAGCCTTTCCCTATCTGAAGGGAGCTACAACAAACATGCAGAGTATTACAAGGGCCTGGAGTGACAAGGAACAATGGCTTTAAACTGACACAGTAGGTTTGGATTAGATATTAGGAAAAATTTTACTGTGAGGGTGCTGAGGTTCTGGCACAGGTTGCCCAGAGAAGCTGTGCATGCCTCATCCCTGGAAGAGTTCAAAGCCATGTTGGGCAGGGCTTGGAGCAACCTGGTTTAGTGGCGTGGCATCCCCATCCGTGGCTGGGAGTAGGTGATCTTTGAGGCCCCTTCCAACTGGAACCAATTCTGTGCCTTCATCCTGTGACAGAGTGCCAGGACAGGCCACGTGGGGCACAGCCACACAGAGCTCTGCAGACAGACACCTGTGCCACCACACAGGCAGCAGAGAATTACCACCTGCAATTCCACCACCTGGAAGCAGCAGAGAAGTACCTGAATTAGGGCACAGCTTCATGCCAGGTATGGCTACGCTGCTGGCAGCACAGCACTGGGTTAGAGGTACCTGGAGCATGCTGGAGGCAACACCAAACCCACCTGGAGGCAAGACCTTAAGCAATCCTGATCCCTTTGAGCCTTGTTTTTTCAGCCACAAAGCAAGAATAATTTCCCTGCATCAGTAACAACAAAACATCGCTCAAGAATGAACACTCCAAAACGGTAAAACATCGAAAAATAGGGGCCAGATCTACTGTCAACCTGGATAACTGGAGATGCTCAGGCTTGCTTTGGAAAGCATCCCATTTCTATCTGCAAGACTTAAAACATCAGTCACCGTTCTCTGTTTTCAGCAGCCTAATTTCCATCTTCTGGCCTGTACGCCTGCAATGCAGTGAACTCCTGCCAGCAAAATCTGGGGTAAATACCTGGGTTAGGAGCAAATGCCCCACCAAGCCTCCTGCCCCATGGTGTGTCCACACTGCCTTGCCACAACACTGCAACTTCCCACCAGCAGCCCTGCAGCTCCACTCCTGCTCAAAGCTGGATCACTTGAAAACTGCTCCTTCTGCACACTCCTCCCCACCATCACACGGCAAATCTGTGACTTATTCTGCTTTACTGACCACAGAATTTGACACCCCACACACTGTTTGCTCCTTCTTCATGACACACAAACTCATAAAGGAAGAAGAAACATTCTTTGGGCTCCAACACCAAACCAAGTCCCGATGTTCAGTGAGTCACCACATCTGGAACTGACTTCATTCATTCCAGGTGCACGTGTCCCAGATTCAGGCTGGAATCACTTACACACAAAAAATCTTTTTACTCTCTCTGTCACCACTGCAAATGCATTGTTTCAAGGCAGAACACATGAGAGCAGTTGTCATGGATGAGTGTGAGGAAGAGGAAAAGAAGAAGGTCCTGAGAAAAGGCTAAGAAGCAAAATATCTTTATTTTAGCAAGGAATAACTACATTTGTATTAGAAAAATCTCAAGCAATAAGGTGATTAAGCACTGGAACACAGCAGCCTAAAAAGGCTGTGAATCGTCTCTCCTTGTTTAAACAGTTTATTCTGGTTGCAAGTAGCAGGAATGGACCAGATGATCACTTCAGGTCCGTTTCAGCACTATTTTCTATTATTCTGATTTTTCAGCAGCTCTCAGCAGTGTATTTTTCTAATTTCATCCAGTTTTCGACAGATTACTCTCCGTTTATTCACATTTCCTAGCACAAACACCCAGGGCAAGCTGTTCCTGGACACCAGCTCCTTTGGCACTATGTTGCTGCACCTTTTGTGAGGATTTGGCCCTTAAGATCTCTCAGGAGTAGAGCCTTAATTTCACAGCACGGATCTTGCTCATTTTACTCCATATTTACCGGGAACAAAGGGAAGACTATGCAAATGCCCTGCTACTTAGACCTGAACAAAGTGGAAGCAAACATGTAGATGTGAATGGGAGACATAATGGTAGGGGGGGAAAGCAGCCCTTTTCAGAAGTGAAATGACTTTGTCAGGGTCCCTCTGCACTACGTGCATGGATGGTTTGTGACAAAACAAAAAAGTGCTGGCCTAGCACGTCACCCATGTCAGAGATTAGAGCACTTCAAAACCCTCAGCAGTTCAAGCACTTGCTGCAACTTGAAAGGCTTTCTTAGGCGATGCTCAGCTCCTTTATGGCTTTTACAGGACTTTGATGTGCACCTCAGAGTGAGGAATCTCAATCTGAATGTTTTCTATGGACAACATCCCTATCTGCATAATAAATCACAAAATCGTCACCCTGGTTAACACCAGGCAAAGGTTTGCAGAACGTTTCACCAGAAGTTAAAAGATTCAGAGTCATTATTTTGATGCCCAAATGAGAACCTGGAATTTCCAAGCACTTTCCAGGTTCCTTTCAAAAGCTCCTCCAATACTAGCACTGGGGTAACATTCTAACCACTGGCAAAGTATGGTGTGCAAGGCAGCTATGCAAGTGTCACAATTTCATTCCCTCTTTGAAGCGGAAATTTCAAGTTCCTCCAAGTTAAGGGCTCTGTGGAAACACAATCACTTTCTCCTTCTCTGAGTGCAAACACGGATGTGTAAACATCAGCTTCATTTCCCCCCCTCACTATCCACCCTTAACCCCCAGTAGCATTAGTGGGAATTATGCATGCATAACGAGCACAGAATAGCCCCCTTATGAATAGGGCCCTTGTTGGAACAATGAATACATTTAACCATTAACATCTAGGGATGTGCCCAACTATCCCATTTAACTAGCTGCCAGACAAAGCTACCCTGACCCATCTGAGAGCCTCAGGTTTGAACAGAGCTCTCTGAAATTTGTCCCTCATTTGTTTTTAAAGGAGGTGACAGTGATGTGCACAGCAGAGTAGGGGCTCTTTGTCAAAACAAGCTCCTCGGAGAAGGATGGCCCTGCAGAACAGCTGTCAGCTCCACCATGTGATGGAAGAACTCTGCAGAGGGAAACTGCGATCCCAGGAAGCAAGAAGGATCATCAGAAGACTAAAACAATCTGTATACACATACTTCAAATGCATATATGCTGGCCATCAGTATTAAAAGAAACTCAGAACACAGAAAGGCAGAATATGGCACTGAAGCATATAAAGTAGGCTAAAAATTAAATTTTGGAAGAAGAGTGGAAAGACAACTTTTAGGGGAATAACTATGTCCTCTGAAGTTCCTATGCAATTGCCTGGCTACACTTGTACTTTATTTCTATATTTTAGCCATCAAAATGCAAAAGAACACTTGAGGATACACATCAGTGATACTTCCCCAAAACTACTGAGTCCACAAAACAATCCTTGTGGTATCATCTGTCATATTTAAAATTCCTCCATTGTCTTAAGTTCCTCCTGTATTCTTGCCTTGAAATTTCACAAGTAAAAACTTTAGACATTAATCATGCCTGTATGAATACACTAAGAAGGTAATTAATAACCATCCTTTAAAACTGATGTACTGAGAAGAGTAAAATAGATTTATTCTCATGGAAGTACATGAATAGTGAGCACCCATAACGTGAGGCAAGGCTGTGGTGGCTCCCTCATAAATCATTGGTGCAGTCCTGCTGAGCTCCTCGGAGCTGTGCCATGGCACAGAGCCCCAGGGGGCTCCAGACAGGCAAGCACTACAAAATTCATCTGGTGAGGCTGCCAGGGCGTAGCTGCAGCACCTCGTACAGGTGACACCACCTGCAGCCCACAGGGGTCCTTTGGGTGTCCCCCTACTGTTCTGCATTATCAGACACCACTAACCCACAGCAGTCAATGAGGAACCGACAGAGCCTTTCTCAGCTGCTTGAGTTTCACGAGACATGCTAAAATAGGGATATAAATACAGCCCTTAGGTTCCTCTCAGGGTGGTCCTAAGGGCCAGTGTTGATAAAGCAGCTCAGACACGAAGGGCTCACTGCAAGTAGCAGAATTGCTACAGAAAATGTTCAGGTCTTGTAAGTGACAAAGCAGAGACATGAAGAAGTTCTCTGGACACCTGTTACCTTCTAATGGGCTGAGCAGTGGGACACACAGCACAGGTCAGTCCCCTCTGCAGAGCAGCACACCTGGATCTACAGACCACCCTGAGGCATGAAGGACACACGAAGAGGCAGAAAACATTGTCCTCCTAAGCCTGTGCAGTCCTGTGGACACAGCTCCTGGCATGAGGCTCAGGTTACTTCTGTGGGTCCAAACAGAAGACTACACTGTGCAGAACGATTTGGTATTTTTCCATCAAATAATACATTTAAAATATTAAATCTTAACTGCTTGGTAGAAGACAGAAACAGGCTTGTCTCCCTATATTATCATTAAGTATTAATGAGGTGCCTTATTTCATCCATTGTTGCTGCTCAGTGAGTTTAATGCGAACAAATACCGTTAAGTACATAAATCCTTACAGATACCAGGATGAGTCTATCATATTAGGTACTGGTACTTAATCAAATCAACAGATTGATACACTGAGTATAAACGTCACAGGCCTGGCTACTGTTTGCAAATTGATTCTGATCCATCAAAATTCATATTTTCCCCTCAAAGCAGTAGCTGAGCTCTAAACTGGTAAGTGATGAGTATGTGTTTGAAGTATTATTAAACATATGCCCCTTTATCATATCATTTTATGCTTTCATAGGAGAAAGATTTAATTACAAAGACTTTATAATACTTGGAACTGTAGCTCTAGTTTTATACCATTTAAAAGCAGAACCATTTCACTGTCCCGTGTGCATTTTGCACAGATCCTTGCTTTTTACAGACCCCCTGGTTATGCCAATTTTCATGATTAATCCTTATAACAGCTTTTACTTATTTTGATGTATTTACTTTATTGATTTACACAGCCATTATCATGCCAACTTTGTTTCCACTTATCACATTAATGCCCTTTCATTAGCACTGCCCTTGGGTTAAGAACGGGCTGCTCAGACCTGCAAAACACCGGGGTGGGGGTGTGGGATCATTATTTTTATATTACTTTCCAATAACAGTCTGATGCCAAAACTTCAGCGGCACATAATGTGCTACAGTATTTTAAGGATGGGTCATTTCTTACTAAGCTTGTTCTCCATCCTGAGATCCTGTTCTACACCAGAATCATCAGATTTTGAGCTGACACTTAAAAAGTAACAATTAAAAGAAAAATCACTACACAGTCGTTTCAGCAGAGATTTTTGTGAGAATAAATAGACTATATGCATTGTGGGAACGCTTGGCTCTTTCCCATGACTCAATTTGACAACAAGATTGTGTGCTGGGGGAGAGCAGGTTCTCTGCTGACTCTTGGATCCCTTCCCAAGACATTTACAGGAAAGGCTGATCTGAGTAACTAAGCCAGTGCTCTTCTCACCTGGACCAAGTGCTCACACAAGTCACTGAGGGCAGTGCTTTTTGGGGCTCATGGATATGAAAACTACAGGTTTCCACCTGGCAGTGAAACAGCAATTCCATCTTTAGGAGGCAATAAGTAAGTTTAAACAGATTTTTTTGCCTATAGATTATTCCCAGGAGGGCATTACCGAGTGGGCAGCTGGTCCTGCGTCAAACAGAAATATAAGACATAGCAAAAGAAGGGGGGGGGGAACGTCTTACTGCTGACAGGAGTCCTGCCTCCATCCACAGTCATCACCAGTTTTAGGTGAACACTTCTGCTGACTGTCTGAGCTTGAAGAGTGCTAAAAAAATCCTGAAAATATTAATGAAGGAAGGAACTTTTCTTCAGAGGAGCTGCAGGCTGCAAAAAGCATAGCTTTTCCTCTAGTGAGAACACCTATCACAGCAAGTACAGACTGCAGCCCCTGCCTGCTCAGGGGCTGGATGAGACAAGGGAAGGAAGGACAGTTTTCAGGTTCAGTTCAGAAACCAAGGAAGCTTATAGTCTTTTTCCTCACGTGAAGACGGAATTAAGTGAATATCAGCCTGAAGAAATGAAGATACTGATATTTTTCCTGGCTGCAATCTATGACCCTTCCATAGCAGCTTTTCAGCTCACAATAACACACTATAATACAGCTTATAGACAGGGAAACTGAGGCACAACTGTCCTTGTTCTAAGCTAGTCAGAGAGTGACAAAGATGGGAATAGAATCCATCTCACACTGGACCAGTCCACCCCCTGGAGCAGGTGGTCTCTGGTGTAAACCACCAAGAAGCCTGTGTGTTCACGAAGAAGCAAATGCTAGGTGTAACAGCAAGAAAACCTCCCACTGTAATAAGCTGCAAGTCATGCCAAGGACATTTCAAACTTGTATGACAGTCAGGGCTGTCTAAAAGAAACAGGAACCTCACAGAAACAAGATTTTGTGTGCCCTTTTAAAAATCTTACCCATCTATATAATTTCTAAGCACTAACACAACTGTGCTCATCCAGCAACCCTTCCTCCCAGATGTACCATTCACCACCCTACTGAAGGCAGTCCCACATGGCAGAACAGGACACACAAGTATGAACTGCAGCTCACACAAGAGGATTTCATTGTCTCACACTGGTGGGGCAAAGCACATGGCACACCTGGCACCCACCAGCCTCAGGAGTGACTGTGACAGAATGCTGCTGTGAGCACAATGCATTTCTGCACCGTACCTTTACAGGGGAAATACGAGTTCTCATCAGCCAGACAGACATAAAGAGCTGAGGGGTAATAAAAGAAAAACAAGAAAATACGGTGTGGCATGACCCACTTCATAATAAAATGGACAGGTGAACAGATATTCCTGGATACATTCAAAATAAGGATCTAGCTCATGCTCCCTTCTCAATATAGGAGCTTTGCCACAGGCTGAGATGGGATGAGATCCAGTCTAATGTATGCACCACACGCAGCAAAGAGCTTCTGATAAGAACCTAGGACTGTCCTGTCACTATTAGGAAAGTAAAATAGTTTTAATGCATAAATTACTAATGCATGTCCAGCTCTGCTATGGGGTATGCAGATAATGAACACTCCTGCTGGTTTAGGGTGCCAGGATGATAGAGGAGAACAAAGCAACTTTTAATGGGAAAAAAATCCCCCCTTCAGAAGTGAGTCCCTGAGCACAACTGGGAACCTCTTTGTACAACAGCAGAACAGCAAGATATAGCTAATCATCCCTTTGGTAGTTCTCCACAAGGTGATTATGTAGAAGGTAAAGAGTTCCTAGAATTCTTTAACAAATGGCAGACATTCTCCTTGCCTCCCAGAAACCAGCCCAACTCTTCTCTCAGGTTTTTTGTGTGCTCACACACCAGCCAACCAGCCAGAGGGAGAACTGAGCCAATGCAAACTGGCAGGACGTGTTCGTGCTTACACCATCACCAAAGGAATCGCAAGAGGGCTTTGCTTCTGGTTCTGCTCCAGTTCCCTGCCCGAATGTGGACAAGTCACAAAAGCCCAGCTGGGGTCAGTCAGTTTTCCTCCTGGGAACTGGGGAAGCAGTGCCAGGCAGCCCCACAAGCTGTGAGTGAGGGGAGCTGCACGGCGAGCCTGTGCCAGGGCACCGGGAACGCCGTAACTCAACCCGGGGCAGCCCGGGCAGGGACACCACACATCAGGGCAGAGCTATCCAGACTGCCTGGAACCAAAGGCTTAGGCCCTTGGCAGGAGCAGCACAGCCCTTCGCCCTCAGGGACAGCGTGGAGTGTGCCCTCATCGAAATGTTAACCCAAGGAGCAACCCTACAGAAACATCCCAGCTCGGTCTGTGTTAAATGGAGTACAAGCCCGGGAATGCATTACCTCATTTTCCAGTCTGGGGACAGACACACAAAAAAAACCCCCTTCCTGTGGATCACAGCCAAGGCAGTAGTACCTTTACCTGGCACATCTGTTTGATATTTGCAGCAAATTACCCTTGAAATGCTCTGGTCCAGAAAAGTAGGGTACCAGAGAGGAGCACTGACTCCACGAGTGGAGAAGAACATGTCAGAGACAGATCATGATCTGCTGCTCAGAAATACCTGTTTGGGCCTCTTATCCGTTCCCATGTCTACACACTTCTTCCTGAGCCCTGCACTCGTTAATGGAATACATTTCAGGACAGAAAAACATCTCATGTCTTTTGGGGGAAACTGTGGAAGACAAATTTAAAAGCAGACTTCTGGGCATCTCTAAAGTGGTGACAATTTTCAGAAAGGTTGCTGCCAGATTCACATCACACCTTAAAAACAAAAGCCTTTTTCCTCAGGTGTCTTCCTCCTTGCCTTGCCACTACACTTTATACCAGAGGCTGAGAGTTCCCGCCCAAAGCCACTCTCCATCTCACTGAAGGCTCTGGTGACACCCATCCCCCTACTCAGCAATCCCAAAGACCTGTCTGCAGACCAGGAAACACATGGACACAGCCTTCAATACACTAGTCCCCATGGGGCTTGTATCCAGGATCCATCACTGCATCCCAGATCCATCAGCATGCACCTGCAGCACTGCAACCACAGCTCATACACCACATGAGGGTGGAGAGGCTGCAGTCTCCCAAGTATTAAGGGTTAATTTTATTATAGGTGAAATGGGCACCACCCATAAGAGGGGACAGAAAATACACACCTGATCTGCTGATCCCTCTCCTGGCATGGGGTTGGGCCTCTCTCCTCAACTGAGCTGCTGGTTTTCCCAGAGGTTGTAAGAACTTTTACATCTGTCAGATTTGTTGTATTAGCCTATAAATACCACCTTGAGATTAGTGAAGGCCTTTCAGTGCTTCTATGATTGAAAATATCCAGTAAACAGACATCAGGACTACACAAGTTTCAGGTTTTAGGGAAAATAATCCAAAACCAACATACAGGCACTGAGGAACATCCCAGCACAGTGCAGGTCTGGCCCACAGGAGCAGAAGTGAGTAGGAGAAAGCTGCTCTCCAGTGTCAGCCCCAGCTGCCCATTACTCTTCTGCTTTAACTTAAGTCTGACGTCTTCAGGGAACACACTTCAACATTTACATATTGCTAAAAATCAAAGTACAATCAGCCCCAATGTGAGAGAGAAATGTGTAGGGAAGGTTGCATTAAGATACAGTCACTGATAATAACTACCAGATGAAAACACTGGAAAACACTTCAGTATTTAATTAAACGAGGGTACAAGGCAGGAGAGGCATTACTGCCTGGCAAGGCATCATTAAAGCACAGAAGCTTTGGTGGAGATGAATAGTACTCAAGAATCAGGGAAGATCAATATGCACCACTTTTCTGCAGCTCTGCTCCAATCCTCTTCAAAAGAAACCCTTATGAGCTAAAATTTAAAAGCACATTACCCTCTCTTAGCTTCTCTCATGCTGTTTATTTTCTGAGAGCTTGTTATTCAACAGGAAAGGTCAACACGACACAAGAACACTATGAAAGAACCCCCCAGGGCAGGGGGGTTGGAACTAGATGATCTCTAAGGTCTCTTCCATCCCAAACCATACCAGGATTCCCTAAAGCATCACTGCACCTACACCTTCTGCAACTGTAGAAGTTTCTCAAAGTTTCATCTACAGCAGTAGAGTTCTATAGAAAATGTAAAACGATTAAAAGCGTGAGGAACTTCTTTCAGAAAGAGCTCAGGAGAGACAGTTAAGCTGTCATCAAAAGGGATGAAAAGCCTCATTTTACCTCTTTTTTAGCTCTCCAAGACAAACACAACCTTGTGCCTCTATCAGCACGGTGCACTAGTACCAAGCTTCAAAATGCCATTCCTGCAAATCTCTTCTTGCCACAAAATGACAAATGATTCCTTGTCCAAGGACAACTCTACACCCACATGTCATCTCGACTATTTCACGCAAGGTGAAGATCACCAGCACCATGCAGTCATTTGCAGCCCTATGAGATCAGCCCAATGGCCTATCAAATTTAATCCCCAAGACAGAAGCCTGTGCCAGAAAACATATCCAAAACTCATCAAAGATAAGAAGTCTTTCTATCAAACTCAGCAGGCTTTGAATTGAACTGCTCTAAAAAAAATATAAAAGAATAAAGCAACAACCCAAATCGAAACTTATAACACCACACATCCACAGGCAATTTTGCTGGCATAAGGCAGCCAGAGATTGTGTCATGAGACTGATAAGTCTCTCACACTGATTCCTGAAAACATTCTCTTAAAACACAGACTGAGTCGTTTAGGTTGGAAAAAACACAAGAGTGAGAGATGCAACTCCATTATCCAGAGAGATACACAGTCGCTCGTAAGAGTTTAATCGTGTTTTTATACTATAAAGCAATTTATGCCCTTGCCGTGAATTCTACAGGGTAGTTGTACAATATGCAAAAAAAAAAAAAAAAATCTATTCTTACTATCCGTGTGTTAGTTTTCCCTCCCAGTGCTGTCAGGCATTGCTCAGGAGCTGTGAAAAGGCAGACGGCACACCACTCTGCTCATCACCTTTCCCAAGTGCTGCAGACTTGGTCCGGCACTGAGCACAAGCGCCTCCAGGGCGTGCCCTCCGCCTCCCCTCAGCGCAGCGCTCCGAATTCCTCTGCGAGCTAACTCCGCCAACTCAGAACTCACAGAGCCATCGCCACCCGCCCCAGGACCGCGCATCTGGCTAGGGAAACAAGCCCTGCCCGAGCACTCGGCTCCCGGTTCGCCTGCTGCCAGAGGGATCCTTGCCGGGAGGGATGCTCTGCCCCAGTTGCTCCAGCGAAGGGACCGCCCAGGACACCTGCACGGGGCAGACCCGACGAGCCATCCCTCTCCCTCGTCCCGCTAAACATCGTAGTTACTTCAGCAAGCACCTCTCCAAACCCGCTGTGCCGGCAGGAAAGCCGCTGCTGGATGGAGGGACAACCCAGCACAGCGCAACACGGCATCCCCCAGCCCATCCCAGGCCGGAATCCCCATCCCCGAGCTCCCCCCGGCATCCCCCAGCCCAGCCCGGCATCCTCATCCCCGAGCTCCCCCCGATATCCT